>BJBW01001721.1:117149-144283 GCA_004320125.1 Scolopax mira | reverse complement strand
TGAGGAAAGGCTGAGGGACTTGGGTCTTCTTAGTCTTGATAAGAGAAGACTTAGGGGGGATCTGATCAATGCTTACAAATACTTAAAGGGAAGTTGTCAGGAGGACGGGGCTGGTCTTTTCTCAGCGGTGCCCAGTGACAGAACAAGAAGAAATGGGCACAAACTTGAGTATAAGAAGTTCCACCTAAACCTGAGAAGGAACTTCTTTACTGTGAGAGTGGTAGAGCCCTGGAAGAGGCTGCCCAGAGAGGTGGTGGAGTCTCCTTCTCTGGAGACATTCAAAACCTCCTGGACAATTTCCTGTGGGACCTGCTCTGGGTGGACCCACTCTGTTGGGGGGGTTGGACTAGATGATCCCCAGATGTCCCTTCCAACCCCATATGATTCTATGGAGAAGACGAGGAAATGATCAGGGAAGGATAAATCCACAGCAGTGGTTAGTTTGGGGGGCAGGGAACTGTCACTGGTGCCCCTGCTTTGCCAGCCCTTGGCTCTGGCTGTGTGGAGGGAGTGTTACCAGGTACTGCTCTGCGAGGCTTTGAGTCACAGCCGATACCAGCATCTCTCACCACCCGCCTGGGGAGGACATCCTGGGCTGCAGCCAGGCCCTGGGCAGCACTGGAGGCAAAATTGTCCACTGACAATCTCACTGCCCTCTGCCCAGCCGGTGGGCTTGGGCTTTGCAAGGACAAGGAGCTGCTTTGGGAACAGTCTGACTCAGGAGTTGGGTTTTTTGTTTTTTTTTTTTTCGTTTTGCTTTTTTTTTTTCTCACCCCTCTTTGTTTTGCTGTTCTCTCCCCCCTCCTCCTTTCTCTTTGTCTGCTAATGCACAGCAGATGGGAGGAAATGCCATTTTAAATGCCACAGCATCCTGATGAAACGCGATGGGTTATGGCAATCTCAGATGAATCATGGCATTGTTTTGTGTACAGGGCCCCGCTGCGGCTCGGCCTCAGCTTTCTGCCTGCAATTCTGCAAATACACTTAAGGTCATTTAAGCGTCCACACCAGCCTGGTGGCAGGTGCCCTCCGGGATCTGGGTGTTCGAGTCACATTAATTAAATAATTAATTAGCCAACCGCATGGGTGGAGGTAGAACTGAGCCCCCCTCTGCTTTACCAGTGGTGAAACCAGCAGCAAACTTTGAAACATCTGGTCTGCACTGCCCTTGGGGACGTGGGGGTTATAAATTACACTCAATTCCCATGTTACGTTTGTAGGATTTCCGCACAAGGTGCTAGAACAAAATCGAGAGAACCCGATCCAGAGAGGCACAGCCCTCCCTGCCACCTCCAGCTTAGCCCTTGGACCCTCTGGAGAGCAGGGCTGTGTCCCTACAACTACCTCTTCCTCAGCCCCACGGCTGGGATGGGTCCACAGAGCCAAGGCTGAGGTTTCTGTGATGTGGCCGCTTGCTGCTGGGGCTTTGCTTGGGGTGCTCGGATCATTTCGTGTAAGCTATCAGGCAGGCATCAAATAATATTGACTCAGTTGCTGGCAGCCTGCTGCCAGATGAGAAGGAGCAGCTCAGAAATGTGAAAAAAAGAAGGACAAAAAAAAAAGAATATATATATACACACTTCTCCCAATACCTCCATCACTGAAACTTGTAGCGACCCAGCCCTGCTAGTTTCAGACTAATTAATTGTGGGGGAAAAAAAAGTCACCTCTGAGCCTGCACAGCTTATAAAGCAGTCTTTTAATTTCGGTAGCTGAAGGAACAGATTTGAGAACTCCAACGAGCAGAAGACGTGACATTAAAATTTGGTTGCAATATGCTTAATTTTAACAATCTAGATTGGAACTGTGTCTCTGGCTGTGTCTAACTGCCTGTGTGTCTTCTGGCGTGGCAGTTATTCAGCTCTGGCACTGAAGAGCTAGTAGCGTTAAGCCATTTAATTTCTCTCTTTTTTTTTTTTCTTTTTTTTTTTTCTTTTCTTTGGTAGTAGATCTAATATACATCCATGCAGCGAGCAGAAGGGCTGTTATTATTAATCAGCTCCTGTCCCGGCCCTGCTTTCCCTCAGGCTCTTGGTCTCGTTTCTAAGTGTATCCCCATTAAAAGGCCTGGCAGCCTCGCGGTGCAGCACGGCCAACACCAACAGCCACAACAGCTCCGCTGTCTTGATCCAGATTTCAGCAGCTCTACCTGGGAGGAGAGGGGAAGGGGGCTGTGTGTGTTTGCCTCCACGAAGCCAGAGGTTCAGGTTATATTATTTTTCTCCCGGCGGGCATCCTTTGCTGCTTTAACTTGAGTCAAAAGCAGCAGGAAAAGGAGGGGAAGGAGGGAGCGGGAGGAGGCTGGGGCTGCTCGTGCTGTGGATCTGCACCCTGGCTTGTGCCTCTCCAGCATCATCCTGAGCTTTCTCTGCTCAATTCTGACCAGAGGGGCCCAATATGAGCCTGAAAGAGGAGGATCAAGCCCTTGTTTTTCAGCCTGGAGCTGCCCTGCTGGCGTGGCTCTGTCCTATAAACTCACCTTGGGACACTCAGCTCCCATGCTCCCACCAGAGCTGGAGCATTCACCCCTTAACCCAGAGGTCTCTGCCCCACAGTCCCTCATCATAACCACTACCCACAGCCAGCTGGCTTGCTCCAAAATCCCCCTGTGTGTCCAGGAGGCTGGGAATGAGAGGAAAGCTTGCTGGGATAGGATGGCTGGGCAGAATGGGTCACCCAGGGGAGGGTACACCACGAGGAGCATCGCTGTGTTGCAGCATGTCCCACTGCTCTCCCCTCCAGCACTGTCCTGCCACTGGACACAGCTGTGTGTGTCTGAAAACAGCGATCTGAAAACGGGGAAAAAGGGAAAGAAATACGTAAGAATTCAGCCCTTCCTTTCTGAGGGTTTCTGCTTTGTACATTAGTGTCCCTTCCTGGTTCCCCTCGCGCCTGACTGTGGCTGCTGGGCACCAGGAGAGCTCCATTAATGGGCTCTTGATGTGTGTTTATTTCGTTTAGCACATCCTGAGTGCCGTGGTGAGAGCTTTAGAGACGTTCGTTACGGTGATTGCTTTCCCTTGCTTATGAAGATGGAAAAAGCCACGGCGGTTAAGGAAGGGGAGTGGACAGATGCCAGATGCATTAGTCCTCCGGGCAGTCATGGAGAGCCCATTCCCGAGGTGCTTCGCCTCAGAAGGAGGAAGGTTGTGAAGAGTGTGGCTTCCCCATGACCTGCACCCCTTGTTGGACAAGCTGTGGATTGAGGGTAGACCCCGCAAGGAATAGGAGACCCTGCAGGGATCTGCCCTCATTTGGCAGGTCTGAAGGCAGGGGACACTTGCACAAGCACATCCAATATGAGCCTTGCCTCGTGCCATGGTGGTGCCAACACTACTTGATGCTCATGGCATGAGGAGCTGAGGCTGGGGTGATGGTCCTGCTTACAGCATCCTCATCGTCCACACATGAGAGTGCTGAGCCAGCCTTGCATCGTTATCTGACCACTCTGGCTGCTCCCTGTCAGGCATGGCAGTGAGCAGGATGGAAAGCTTGTGCTCTTGCTACCCAAACATGTCTCCTCCTGGTCTTCTCGGGCGGGCTGTAAAGCTCTCTGCCTCCACTTGGGTGGGATGCAGCCCCACAGTGGCCTCAGCCACATTCTCCAGATTGATGTGACTTCCATGTACCAGAAAAGCTCAAGTTTCACCCAGGAGCAACACGTACACACGTGATTGAGTAGAAGTAACATGGGAGAGGACCAGATTTGGACCTGCCCCAATGTGGACAGCAGAGGTGGGCTCCTGCAGCAGTGTCAGTCCTGGTCCTTCTTGCCCTCCCTGCCTTGCCAAGGGGACAGCATGGACAGAGATGTCCTTTCATCTGCGAATGACAACAATGCACAGGAATTGCAAACAGATTCTTGCCTTATCTTGCTCGAGGGCCATTGCAGTAAAGGGATTAATGTTGGCTTTTCTGCCAAAAAATGCACGCAGAGATTCCACCAAAGCACATATATATATGTTTCTCTTGGAAACAGAAAAAAAACCATTATCCAAAAAAGCCCTGCACTGTTATTAATCTCTGGGGTTTTATCCAAGTTGCATTAGGAATCTGGACATACTTGAAATGGCTTTCAGATAAAGCTGAATGAATCTCCCTCTGTCTCAGAGGCTGGCCTGATTTCCTCGCTGAGCTTTGGGTGGGTTGGGAATTGGGTAGGAGATTTCCAGCCCTCTAAACTGGGAAGGTAGGAGGGCCTTAAAGCAACCCAGTCTGAATGATTCGCAGACGCTTTCCGTGGCTTGCCTGGAGCGTGGGGTGAGCAGGGGCGTCCCGATCGATGGAAGCTCTTCCTTGGTTGGTATCGAACCAGATGGGCAAGAAATTGCTATTGAGATGCGTGACTCATAGGGCAGGAGAGCTGATCCTCCGGGGGTGAGCAATGTCCCCAAGCTCCCAGGGACAAAGGGCCAAAGCAGGGATGCTGGGGCAAGGAGCAGGGACATGAAGGGATTCCCATGTCTTCCCTGGAGCACGGGTCTTGGATGTGGCCACCTCAAAGCCACAGCAAGCTTGCCAACCCTTGTAAGCCACAAGAGGGTGACAAAGTCCCATCCTGTGCTGCGGTGGCCATGGACAAACCCAGAGATGTCCCCTGCTAGCAGAGGACAGCAGTCCCCCTTGGACACTAAGCTGGGCTGGGCAACCAGAGGCTCTTGGAAAGTCCTTGCTGAAATCCTAGATGGGAGAGAGCACTGGCTGGAAATGGGATCCTGGTACTAATGGGATCCGGGGACTTTTTTTTTTAATGGCTGGCGTTCGTTAGTGTTGGTGCTGGCATCAGCAAACTGTTCCTGTTGCCAAAAGAGGGGGGATGTCCCCAGAATCACTGTAGCAAGCAGGGAAAGAAACCTCACCCTTGCTCCCCGTTGGTGTCTAATGTGAAACCCACGTTTTATAGTGATTTTGGAAAAATGGAGAGCTGCTCCATAACTGTCCTATGGGCTCACTGGGGAGCTGCACGGCCAGCCAGCCCTGCATCTCCTCGTGCTCCAAAGATGCCAGGGCTTGGGGACACAAGTTGGTGGAGGAGCCTCCCAAACTCAGACAAGGCTGGGGTGGAGGCAGCTCAGTGCCACTGCCAGGGATGTTCCAGGAGCATCTGCACACCTGGGATGCAGGAAAGATGTTCCTGCTCTGGCCATACTCTGACTGCCCAGCATGTCCCCACAGTGCCAGCCCTGGGCACGTCACACCAAGCTGCATGCTTGGGCTGCTGGTCATCTTTTGGCCCCAAAGGGGAAATCTGTTGCAGATCCCAACCCCTGTGACTTTCCCTGGGGAAAAGCAGTGGTCCCCACTGCCTCTTCCCTCTCCCTCCCACCTCCCAGGCTGAAGCATCCTGCCACGGTACTGTGTGGGCAGAGAGCACGGGGCTTCTCGCAAGAGGATCTTTGCAATTCTGCTTCTGGAGGGACAACCCGTGTTTTTGAGCAGCCACTCAAGGCACTGTCCAAGACAGAAGATTAAAGTGGTCTGGGAGGTTTCCAAGCCAGAGTCTCATCTTTCCCCCACCCCGGTCCCGGGAGGCTGGAGCAGCGGGTGTGGGCTTGACAGCATCTCCGGGCCGTGAGCTCCAGCCAGCTCCCTTGTAACTTCATCTGTGGCTGGGATGGGAAGAGCCAGACGGGAGGGTGGCTCTGCCAACCTCTGATCTTATCTGCTGATGAGAGCAGCGGTGGGGTGGGGAGCTGGCCTGGCCTCCCTGGGAAGGACTGGCTGCCTGGCCCGAGAGCTGGGCGCTGCTTTCCCACGGAGCACAGCTTCCTTTTCCCCCTCTTTTTGTTGCAGGAAGTGTGTGCGTGCACCAGTGCAGGTACACATATGGTATATTGGGATGTACATTTGCAAATCTCCTCACTCCCATCTGTTTCTTGTGCTGTTGTTGATAGAAGGATGAAGGGAAAAAAGGGGTGATTGCACCCCTGGGTGCTGCAGGGATGTGGGGTGCTGGGAGTGATATGTAGTGTGTAGCATGATATGAAGGGAGGTGTGTGTCCAGGTAACACGGGCTGTCTTCTTGCAGCTGCAGCTTCCTTACTGAGTTTATACTCCAAGGAGATTCTTCTATTTTTTCTTTAAATACTAGAAATAATTAAACGCTGCTTATGAGTAATTGCATGGGCTAAACTGTCTGATTTCATTGAAGTGGTAAGTATGAAATGCCTCATGATTTGGTAAGAAAAAAAGTAAGAAAGACTCTTTCTCTCCCAGGCTCCCAGGAGCCATTTATGGGGTTAAACCTCACCTCTCCTCGCCCACCTTGGGCTCGCCAGGAAGACCTCCAAGGAAGGAGAGGAAAAAATATCACCTCCCGCGGGAAGGTTGGTTAAGAGTGTCTGGTTGTGCCAAAAACAAGGGAGCCACAGGGTTCAGTGGGGACCATCTCATCCCACGCTTACCTACAGTCCCACAGCAACACACAGCAATGTTTGCTGCCCCTTCCCAAGCCAAAGCCTAAAGCCAAATGTTAACAACCGGCTTGCAACACGCTGAATTTTACAGTCCCCGTTGGAAATTGTGAGCAGCAAATCTGCCTCGGGCTCCAGTCATTAAGTTGCCGTCAATGCCACAAAAATCCCTGCAAAATTCCGTATTGACTTTGGCCGTGCAGATGCCTCTCTCTGTTGTGGTGTTCACGGCAGAGGAGATTTTCGAGGCCTGGGAGGAGGCGGCGCTGGTTTGGATGAGCCGGCGGCGGGGAGCGGATGGAGGGAACGGGCTCCGTTTGGTGCGTTCAGCACATTTTATCAGCTTATCCTATCCGTAGGCAGATGAAACAGTGCAAGTCAGGCGGGGTGAGAAGAGATTTCCCAACAGGGTAAGCAGGCATTTGGAGGCAGGAGGAGTGTGGGAACTGCCAGGGAGAGGAAGATTTGGGACCTGGGGCTGGGGAAGGCTCTGTAAAATCCCGGGATGCGGGGCAGCACCTGGCCAGGCTCTCTAGCCATGCCTGGCATCCCTCTGGACAAGCTCCATATTTACCCCCTTCCTCCTTGGATGTGGAGCCACGACCTGCTACATCCCAGAGATGTGATGCTGAGGAGCTGGACCAGTGCTGACCTGCGCAGCCGTTCCCACGTTATCCTTGCAGCCCTGGGCTCTGGTCACCTAGCAACTGTGCATCGGATCACACGGCGGCGTTAAATAAATGGTGTTTGGCAGGACCTCATACCCCACTGGGCCCAGCATCTGCATCCCTGCAGCTGAAGGCTCGGTTCTGGCAGCTCTGGCAGCTCTGCAGCCCATCATGTGCCAGCAGGATGGCTACATAAGCTGTGTTCATGCTTCCCCCTTCCCAAATCACATCCCCCCCCCGGTCATCCTGGATTTAAGCCGGTTCCGTGGCACCCGGTGCATCAGGAGCCTGAGAATCAACTTCTCCTGGAGCGGAATCCCAAGCCTGCTTTGACTTGGATCCCAGGGCTGGTCTACATCCCCTGCTTTCATTTAACTCGATGTTTAGGGGAGCTGAATATGGGTTATACCTTTCCATTTATAGTTTTAGCAAAGCATGATTGGATTTTTGTTCTAGTCATTTTTTATCTTGACTAAAATGTCGGTTTTGAAGACCTATTATTAGCAATTTTGTATAGCTTCTGGATTACTGCAGATAATCATGAATCACCCTCTGCAGTATTGATACAGGTACTTTAAGCTTCCCAACAACCACCCTGTAAGTTATGCCTGCGACTGAGTGCAGAAAACCCTCGATGGTAATGGGTGGGCTTGAAATAGGGGGACGGCGCTCCAGATCCGGCGTCTGTGGAGCACATTTATCCACCGTGTCCCTGCGTGTGACAGGAGTCCTGGTCCACAAGCCAAGGCTCAGCTCCAGCTTCCAGCACTTTGGACTGGACTTTGGACTTTGCTTCCAGCCCTTTCCCACTCCTTCCCCACATTTTTCCTGCCTGATACCCACGTTTCCTTGCAAGAATCCTCCAGCGCTGGATTTGGTGCTTTCTGTTTGGGTTTCTTCTCTTGATCTGGTGGTTTTACTGGTGGCTGGAGGCAGCTGCCTGTGCTGGAGTAAAAGCTCACCCTGACCCACGGCCCCAGGAGGAGGCTGATCCAGGCCCCTCCACTTTGAAATGAAGTTATTTCCACAAATCAGTCTCACCCTGCAACATTTAGCTGCAAGCGCAATGTGCTGCCCCTGAAGGGTCACTCCTGGAGTTTTCCATTCGAGTGAAACACTCCAGTGTGCTCCCCAGTAAATTCAGCTGACGGAAACTGGTTTTTCTTATTATTATTTTGCTCTGTTTCCCATTTGGGAGGAAAGAATCCAAGTTCCAAAGTTTAATCCTAGATTCCTCTGCTGAGGGAGCTCATTGCACAGCTAGGGAAGGAAGCTCTGGTATGGCTTTGGACATGACTGATGCAGCAGCACGGTTGTCCTGGACATCTTCACCCCTGGTTTAGGTCCAGAAATCAGACAGGTCTCTGGATTTTAACCAGGACCTTCTGGTTTGACTCATCTTGGGAAGCGACAAGGCTGGTGTGTGACAAACCCAGGGCAAGGGGGAACGTGAGGGCTGAGTATTCAAAGCTCCATCCCTTTGGATTTTGCTCTCCACCCTGATAAAATGGCTGTTGGCACCCTGGGCCTTCGAAGAAACTTCAAACCCTCTCCTGTTAGCAGCGAAGGCTGATGAATAATAGAGTGGACCCACCCACTCATGCTTTAATCTATCATGTTCTATGGAAATTAAGCCTTTCTCTTACAAGAAGGCAATTTGTGCTCCTGGCATCCTCGGCGAGAAAGAGCTCTCATCTCTCCTGCTGGATTATTGATACCTTTTGTATTAAGTAATGCAACGCCTAATTGGGCTCTTTGCCTGTTCTGCACCGCTTCCCAGCCAGCCCTCCACAGAACAGAGCCCCTTTTGAGGTGATGGGAGCTGGGGCTGCCAGCACCCGTGCCCAGGGCTCATGCCCAGGGGAGAGCCACGGGCGCCGGGGGTCTGGCCAACCCTTCTCCCTGCCCTCTTCCAGCTCCAGCCGCTCGGTTGTGGCCAGCCTTGATGTATAACCCTTTGAAATTCCCCCTCCTTGAGCTTACCGCCTTCCTCTCCGGCCAGGATGGAAAACAACCCTTGGTGCTGGGGGAGAAGCAGCCCCTCCATGCCAGCCCCTGGGGGTGCTAAGGAAACACATCCCGGGTAAACAGTTTGCCCTAATGGGTTACAGGTGTGAGCCCGGCTGTCGCGGGCAGGTGTGTTTTCCTTGCGCTGAACCGGGGTTATAAATAAGCTGGGGCCATCCTGCCCTGCCCTGCCGCCGGCTCCCCCCGGCGAGAAAGGGCTCCTTGTCTGGGGCAGGAGCCCGAGCCAAGCTGGGGAGAGCCGGGCTTCATCCTCCTTCCTTCTCCATGCCTTGGCTCAGGGCGGCGGGCAGAGGTGCGGGCAGGAGTCCTGCCCACCGGCCGTCGCATCTCCTGCCAGCCCAAACCCACCG
Source organism: Scolopax mira (assembly GCA_004320125.1). Classification (NCBI taxonomy): domain Eukaryota; kingdom Metazoa; phylum Chordata; class Aves; order Charadriiformes; family Scolopacidae; genus Scolopax; species Scolopax mira. Next base: position 134,824 of record BJBW01001721.1, on the reverse strand, counting down.
GCTGCCTTTGAAGAGGTTGCACCTGAAAGGGGGAGATGGGACCTAAGGGCAGGCAAGGAGCCAACGATGGCCGGTCCCCTGCCACTGTGCTGTGGCTTGTGGGGGGAAGCCAGGACTCTGATGGGGTGTCAGGGGGAGGTGGAGGGGCTGGGGGTGCTCTCCTGGACCCAGGAGCTGGGTCCCTGGGTACCAGCCTGCTATGGCTGGTTCCGGGACAATAGCATCCTTCTTGGGGGCAGTGGTGGCACTTGTGGCAAGGAGGGGACAGCCTTCCTCTGTCCCAAATCCTCTACTGAAGGCACCCGATGTGGCTATGGGATGGAAGGACGTTCACCGGGTGGGTGCTGGGAAGAATTGCTCTTTCTTCCCCAGCCTGGGTGGGGCTGGAGGTGATGCCAATATCTTGCATGCTTTGGGGATTGAGGAGTTTCTGTGCATCCCATGATAAATCGTGTCAGGAATGAAGGTGGGGGGAGTCCAAAATCAATAGGCTGGGGAAGCCGGTGTCAGGGTCACACGGCAGCGCTGCCAGAAACCAGTTATGCTAAATGCTTAAATCCTTCCTTCTGCTGCCTTGGGACCTTCTCTGCTTCAAAGAGAGTCCTTGGAGGCCCGGGAACTGCTGACTCTTTATATATATATATATATATTTTTATATATATATAAAGTCGGTCCTTCTGGATGATGTGTTGGGGGCAGAGCAATGTCCACCCCAGGAGCCCGAACCATGAGAGCCTAATGGGACAGGTCACAAGCCCAGGGTGTTCTCTGGCTTGCCATCAAAGGCTGCTGTGCACGGGCAGGTCCCTCACCTCCAGCCCGTCCTGCGTGCAAAGCCAGGCTTGAGTCACATCCCCTGACGTCCTCCCCGCATCCCGTGGGTGTTGAAGTTCCCAAACTCACCCCTGATTCACATCAACCAGGAACTCTCTGGCCAAACTGCCAGCCATCACGCGAGCCCTGGCGCTCTGCTGGGAAGCTGCAGCAGGAAGTGCCTGTGCCTGGATTTCAAGGAAGGGGGTGGGGGGGGAGAGCTGGATTTTGGGCTTGGAAAGAGGGGGGAGGGGGCAGGAGGGAGAGCACCCAGGCGATGTGGAAAGCTTGCCATAAGGCATGGGAAGAAAGGAGCGGTGCCAAAACCCATGGGCTCCTCTCCAGCCCTTCGAAGTGAGCCTGCCAGTCGCTAGAGAGAGAGGAGAGGAGAGGAGAGGAGAGGAGAGGAGAGGAGAGGAGAGGAGAGGAGAGGAGAAGAGAAGGCATCGAGCTGCAGTTTCCCAGGGGGTGGGATAAGGCGAGGAATATTCTATCAAGGAAGGGGAGCCCACGGGCTGAAGTCTCCTGAATGAAAGGGAAAGGAAGAAAGCAAACGCAAGCAGGAAGCAGAAGTTGTTTCACAGGAGATGTATTATCAGTGACCAAAACCAGAAGAAAAATTCCATAGCCTAAGAGACAAACCCACTCATATTTAGGGCTTTTGTTTTATATTTTGCTAGTGCTGGGTGACCGGGAGAGGAGGAAGGGGAGCAGCAGTGTTTTGATCAGGAGCAAATCCTGGCCAAGCCCAACATACGCTGTTGGAGGCTATGGTTTACATTAGAAAAGGCTCTAATATTGTGCTGGGGCTTCTAAGTGCGTTTTGATGATGAGGATTATTTTCAACTGCGCAAATGACACGAAATACGGGCAGGGTATTATAAAAAAAAAAAAAAAGAAAAAAAAAGGGGCTGTTTGGCTCCAAGAACAATATCCACCAGTGCTGCCGAGCCCTTGTCAGAGGGACGGCTGATGCTCTCCTCTCTGCCCCCATAACGTGCTACCACCCCCCGTGGCTTTGGCATCCTACGTCACGGCTGCTGCTGCCACGCTCCTCCATCCTTTAACGATGATGAGGGTTGCATAAGCAGGAATCCATGCAGATTTGTTGTTTTCTTCTCCCCTGGCTCCAGCTTCCAGAGAGAGAATTGTGGTGTGTTCAAAAACCTCTGACTTCTCCCCAAACTAAGCTCCATCCCTGTAATCTGGTTGAGGTCTTGCCGCAGCGGTTGCCGCTAGAAAATCAGCTTCTACCCACAGGGTCCGTGCGGCTGGAGGCAAGGAAGTGGTGGGTTCACAGTGGGGAAAATGAGGCCCCGGAGTAGGGAAATGTGATTTTGGGGGCTGGTGGGGAGGATGCAGGTCTGGAGCTGCCTGGCAGAAATGCTGCCTGCCCGCTGTGTGCCAGCAGGGGAAATGGTCCTGGGAGATATCCATGGAGGATAAGATACCAGGGGAGCAAAGACCATTTGTGGCAGGGAGAAGACTGGGATAAGAGTGTGATCCATCTTCAGGCCAAAAGCATGATGGCCAGGACCCCTCAGAGGCTCTCGAAGAGGTGTTCACCTCCAGACCCGTCCCCTGCCAGGCTTGGGACCAGCGATGCCTCCAGCCTCCTGCCTTCCCTGTGGAATGCCTGGCAACCCCCTCCTCTCAGCCTTTTTCCTCTCTTCTAGACAAAATAACAAGCCCTCTCCATTCCTGGGACTGCTCCCTTCTATTCCAGACTTGCCTAGGCTCTTTCATCGCACCAATAAAAAAGTAAATGCATCACACGTTGGACGGGGAGAGCGGAAACCCTTAAACATCTAAGAGGAGAGAGCGACGTGCTGTGTTTTCTCGAGGCCGGGCTGGGCTCCCCGATGCCCTGTTAGGTCAAATGTCTTGCTCTGAAGAAGGAGAGAGGGGACTTATTAAAAGCCTTTCATATTTCTTGTTTTTAAGGTCCCGTTTCGGCAGGCCGGAGGCCGAGGCGTGAGCGGGGCTGCCGAGGGGGAAGGGCACGGCAGCAGCGTGCAAACAGATTGTGCAATATTTGCCTTGCACAGAGCTCCCATTGTAAAGCCTGGGAGTTCTGCTTTCAATAATTCCCCTGCCATAATACCCCATTGATGGCGAGAGAAAGGCAGTATTGAGGGCTGAAGGGGCTCCAGCCCCGGGAAGGGTTAAAAAATAAAGAAAAAAAAAGGAGGGGGGGGGGAGGAGGAGGAAGAAAAAAAGATTTGAAGCTTAGTTTTAAACTTTGCTGTGTGGCCCTCGTGGCAGATCGCAGCCGCTGAGAAATATGCAGAGCCTGTTTGCATAACCCCGCTTGCAGCGAGCGCTTTCGGAGCCAAAATGCAAGTGCGGCCGGAGCCGGGGGGGCGGTGGGGAGAAAAAAGCAGGAAGGGCTGTGATTATTTTCATTCGTGCCCCAGGCCGCATAAAATTAAAAAAAAAAATTTAAAAAAAAGAAATAATATTCAAATATTTGGTTAGACAACCAGCTGTGCAAATGCAAGGAGCTGTGCCAGCTGCAGGGACATGGAGGGACCTGGCCCTGACACTGGTCAGGGTTTGCTGCCTCACAGGTCGTGCCACTGGGCTAAAAAAGTACCCAAATGGAGAATATTGGGCTTTGGCTGATAGCTTTATGCCAACTGTTGTGTGATTTCTCAAAGTGGGGCACTTGGTCCCAGCTGGAAAGGGTCAGGAGGGACATGGGTGTGTGGGGTTGGGGTGCGGGTGGATGATGCTGTGGGTCAGGGAAGCTCAGTTGGGGTGCGGGTGGGTGATGCTCTGCCCATGGAGTTGCTGCCATTCCTGCAGCCAGCACCCAGCTCCCCCAGTGGGTCTCCCCATCACCTTGGACTGGTGAAACCACCGCGGATCAGGCTGTGAGTGTGATTCAGTGTCTTTTGTCACAGCAGCTGATGTGACGGGGAGGAGCGGGGCTGTCCTCGCCCAGGCAGATGCAGGACCGAAGCAGGCAGGGGCTGGCTCAGCATCCATGGCCAGGCTGGCTGCCAGGGGAAACCTCCCCGTTGTGCAACGTGCCGGAGCTCTCCAAGGAAGCTCCTGGCTCTTGAGACATCTTCGAGCGAGGCTGAACGAGTGACTGCCTTGAATTAAGAGCGGTTGAGGGGGGGGTGGCTGCAGGCCCTGAGTACTTTTTCCATCCCCTGGACCTTGTGATGCATTAATCACCCCCAGAGCAGCCTCTCAGCTGGCTGAAATTGTTCTGACCCTGAAACTCCAGATCTGTCATTTCTTCCTCTCCCTCCTCCTCCTCTTCCTCCCTCCCGACTGCTCTCACATCCTGCCTCCCCTTCAGGAGATTTCAGCAGGGCTGGTTTGAGGGTCCCATTGCACCCCATTTCTCCCAGGGTTCTCTAGAGTGGTTTCTCTGTACCCTTCGTTGCTTTTCACCCTTTTATCATTTCTTGGAGGAGAACCCAGGCTGTGCATCCCCCTTCCCTAGAAGGTGTCCATTTGCTGCTTGGACCCAGCCAGCTGTCCCCAAACCGTCAGAGCAGGGTCACTGCCAAGAAACTCAGTATTTATTCACCCTTCAGCTCTTGGAAAAGCTCCCTGAGCTGAGTTAAGCCCACTGTTTCCTCCCCAGACCTGGGGCCAGCTTGGACCTACCACTGATTTCCCTGAGCCTCCTGCCCTGGCCGGGCACAGAAGGTGCCCTTCCCTGTGCCAGTGTGTGCCCACGTCCCTGCTGCTGGTTCCTTCCCTCTTTTCAACCCTCTGAGCTCTGGCCATTGACAGCAAATGAAATTCAGGGTGACCCTCCTAGCCCATGCTTCCTCTGCTGAAGATGTGAGCAGGATGCGACCCACCACGTGGCTGCAGAAGCCACTGCAGCAGCAAATCCATCCGGGAAGTTCAGCACTTCTCTTGCTCCTCAGAGGTGGGCTCCAGGACATTCCTTCTGCTGTCCCCCTCCCATACCTCGCTTCCCACTCAGTCCACTGACCCCAAACCACACACAGTTTACCGGCAGGTTGTTGCTGCCTTAAACACAGTTTCTCTGCCACATTTCAGCCCTGACATCTCCAGTTTCTTCTCTGATCTGTAGTATTCACCCACACAAACTATTATTTATTATCTGGAAAGAGATGTGATTATAATTCCTGATTATAACTCTGTCTCTGGTCTGAGGTGTGCGTGGAGCTGTGTGTAGGGGGCCACAGGTTGGGATGCTCGGGGAGTCCCACAGCCCCAGGTATCTCAAGGGGGGCACAGAAAGATCTCCCCAGGATGCAGGGGTCCACTGGGAGCAGCAGAGGAGCACACAGGACCCAGGAGTCAAGGGTCCCAAACCACCCCCTACTTGTATTACCCTTCAGTCAGGTCCAGATTTTTCCAAGAGGAGGGAATTGTTCACAACTAAAGATGTTGGGAGAGGGAGAGGTGCAGGAGGCAGAAGAGCGGTGGGAAGGAGCGAGGGGAAGGGAGAAGAGGAGCGGGCGTAAGAAATGAGTGATGAACCCCTGGGGATTAATCAAACCTTGCTGAAGGGCTCAACCCAGCCCTGCCGTACTCCTTCGAGCGAGGAGAGGTTTCCACCAGCAGAGAGGAGCACAGAAAAACATCTATCCATCCCTGCCTCCCACTCCTGTCCCCCCGCACCCCTCCCTGTGCTCCTGCAAACCCCCCGATGGCGTCTCTGCCTTTCCCTGTGCCCTTTGCCTGTGTCTAAAGCCAGGGGGGTCTCTGCCTGTGTCTGAAGCCCACCCTCCCTTTGCCTTTCCTGGGATTCATCCCCATCCCTGGGAGTGGGAGCCTTGTGCTCCCTCCTGCCCACTCCTCTGCAGTGCCTAGGGGCAGGCTGGCATGGGGCAGTGGGGAGATGTGGGGCGCAGGGAGCTGGAGGCATCAGGGGAAGGACAGAGATTGTGGGGGGGAGCTCAGAGAGGGCATCAAGACATGAAGCATCAAGGTGCCAACCAGGCCCCTTTATCCCAGTATCCCCAGCTGAGACCAGTACCCCATGCACTGGCAGAAGTCTCTGGTTCACACCAAACCTTGCTCCCAGCTGGCACGAATTGCCCCTCCCTGCCTCAGTTTCCCCACCTGGAAAATGGGTGCAGCAGCACCCACCCCACTCTGTTGTGATCAGGGTGGTTTTATTCAACACTAGGAGTGTCCCAACAAGTTTCTGCAGCTTCCCCCTTGCCCAGGATTTATTTGGGTGGTGATTCTGGCAGCTGGCCCCAGCAATCCCTCTCGAGAACCCAGCCCTCCCCGCTGCCCTCCCCAGCTGGATGCTGCAGGGGCTCCAGCTGAGCATCCCACCGGGGCCCTGGCCCACGTGTCACACGTCTCGGGGTGGGAATTGTTGGCAGCTCAGGGAACACCACATTTAGGACCCTGCACGTTCCGGGGCTTCCCAGCTTTTTCCTGGAGCGGCAGAGCTGGGAGGGGCCGAGCTTTGCAGCTCCCCATAAACCTGGCGGCTTAGCCCACGTCCCGGGCAGATGTTGGGACTCTCTGCCTGGGAGCAGACCGGAGGGTGGGAAAAGGAGAGGGCAGGCTCTTCCCCGGCAGGGTGAAGAAGAGAGCTCGGCACCCCTGGGCTTGAACTTTAGCACCCTCTTCCGCAGGAGTTTAAAGAAAAGGATCACCGTATCCCGAGCGAGCCATCCCGGACATCCAGGCAGGGGCAGGGCTGGAGCGGAGGAGAAGGCGACTACTTTCTCCAGTGAGGTTTTTATGGGGTTCTTTATAAAGAAATAACACCGGCGAGAAAACACCAAGAAGCCAGGGAGTGTTTCCAGCGCTCGGGACGCTCGGGGCTGCCGTTAGTCACTGCGAGGAGCCCGTCCTGCCGGGCAGATGTGTGTGATTGGAGCGGCGCGAGGGTTATTTTCTTTTGACTGAAGGCAACCCAGCCCCGGCGGATTAAGCCCTTTGTGTGCGAGCGAGTGAGCCTTCATGGGAGCTGCTCCCACCAACCCGGCTGCAGGGGTTTTGGGGACCATCCCCTAGATCAGGGGACTCTCCCGGAGGAGGGGGAGACCTCCTGCTTCCGTGTCTCTGAGACGATGCCTGGACAGTAGCTCCCTTCTCAAGCAGCGCAGCGTGCTCCGGGATGGCCGTCTATGCCCTCACGGGCTTCTCACTCGTCAGCCTTCTCAGTTTTGGCTATTTATCCTGGGACTGGATGAAGCCCAGTTTGGTGGCCGATGTGGCCACGGACCCCATGGAGAAACCGCTGCCTCCCGCCTTCTCCAGGCCACCCCACATCATCTTCATTCTGACGGATGACCAGGGCTACCACGACGTCGGGTACCACGGCTCAGATATCCAGACGCCAACGCTGGACAGGTTGGCAGCTGAGGGCGTTAAGCTGGAGAACTACTACATCCAGCCCATCTGCACCCCGTCCCGGAGCCAGCTGATAACGGGCAGGTAAGCCAGCACCTGCTCACATCCCTCTCGTGTCCCCCTCTCTGTCCCTTCCTTAACTCTGTCTCCAGCTCATGGTTAGACAGATGCCCCGGTGTATACACAGATGATGGAGATCCTCCAGAGAAAGAGGTCTTGCTGGCTTTCTCTAGGAGGCTCCCTGGGTAAATGGTTGATTTTTCACATGGGATGAATCGCAGCACATGGCAAGGCCAAAAATGAGAATGCCATTGGGTGATGACATCACTTTGGGAGAGGCTGGTCTCCGGCCATGAGGTCCTTTGGTGCTGGGTAAGGAGTTGTGTCACCAGGGCACTCCTGTGCTGCTCTTACACTGGCCCTTGTGGGGAATTTGCTGCTGGGCTGTGGGGTAAAAAGATCATTCTCTCCTCCATCTATGAGTTTGTTGGACCGTGTTTTTCCTGCTTGCATGTTCAGTGCTGCACTGGTCAGGGCAGGCCGGATGCTGATCCATCACCCTCTCCCAGGGCAGCATGGTCAAGTCTCCCCTGATCCTGGGACCTTCTGCCTCCCAGGCTTTCCCTGGAGCAGGGCTGGGAAGCCAGCGTTCACTGAGATAGATCCCATTAGATCATCTCCTACTGATGACTGGGCCCCAGGGAGGTGCATATGGATGTGTTCACCTACTGCCTGGGGGTGGTGGAGTGCAGGAAAAGACCTCTCTTCTCTCCTGATGGCTCTAGAGGGATCCCAGGCATCTCCACAGTGTGCAAAGTAGGGGAGGATAGGGATGCGTGGGCACACAGGTAGTGTACTCCAGACCTACAGGGATCTCTACACAACTCTTGCTGGTTCTGCCCAGCCCTGGCAGAGCCCAGCTGCCTCATCATGTCTGGCAGCAGCAGGGCCAACTGCTGGTGGCATCCCAGGGGAGCAGTCAGTGGGCTTTTGAGATTTCTGCTGAGCGCCCTCTCTCTTCTTTTGCATCTGCTTTTGGTACGTTCAGGTGGATGAGGAGCTCCCTGACTCTGACATGGAGCTTGCTCCATGGGGTTGGGCCAGTTGATATGGAGAGCTACATGCATTTGGGATCTCCAGTACATAAAGTACCACCCAGTGCTGCTCCCCATCACCACTGATTCCTCCTGGCTCTTCCCTGGCAGGTACCAGATCCACACAGGGCTGCAGCACTCCATCATCCGCCCTCGGCAGCCCAACTGCCTGCCCCTTGACCAGGTCACCCTGCCCCAGAAACTGCAGGAAGCCGGCTACTCCACGCACATGGTGGGCAAGTGGCATCTTGGCTTCTACAAGAAGGAATGCCTGCCCACCCGCCGGGGCTTCGACACCTTCCTGGGCTCCTTGACGGGCAACGTGGACTACTACACCTATGACAACTGCGATGGGCCGGGCGTCTGTGGCTACGACCTTCATGAAGGGGAGGATGTGGCTTGGGACCAGAGTGGGAAGTACTCCACCTTGCTCTACGCTCAGCGTGTCAACAAGATCCTGGCATCCCATAACCCCAAGGAGCCCATCTTCATCTACGTGGCCTTCCAAGCAGTCCACACGCCTCTGCAGTCGCCCAAGGAGTACATCTACCGCTACCGCTCCATGGGCAATGTCGCTCGCCGCAAGTATGCCGCCATGGTGACGTGCATGGATGAAGCAGTGAAGAACATCACCTGGGCCCTCAAGAAGTATGGTTATTACGATAACAGCGTGATCGTGTTCTCCACCGACAATGGTGGCCAGACCTTCTCTGGGGGAAGCAACTGGCCACTACGGGGCCGCAAAGGGACATACTGGGAAGGGGGAGTCCGTGGCATCGGTTTTGTCCACAGTCCCCTGATCAAGCACAAGCGCCGGACCAGCTGGGCACTGGTTCACATCACAGACTGGTACCCGACTCTGGTCAGTCTGGCCAGAGGCAACCTGAGCAATGTCCCAGGCTTGGACGGCTACAATGTCTGGCCTGCCATCAGTGAGGGCAAGGAGTCGCCACGAACCGAAATCCTGCATAACATTGATCCATTGTACAACCATGCCAAGTATGGCTCCTTGGAGGATGGCTTTGGCATCTGGAACACGGCCGTGCAAGCCTCCATCCGGGTTGGGGAGTGGAAGCTCCTCACTGGTGACCCAGGATACAGTGACTGGATCCCCCCACAAACCCTGACCAATTTCCCAGGGAGCTGGTGGAACCTGGAGCGTCTCACCGACGGCCTGAGGAAGTCCGTGTGGCTCTTCAACATCACCGCTGACCCCTACGAGCGCTATGACCTCTCGGACCAGCGCCCAGATGTGGTCAGGACCCTCCTGATGAGGTTGGTGCACTACAACCGGACAGCAATCCCGGTGAGGTACCCCGCGGAAAACCCCCGGGCTCACCCAGACTTCAACGGTGGTGCCTGGGGACCTTGGGCCAGTGAGGATGACACGGAGGAGTGGGAAGGCATCAGGGAGCCCCTGAAGAGCAGGAACAAGAAGAAGAAGTGCAAAATCTGCAAGCTGCGCTCCTTCTTCCGCAAGCTGAACACCAGGCTCATGTCCAACCGCATCTGATGGGAGACTCTCCCAACATCAACCCAGTCTGGCCAGGGTGGAGCTCTGGACAGCAGTGCCTTGGGGTGGGACAAAGGAAGAGGGATGGATGGGGAGGTGGCCAGCACACTCTTGCTTTCCCTTGCTCTGAGGTTCACCACAAGACACCTCTTCTCTCTGGCTGGACCGGTGGCTGCAGGGAGGTGGTCCCAGTGGGTGAGGAAGTGTGACGTGGGCTTGGCCACACTGCTTGGTGATGGTGTAAAATCTGCTGAGCTGAGCTGGCCCGTGCACAGCTCCTTCCAAAGAGAGGGACCTTTTCCTCAAGGAATCTGCAGGCAATCACGAGCTTTAAGTGTTGGCCATTGCAATGCCAGGACAAAGTGTGAGACCTTGCGGTGGCAATGTAGAGGGGCTGGCCAGCACCTCTGCCTCCAGGTTGCCCCTCACCGTTTCCCTGTTTATAGGTGCTCCTGACCCTCTGCCTGCTGTCAGGCAGTTGCTCCCTTTGCTCTTGCTCTAGGAACTCAAGGGCCTCCCCCAAAACCCAAGACCACGGCATTTCTCTATTATACTTCCTCATGGAAGGACAGATTCCTGACCATGGATGTCAGACCTGAGACCACCAAGGCTGGACTCAGCCTTGCTGCTATAAGGACCTCATGTGTGGCCTTTGCTTCTCCTTTCTGCTGTCTTGGAGGGCTGGGAGCAGACCCAGTGAGGAACTGTGGCTCACAGAAATATGCTTGGATGCATTCAAAGGACAGGATGCTTCTACACAGCCCCACATTTAGGGGGAAGGTTTGCCCCAAGCTCTGGTGGACCTCACATGGGTCAGCCACCCAGCATATACTTTCATCCACAGTTCCGCAGTTCCGTTTGGCCAGACCCCCCATGTGTCTGGCTGTAGGCACCCGTGTTCCTCCTTGTGCATCCTATGACCCTACCATCCAGCCATCCTGGCAGCCTCTTCTGAGCCATGTGGCGGTCCCCAAACCCGTGTCCTGCTGCAGAACCTGCCAAAGAAAGATCTCAAGAAGATCTCCACAGAGGCTGATGTGTGGCTCTGTAGCTGCAGGACTTCAGAGCCATGGCAGGGACAGGGACATCTCCTGTCTGCCAGCTCCACGCTGCGTCCCCTCACCGCAGACGGGCACCGCATCCCCCGGCAGCGCATGCGTTAGAAGGGGGGGAAACATCTCCATCACCCACCTGCTGTGGGGACCCAGCCCATAGAATCATATGGGGTTGGAAGGGACCTCTGGAGATCATCTAGTCCAACCGATGGCAACCCATGCCATTGCTGGGGTCCCCGTGGCCAGCTAAGCTCCGTGCCCCCGCACCTGTGGCGGGGAGTGAGCGTGCGTACGTGTGCTGGGAGCGGAGCTGGGCGAGGATGAAAGAGGGTAAATAGCTTTAAAAGCATTTTGGATGCATGGTGCATTTCCATTTACACAATGTGTTTTACATTTCTCCCCACAGGTTTCTCTTGGTGCAGCATGTGTAGGCGAAGGCCCTGCTGTGAATTTTGAAAATAGTTATTTTTGTCTCTGGAAAATGAGGCCCGTTAGGACTTGTCAGCTCTTGGATGAGCAGTGTGGGCTTTTTATTTTTTTTTTTTTTTCCTTCCCCCCCCCCCCCTCTCCCTTGCAAAATAACATTCATTTAAAATCTGTCATTGAAAGATGTGACAATTGGCAGAGTGCGCGCTGAATACCTTTCAGTGTGCTTTCAAGCCCTGTGTGTGAGAGAGGGACGGGGATGGGAAGAGAATGCAATGACACGTTTGTATTTCTTTCTTTCTTTCTTTTTTTTTTTTTTTTTTTCTTCTTACTCTCAGCTGGATTATTTGGGGGAATTGGGATTTTCTATAGAAACAAAGAAAAGAAAAAAAAAAAAAAAAAGCTAACAGCAGAATAGAGGAGGCCTCTCTCTGCTTGTAGAGATGGGAAGGAGTTCGCAGAGCTGGAGCGTGGCAGTGTGTGTGCCAGTCCCAGCTGCTCTGAGCACAACCATCACCACCCCGTCCCGTCAGCCCCCACATCCCTACAGGCACCTCCCCTCTGGTGGCATCAAGGATGGGTTTCAGAGGTGGACTCAGCTCTTCCATTAGCCCCAAGATGCCCCATCTCCATAAGTTGCTCCATGGGAACCAGGCCCCCCGGCATCACCCCGGCCGAGGCGATCCCCAGGAGGATGCTGCACATCCTCCAACTACCTCAACCAGCCTGGTCCCCCAGGACACACGTGGCCACCGTGGCCTTCGGTAGCCGGGCTGCGGTGCCAACTGCCCTCTGGCAAAGCCAACCGGCTGCTGAATATGGAGCAACGCTTCGCTGAAGAAGAGGAGGCTGCTGGAGGCTGAGCCAGAGGCGGGCAGGGGGTGATGGCCACGGGGGGCTTGGGCTCGAGTCACATGGAAGGGGCAACCAGTGCCGGAGGAAGCGGGAGAGCGGAGCTGGCCATGGGGCGGCGACAAGGCTTGGGAAACGGCTTTCATTTCCATATTTATATAAACGCATCCAAGTTTAGTCCTTCTTTTATTTTTTTTTTTCTTCAAAAATGGAAATTTCCATGAAAACATGTTTGATTTTTCTCCCTGCGCTTTTACTAATATCCCCCTGAAAAGGTTTGTCTGGTCTTGCTTAATTCCCAGTTTCTGATCTGCTGGGCTGATGCCGGATTCTCGCAGTCGGCGTAGCCATAGCGTTTGATCTGCATTCTTCTTTTTTTTTTTTTTAATTAAAAAAAGTTGCATTCTGAATTTTTACAAAAGGAAACACTTGAAGGAAAGTCTTAGTCTCCAAAACCAAAGAGGAAAAGGCAGTTGGGGGCGTCTCTGGGTGCTTGGAGAGTGCAGAGCCTCCAGCCTGAGGACAGCAGTTGTCCTTCATTGCAGTTTCCAAAAGTTGGGCTGGAAAGGGGCAGGTGGTAGCTGCTGCGTGGGCTCCCCATCCCACCACTGCTTGTTAATGGTCTCCAGGGGAAAAAAATGCAGCAATGTGCCAAAATCCCATGTTTTTACACAGTCCAAGCCCCTCAGGAGTGCCTGTGTGCTCTGACTGCCAAGGGGTTAAGGCAGCTGGTGAGATGCTGGGGTGGTGGAGCTCCCTGCCCAGCCCTGATGCTGGACTCAGGAGACATGTTTGCAGATGGGTTGAGCTCTCCCCTCCTTCCCAACCACCCCTCAAAGAGCCATCCATATGAATCCAGGGCTGCCCCAAACCCCGGGTGGCAGTTGGGTGCAGAATGGAGCCCTGCAAAAGGGATGGGGCAGGAGGATGCATCTGGGGTCATCAGGACTCTAGGTCAGGAGGAGATGAGGGCAGGGAAGGATGGAAGGGTAGTGTTCTCCCTCAGGATGAACTGTCTGCCTCCACCCTGCTGGCTGGAGGGAATTGGGATGGGGATGGGATGGGGATGTGGATGAGGATGGGTTGGGATGGGGATGAGGATGGGGATATATGGATGGGTCAGGAAGGGTTGGGGATACCCGGGAACCTCTCCAGTCCCACAGGAATCTTTCACCTGAGAGACAGAGAAGGCAACAAGCCCAGTATCAGGAAAGGGGATGAATATCTCAGCAAACAGGTGGGAGGGCAGCAGGACACCTCAACTTGTGTAGAGGAGTGCTCTGAACCACAGCCTGCGTATCTCGTGCCAGGCAGCTGCATCCTTTCTCCTTCCAGGGGTCCGAGGGTCTGAGAACTTTTCCAGAAGTTTCTTCTCACCCAGTGCCAATGTACAATGGCCCCAGGGAACCACATGGCACCTGCTGGAGGTCCCCAAGTATCCACAGCCACGTCCTCAGGAGGGTCTCTGCCCACAGCCCCAGGTGTTGGGGAAAGGGTGGCCCTAGGGACACCTTGTCCAAGCCAAAAGCAGCTTCATGTGATGCTGGGGCCCGCAGGGAGAGGGCACATTTGCAAACACAACCCTACATGTAAATCAGCTCTCCTTACCATCGTATTTATAATCTTTATCTAAAAATAATCGCAAAACCAGCTTCCCAGAGGACGGCAACTGAGCATCCCCCAGACCCCAGCTTGTGTGTGAAGCTCTCCCAGTAATTTTGGGATCTCTGCAATATGTAATTCGCAGCCCCACTGGTTTTGCGTGCGAGGAACTGTTGCAAGCTCCATGAGGCCCATGCAAGCCCCATCCTCTGGGAGGAGCAGGGACCTGCCACAGCCCCTCGGAGACACCCTGGTCCTCTCTGAGCACATCCAGTGCGCTTGGGGTTTGGCATCGCCCCTCAGGTGCCTGGGGCAGTCCCATGCTGGGATGTAGAAATGAAATATCTGTAGGCAGAGCTGGAGCAGGCGTGGGGAGAACAGGAGGCATTTCTGGAGAGGAAGCTGGGTGATGGAGAGGAGCCGCTGGGGATGAAGGTCTCCATCAGGTGGCCAGACCCGAGCACGGCAGCAGGACTCTCCAAAGCCATGCGGGAGCAAATCTTGGGGTGGCCAGGAACAGAGATATTGGCAGACAAGAGACATCAGAAGAGGATCCTGAGGTCCCTGGGAGAGTGCTGGGACTGCTCCCCTCCACTGGGAGCTGGTGGGAGAGTCCCCAGCCTGGAGAGGGAAGGTCCCATCTGGAGCTCCTGCTCTCCTCGGGTTGTCCCCAGGCAGCGGGGAGCTGAGCCACGAGGCAGTTCCCGCTTGGGAAAACATCATCGGCAAAGCAGAGCCTGTTCTGCACCCAGAAGCCTGACACCCCCTCACACTCAGAGAGGGAAAAATGCTGAGGAAAAGGGAAAAAAAAAAATGAATAGAGAGGAGGGCAGGGAGGGAGAAACCCTTCCTGGAGAGCTGCATCTCTGCCAGGCAGGAGAGACCTGGGGAGGGAGGCAGGGACCCCATGGGGGGGCTTTGCCATTGCCCCCTGCCCCGAGCAAGGGGTTTGGGGTGCAAGGTTCAGGGGTGCAGCGGGGGGAGCTGGGGGGAGGAAGGGATGGATCCACCCTCCCTCCCGGCTACGGGAGCACGCAGAGTCACGCGTGTGGGGCTGAACACGTGTGCCAGCGTGGGGGTGGGCACGGGAAGAAAGGGGGGGGAAGGTGGGGGCAGGTCACACCGCGGCGCCCACGGGGACACGTACGTTAGTGCGGGTGGGAATATGGCGGGGGTGCAGCTGCCCACGGGCGTTCATGGGGGTCTGGTGTGGGAGGGCTCTTCCTCTTGCCCTTCGGTTACGGGGTGGGGAGGGGCTGGCAGCAAAAAGCCCATGGTTGCCCCCCACCTCCTGACATGTCCCCCGGGGTGGCAAATGAATCCAGTTTTGCGTGGGAGTGGGATGGGAGGGGGACATGCATGGGCAGGGAGGCTTTTTGGGAACCATCATGTCCCTGGGCACAGATCGTCCACGTGCATCACCCTCACCCCAAGTGAGGATGTCCACTGTGCTCCACCTGCACCACGGCATGGCCAGGGTGGGTCCTGAGGCCACCAGCCCTTGGGGACTGTGTCCCTGTCCCCTTGCCCATGTGTGGGAAAGGGGCCCTGCCACTGGGACCACAAGGTCCCCTCCGACTGGGACACGCGGGAGCGGGAGGCTGGATGCGGGGATGCAAGGTGGGGAATGAAGGTGGGTAATGGTGCAATTAATGGAAAAGCCATTAGACCTTTCTCCTCCTCCCCCTCTTCTTCCTCACTCCGCCACTTGCTGTCCTCCCCCACTTCCACCTCCTTTCTTCTCTCCCTCTCTCTGCTCCTCCTTCTCTCTCTCCTCTTGAAGATTTCTCCCTATTTTTGTCTGGTTAGAGCCTTTTCTTTTCCTTTTAACCCTTCCATGGCAGCCTGAAAGGGAACTCAATCCATCTCGTCTGCCAAAGGCAGTGCCCTCCCAGCTGGCAGTGAGAGCCCCTTCTCCTGGAGTGGCGGGGACTCCTTCTGCTGCAAAATCATCCAGAAATGGGACAAAAGCTTAGAGGAAAGCTCTGCTGGGGTACTGGGGAGGAGGGGGTCAGAAGGTGGAAGAGTGCAAGGGGTGGTGTGGATGGAGGTGCTGCCAGGGTGCCAGCAGCAAGGTGGGCTCTGAGGGAAACCTCTTCTCCCCACAGCCTTAGACCTTGTTACTCTATTTTTATTGCCCTTAATGTGGTAGCTTTTTTTTTTTTAATGTTAAACTCTGCAGAGAGACGACTCAGCAGCAAAAAGCCTGAGGAAGAGGGGGGCAGACCTTCCTCCAACCCCTGCCCTGAAATCCCCCAACTTTCCCCTCTGGCTTGGGTACCATGGGGAAAGGATAGCCCAGGGGACACACACCGACTTTTTGCTCCCCCTCCCCTAAAGCTGTGCTTTAGGCCAGGTACACTCTCCCCATGGCAGGGGTGACCCTCGGGACCTAAACCCAACCCCTCTCCCTCCCCAGCAGCCCCAGGGGGTGAAGAGAGGAGCAGCCAGACAGCCCTTCCCTGCAGATCAATTGGGGATGTGTCCTCCCCCCCGTCCCCCCCAGGGAGCCCGCCTGATGGCAGGCCAGTTTGGGGACCTGGGGACCTGCCATGGTCTTGTCAGCTTCTCCTGACACACTTCTGCTCCATCTGCTCCCACCCGCCCCAGCATGTCCCTCATCACGCAGCCCCCCAGGTCCCCAGGGATGCCGCTTTGGCCACCATCAAGGCCTGTATTTTGGGGAGGGTGGGGGGGAGCAGTTGCCGGGGCGACAGCATCCTCCTGCAACATGGAAACCACGGTTTCCATGGAAACCCTTTTTGCCCCAATTATTCTACCTCTGCCACGTCCGTTAATTTGCCTTTAATATTCACCTTTTAGACTTTTCCCCCTCCCTGCAGCAGCCAGGTGACCCTCTGGGCACCCCCCGGGTCCAGGTCCCCAGCAGGGCCCTGGTCTCCATGGGCGGGCGGCGGGTTTGGGAGGCAGTTGCCCTGGCAACAGAAACAGGGCGTTTCTGGCAGCGGTGGTCGCCATGGGGACGGGGATGCTGACGAAGGCTTGTGAGGCTGAGAAGACAAATTGCCCTCATCATTATCTCCGGGCTTGTCAATCAAACATATTCCCTTATTTACCTCGGCGAGGAGAGAGCCCCGGGAGCACACGGAGAGGGAGGGAGTGAGAGGAGAGCTGCTTGTCCCAAACTCTGCACTGGGGAGGGAGCATTTCCAGCCCCTCGGGATGGCCACCATCACCTGCAATCGTTTCACTGAGGAGTACCAGCTCTTCGAGGAACTGGGCAAGTAAGTTGGAAAATGGGGCTGGGATGCTCGGAGCTGTGCCCCGGCTAGGGAAGAGCCTCAGCAGCGCTGGGAATGGCTGGAGCTGGGGGAAAGGAGATGGGCACGGAGCAAAGGCACCGGGAAGCAGCAGGGGAGAGTCGGGTTAGGATGGGGGCTGCCACCCCCAGTGCTGCCCGCTCCATCCCTTCCCGAGTTCCAGTGGCTGCTGATGGGTGCTTGGCCAGGGGCTCGGGTCACCCCAGGGGGCTGGAGCTGCCTGAGGAGGGGGTGGCTGCCCCTTTTACGTAAAAGCTGCTCCTGAAAGAGGATGCTACCAGCTCCCCTGGGAACTTCTCCAGCCGGGAGGAGGGACGGGACAGCTGAGGAGCAAAGCCGAAGCGGTGGGCACCCCTCACATTTCTTTAGGGAATTTCTCCGTGTGGATTCATTAGTGTTTGGCTGGTCCTGCAGGACACCCAGCCTGCCTGCCAGCCCCTGGAGAATCCTGGCAGCTCTCGGAGAGACCCGGGGTGTCTCCCACCCCTGCCCTTGTCCCAGCACCAGTGCCCCAGGAGTAAGCCCCAGCCCTGCCTGGCCCCGCTCTCCTGCCAGGGCGGGATGAGCTCGGCAACTCGGGGTGTCATCGCGTGTGCCAGGATCCGGCTGCATGTGGGGGTGTGTGTGTGTGCAAACAGAAATACCCGTGCATGGTGAGGTGATGCTGGGGGGCACCGAGCACCTCGGGGTGGAGCAGGAGATTTCGGTTCCTCCGTGTGGG
>BJBW01001721.1:28792-116967 GCA_004320125.1 Scolopax mira | reverse complement strand
AGGAGAAAGATGGAGAAACCGAGAGGCTGAAAGAGGGGAGGACTCTGTGACAGGCTGAATGCTGCTCATACTCCCCATCCAAATCCAACACACACACACACACACACACCAGGTTGCTGCTACAAACGAAGTGCAGCTCCCTGGAGGTGAGTGCATCCCTTGGTCCCACGATGTGTGTGTCCATCCCCGTGGCATTGAGGCAGCTGTAAGGGGCTGGCGGGGAGAAGCGGGTCAGAGAGCAGGTCCCTGCAGTGAGGTCAGTCCCAGCCAGCGCTGCGGACAGGGGGAATGGCACCCATCAGGGAGATGGTGGCAAGATGGTGTTTGGGACCTGCTTTTTCCAGAGGTTTCTCGGCTTTTCTGGGCTTTGAGGCTTTGCGGTGGTGGCAGGGGACGGGCAGGGGGTGGGCAGCTGATGGGTGCCTGCTGGGAGGCTGCTGAGCCCTGGCAGGGCTGCGGGGATGTGGAGGGGAGTTTGCAGGCCAGGAGCAATGGGGGATGACCAGGAGGGCTCCCGGAGGCGTTTGGGGTGTGATGCTTCACTCAGTGGGCATCGACATGATGGGCTGAGCACTCAGACCCAGGGGCCACCCGTGCTGCCCAGCACCACAGTGTAAAACCCACCTCAACAGATGCATTTTAACATGTTCAAGAAGAAAGGAGCAAACGGGGTGCAGCAGCTCAGCAGCCCCCTGCAAGCATCGCACCCGGGCAGCCAAGCCCAGCCAACCTCCCAGGGGGATGCAGGGGCAACGTGGCTCAGCTGGAGGCTCAGGGCAGTGTCCCCAGCTCAGAGCATCCCAGAGTTTTCCCCTCCACTCTGGGGATGAGGTACCAGTGTAGCACTGAGGCATGTTCCTGAGTTAGGGCTGGTCAAGGTGCCGTGGAGCTGGTCTGGGATTTTCCACTGGGATGGTTTCCAGCACATCCTGGCACATTCAAGCATCAGCGGTTTCCCATGGGGAAATATCTGCTTTGTGGGCTTGGAGAGGGAAACCAGGACAAAGTGCTGCACCTCTGCTCTGCTGCGGCAGCCACTCAGTGGGAAGTGGTGTTCCTCATCCGGCGGGATGATCCCGGCACCCATCGGGGTGGGGACACATCCCAGGAGTGGTGAGGCAGGGTGGGCAGCATGGCTCTCCCCAACACAGATCCCAAAGAGGAGCAGGGTCTCACAGCAGAAAGGCTCTGTCTTGAATTTGCTGCCCCTGAGAGACTGGGACAGCGTGCTTGGGGTGTCCCCGAGCCTGGCTGGCAGGAAGGGAGATGCTGGGTGCCAGCCTGCTGCACCCACTGCGCTTCTTTGCCATCTCCTAAGCTGCCACCCATCCTGACACCCAGGCGAGGTGGGGGTTTAAGATGCCACATGCCTAACGGTAGCCCCACAATAGAGCTTTGTGGCAGGGCAGATATGGGGATGGGGTCTGCAGAGCCCTTGGCACATCCCTGCACCTCCCAGCTGTGGGGAGGGCATCTGTCCTGAGCACAGGACACAGAGCTGGGGAAATCCTGTTCCTGCAGTAGACTCAGCAAATCCAAGCAAGTGAGGGGCTGCTCTGAACCTCCCTGCCACCCCAAGCTTGCAGGAGGGGACAGGCGAGGGACAGCATGGGGGGGACGGGGAGAGGATCCTGCCCACGGCCCCCCGGAGTAGGACAAACATGAAGTGCAGCTCCATCGGCGCCTCTGAATCCACCCCCGCGGCAGGTTCAGGGAGAGGCTGGAGACAATTACTGAGCCGAGTGGTACGATCAGCCCCTCCACTCCAGGAGCTGCAGGAGAGGGCTTTTATTAAAAAGGCAAAAAAAAAAAATTAAATATATATATATACGGAGGAACAAAAAATCCCCAGCCCACACTCTTCTCTCTAGAAAGGAGATAAAATGCCTCGGAGGAGGAGGAGGTGTTGAAGAGAGGGAGGGCGGCAGCAGCGGAGCCCAGAGCTGGCAGGGAAGGTGTGAAAAAGGGAGAAGCGGAGCATCCCGGTGGCAGAGACACTGCCCAGGTTGCTGTTAGGGACTCCATAGGGACCGGGCATGGGGGTCATTCCTGGCCAGGGGGGGCCAAGAGACTGCTGGGGGCCAGCAGTGCCAGGATCCAGTGGTAGAAGGACAGGGCTGGCTACTGGGCTGCGGGTCCAGCATCAGCCTGAAATGGCAGCACAGTCCATACCCATGGCCCTGCACCCATCCAGTGCTAAAACTGGGACGTGCTGTCTCATCTGGGATGAATGACCCATCTCTGAGCCAGACAGAGATGGGGACCCACAGCTGCCACTGGGGCTGGGGACAGCCCCATCCAAAGAGCCAGTGTCCTGGGAGGGAAGGACCCGTGTTGCTGTCTGTGGCCAAGGAACAGGACATGTCTCCTTCCAGAGGGGTTTCCTGAGGCAAAATGGGGCTGAGCTCCCAGTGCAGGGGGGGAATACCTGCGTTTATGGGGAAGGAGATGCTGGATTTAGATGGAGCCAAGAGGGGATTTTTACCCCAGTCTGGGAAGATCCCACATGGGTCTGGGAAGCATGGGATCCGCTGGGCATGAAGAGCACAACCCAGCTGCTGTGAAGCAGTAGGTGAACACCCAACATGGGGGGTTCCTGGCCAGCGCAGACCCCCTGAAGAACCTGACTGGGACTGGGATGGGGCTATGGAGAGTGTGCTGTACCCCTGGGTGTCCTGCACCCGCACCCAGCGCCTTGTGTTCCATCCACCCTCCAGGCTCACAACGTGCTTGTGCTTCATGGAGCACAAACAGACATTTGGTTTCTGTTAAAAAGGCCTGGAGGAGCCAAAATCCACGAATGCAGCTGGGGGTGTGAATCCCTGTGCTCTGCTGGTGCAGCGCATCCCATCCCCAACCACCACCTCCCACTTCCCACAGCTCCCTCTCCCCCAACATTCAGTTTAGCTCCAATAAATGGATGAGCAAGGAACTGTGGACACTGGGACCAGGAATGGCTGGGGGTCTCCAGCCTCCAGGGGGTCTGGGACACCTACGTCCTTCCAATCCCACATCAGGTCCCACTGCAAAACCCTGTGGCTGAGGAAACTGTAGAAACCCCGAGCCAGGGCAGTGGGAACGGGGGCTTTCCTGCTTGCTGCACTTAATGCTGCAGGCTTTCCTGGTACTGCAGAAGCAGCATGTATGTTTTTAGGGAAAAAAAAAAGGAAAAATGGGTCACAGGGACTCACAGGAGCCCCCAAAGCCCTGGGTAGTGCAGAGTACCTGGTGGGATGGGGATTGTGTCACTGTGGGACCAAGCCCTGGGGCCAGTGACGACTCTCCCCCACCCATGGCAAGCTGGATACAAAGCATTTCTTTCCCTCTTTCCAATGAATCCTCCCCAGATTACAGGGATGTTAATAGCCAGGTTCTTCCAGCAACCAGGATTGAATGGCAGGATGGGGAGGCTGGGAAGCTCCGGAATGCTGCTCCCCCAGCTCCCGCCCGGCACGTGCCGGGAGCGATGCTCAGCGCGGCAGATCTGGGCGCGTGGGCTGCCAGCTCCGTCGGGGCTCCAGCCCCATCCCTCCGCACCCTGCCGCTCGCCTGCTCTCCTAAAGATCACATTCAAACCCAAATTGCCCATCTCCACCCGCCCCCACCAGCAAAATCAATTATCCGCCGCCGCTCGCCAGCCTGCGGCCTTTTATTCCTCGGCAGGGAGCGGGAGCGGGGCGACGGGGAGCGGGGGGGTGGAAGGTGGGGCAGGAGGTGGGATTGCTTTTGATAGTTGTTATTTTAG
The DNA here is from genome assembly GCA_004320125.1 of Scolopax mira. NCBI lineage: Eukaryota > Metazoa > Chordata > Aves > Charadriiformes > Scolopacidae > Scolopax > Scolopax mira. The sequence continues at coordinate 113,222 of BJBW01001721.1, read as the reverse complement.
TGATTGGGAAGGTTTGGCAGGAAAGGGAACTTGGTACAAAGGTGGCGCTCAGCAGGGTTGGAACGTGTGTGTGTGTGTATGTGTGTGCAATGCCGCAGCTCGCAGCATCGTGCCAACACGCTTTCAGGGCAACGAGCTGGCAGGGCTGGGGGTAGGGGGTACGGGGGCAGAGGGGCTTCTTTGGAGTCAAGCACCCCTATTCTTTTGCCTGCCAGGCCCCGGAAGACCCTTGCAGCACGTTGGCTCACGCCTGTGCAAGCTGCAGCGGCACCAGTCCCCATCCAGCTTGGTGCCACTGGTCCTGTCCCTGCCTGTGGGACAGTTTTGGAGCTGGGGTGGGACCTTGCACCACTCACCTGCACCCAGGGCTGGTGCTTGCACCCACTTCTGCAAAGTGCTGCTGTGAATGCAAGGTCCAGGGCGTGCAAAGCCACAAGCACGGCCTAAAGTGAAGTGGCCGAATGCTGCGTGGCAGCTGCAGCCATCCTGGTGTCCCTCGGGAGGTAAATCACTGCTGGTAAATCACTGCCCCTTCTCTCCCAAGGAATCCATAGGGACAGAGCCTGGGAGGGAGAGATGGGAAGGCACATGATGCCTGGGGTGTCCCAGGGGAGCACAGAGGGGTGAATCCTGCATTTATCCCCAGGTATACCTGTGCCTGCTCCCATCATTGACCAAGAACAGCGGTGCAGGGAAGCTAACTGAAAGCCCTCTGTGTTTTCTCTGAACCCCTTCTCCAGCCAGCACCCATCCCTGTCCCCATCCCCATTCCCATCCCCACAGGCACATCACAGCTGAGCCGTGTCCTTCCCCATGCCAAACCCTTCACCTCTCCCTCTGGCTTCTTGTCTTCCCAGGGGCGCTTTCTCCATCGTCCGGAGATGTGTGAAGGTGTTGGCAGGACAAGAGTATGCGGCCAAGATCATCAACACCAAGAAGCTTTCTGCTCGAGGTAGGGCCTGGGGGTGTTTTTGGGGAAGCAAGAGGTGAGCACTGTTTGTGGAGTGGGGAATTTGTCCCCTCTGCACGGTGCCGGGATGATGGCTTTGATGTGTGGTGAGGCGGGGGGGTGTTTGATGTGTGGTGGGGGACACCCTTATTCCTGGGAACCCTGTCTCCGCTGTGGTACACGCTGAGCTCCTTGATGGATGAGGTGAATGTCCTGAGAAGATGTCTTGGTGGCCGCTCCCCACATCCAGTCTGATCACAGGGATGCACCCACAGCCCAGCTGGGGCAGGGAGCTGGGGGGTTCCTAGACCCAGGGAGACTGGGGAGACTGCCCAGGGAGCTGTAGGACCCCAATTCTCTCCCTGAGACTCCACGCACACCAAGTTGTGGCAAAATAATGGTTACAGCCTTGCAGCAAGTCAAACCGCTGCCACCCTTGGGCGCTATTTTGGGAGCATTACCTTCTCCGTGAGTGTCCCCACTGACCCCCCCACCCCTTCTTACTCATGTGCCTACATCAGTGAAATGGGAAGGTGCTTCAGGTGGGGGTTTGGTTTCCGTTCTACCTGGCGATGAGCCCACACTCCTCGCTGCCATCTAATTAATTGCTCCGGTGGAGCATCCTGGCTGCTTTGCTGCTGGAAGAGGTGCTGGTGGATCTGTCCTGGCTGCTCCTCAGGACAAGGCTGAGCAGAGCCAGCATGGAAAAGCTTCAGCCAGCCCTTGCCCCGAGGCAGGGACCCCTCTGCCCTCTGGCAGAGGAGCTGTGATGAGGAGGTTGGAGAGGATGAGCTGCTGTGTCCCTGGCTCCAGCTCCTCCTGGCTGGGAATGCAGGATGGGTGCCGGGAGCAAGTGCCCTGCTGGGAGGGTTTAATTAATTCCCTCCCTCAGTTCCTCTCCCTGACGCCACTGCTCACCTCCAAAGGCACAACTGAAACGCAGAAAATGGTGACAAACTGCTTGCTGACCTCAAATTAAACCAGTGCTTTGCAATCTCCCTCCCTCCCCGCCGGTGCTGCCAAAGTGGCACAAGCGCTGACACGGAGCTCTCCAATTTGGGGATGCAGACCATCCCCTTCCTCTGAGGCCAAAGGCTCCCAGCCCGGCCAGGCTCTGGACTGGGTGTGTGGTGCTGGTCTTGGCGCTTGGCTCCTGCCCAGGTACCCCAGCTGGCACCGGGGGGGTCAGAAACGCCTCCTGGTTTGCAGGGCTGCCTGGAGCAGCAGATTGAGCCGCCTTCCCTCAGCTCTCCCCTGCCTCCGCTCGCCTGCTCCTGCAGTTTGCTCCCCTCCATCCTCATCTCTTGAACCCCCCACTATTTCTGCAGGGCTAGCACAGGGGGGTGGCACCCCCCAGTCTGGGAGCAATCCGCAAAGGGACACATTCCCACTGGGACGTGGCACTGGCAGTGTCACACGTGAAGGGCAGGAGGGCAGGTGTGTGAGGGATGGTGAGAGGAGCTGCAAAATACCCCCAGCCATGGTCTCTTCAGACATCCCCCCAGATGCCGGCATGGGGAGCCAGCAGGAGAGAAACCGGAGTTTTTGGAAGAGAAATGGGCTTTGGGTCCAGGCAGCAGCTGGGTTTGTGGGGCTGGAGAGGGGCCACGGCCGTGGCTCACTTCCAGCAGCAGCACTTCACCATGTGGTGGACGTGCCGTGCCATGCAGGTGGGAAGATGCTCCAACCCACAGCAGCCACCCCTCCCAGGTTCAGCACGGTCCCTCTGCCTGAGGGACATCCCCCTCTCTGTCCTTCTGTCCCTCTGCTCTGGCACAGCCATCCCACCCATCTGCAAAGCCCCTGCAAGCCCTGTCCTGGGGATATGCCCAGCCAGGGGGGTCCCCTGCCAACCTGTGAACCCCATGCAGGGGCTGTATCCACACGATGCTTGGGACAAAGAGCAGACCCAGAGCCCCAGCCCTGGGCTCTGTCCTTGCGGTGAGGGCAGGGATGCTCTGCCCCAGCAGGACCCACGCAGCCTTGGAAAGGTCAGAGCCCCCAGAGCACACACCTGGGCGGTGGGTGGCTCATTTCAGGCTTGCATTTCACAGCTGAGTCCGTGGTACCGGGGGGACGGATGGCCACGCTCTCCCCAGCACATTTCCTACCAGATGCTGGCACATCAGGAGATGCTGAGGGGAAGAGCTGGGATGACCTGGCTGTGTCCCCAGGCGCTGCAGCCTTGCAGGCTTCACCCACTAAAGGCCAGCTGGATGCTTCGGGGTTCTCTCTGCCAAGGCATCACTGCTGGAGACTGCCCTGGACTCCCCAACCCTCACCCCCTAGGGATAACCACCTTTCCCAGCCCCTCCTGGGTGCCCCTGGGTCCCCGCTGCTGTCCCCTTCCCCTTCAAAGGGACCACATCATTGCCCACCTTTAAATTCCCTGATCTATTTTCCGTCTTGCCTGATTTTTGCAGGTCTCCCACTCCGTCCCCGTGCCGTTTGTGACTTACTGAGCCCCCACCAGCCACACGGGGCTCCCCTCATGGCTTTACCTTCGCAGGCGTTTTGGTGGCAACAGATTGCAAGGGTACAAAGAGGGAGGGCAGCGTCTGGGGGGACGCCTGGCACTGCTGCTGCTGCAGCTCAGCTAGGAGCCTGTGGCAGGGAAGGGATGGGGCAACCTCCTGCCCCCCGCCAGTGGCCACGCTCACCCCTGTGCAGCCAAAGGTTTGGCTGGCAATGGCACGCAGGCACATGGAGCATTGCTGGGACCTGCTCCATACTCACATTCACCTCGCTTCCCTGGGATCTCTGGCTCTTCTAAGCAAGGAAAAGGAGTTTTATGGGATCGCCAGCAATTCTGGGCTTCCCCATGGGCCACTTGGCCCCAGCCTTCCACTTACAGGTGGGGAAACTGAGGCAGACAGTGACAATCAGTGACTCAGCTAAGATCCATGTCGGGCAGGAGCAGAAAAGGGGACAGAAAGCAGTTCCCCCATTCCCCAGAGAAGTGATTGCCACACTGGTCTCATTGTCCCTTAATCCATTCCCTGTTCTTCACCCCACAACAGATTTTAGTTGTGAAAAGCAACAGCCTAAGCCCTGACCTCTCCCTGCTGCCTGGTCCTGCACAGGGAATATTGTCCCCACTCAGCAGGGAATGCCATGGGGACCTGAACGAGGCCACCAAGGCTGTCCCAGCTTTCGGGTCCCAGAAGGGGAGGGCTCCAAAGGCTCCATCCCCTGTGGGGAAGGGGCTGCACCACCTTCACGTCTCAGTGGTCGGAGACACTCAGGTTTGGGTTGATGCAGAGCGAGACTCTGGGGTGTGAACCTGCAAGGTAACAGTGACAGTGTTGAGAGACAAGCAACCCTAATTATATCCTCACTTCTCCTGGCTGCTGGGTTCCTGCTAGCACGAAATGCCTCCAGACAAGGCACCTTCATGCAGGGTGGCTGGGTCAGGTACACAGAGGCAGAAAAGTGCAGAGGCAGGCAAAAAGAAACAAAATTATTTGAAAATTCAGTCTGGGCTGCCCCGGGGTGGAGGCTTTTTTGGCTCAGCTCAACTTGCTTTGTCCAGAGCTCTGTCTCACGTCCCCGAGCCTGGCAAAAGCTGGGCTGTTTGAAGACAAGCACCAGAGAGAAGCAAATTTTCTGAGCCAGGGTTTTGCGATGGAGGAGAGTGAAGACCCGATGTGAAACGGCTGGGGATGGAGAGGGCGAGAGGAATGGATAGCCCCGTTTCAGCTTGACATCTCTCACTGGTTGACTCTGTTCTTTGATTGCTCAAATTGCACTGTGCAGGGCCAGAAATGTCCTTGCTGATCGTCTGAGCTTGGCTGAGTAAGAGAAAATGGAACAGGCGCTGCTGGCAGTGATAACCCAGGCAGCTCCGGGGTATTTGGGAGGCGATGGGAGGTCGTTCAGCAAAGAGAAGGGAGAGAGGAGGATGAGGATCATCCAAAGTGCAGGATGGCACATGGCATCCGTGCCTGGGGGTACACAAGCTGCATCTGTGCTGGGATACTGTCCATCATGTCCCCAAAACCCACTCTTCTGTAGCAAAAAATAAAAATGGGTTTGCTTCTTGCAAGCTGTTCCATCCCCCCTGGAATACCTGTGCTGGCACCTCCGAGAGAGCCCAGCAGGAGCTGAGAGCAGTTTATCCCTTTCCCCCAGACCCTAATTTAGGGCTGTTGCCTCTTGCAGATCACCAGAAACTGGAACGAGAAGCCCGGATCTGCCGCCTCCTGAAGCACCCCAACATCGGTAAGTGCGTGCTGCTCCCCACTGTGTGCCAGGCGCTGAGCAAACAGGAGATGAGGCTCCTGCCCTGCTGGTCCACGCAGCCCTCCCTCCTCTTCCTCAACATGGTGGAGGGAGGCAGCATCTTCAAACAAGGTCATGGGAAGAAAGGCCTCCACCAAGCGCGGGGGGATTGAAGTAGGTCCTACCTAACCCATTTGGCCGTAGCTCTCTCAGGGAGAAGCGGGGCCCCACTAGGCTGCAAGGGACTATTTTTACTCCTCTCCCCCCGCCCTTCCTCGGGTGCTGTATTCCTCTGCATGCTCCAAAAAGCGGCTGCAGCTCCGAGCAGCAGCAGCAGCAACGCGGGGCGTGTAGGAGGAGCGATGGCAGGGAAGGTGGGGGGGGGGAAGCGAAGACTTTCCCACCGACCGTCCATCTGAGAGTAGCCTCCTTCGGAAAAGCTGTTTCAGGAAAACTCCTGAGCCCCTGCAAAAGACAAAAATAGGCCAGAAGGAGAGAAAGAGAGAGAGAGGGGAGGGGAAAAAGCTGCAGTAAAAAAATGCCAAGCCTTGGGAGTGATGCTGATACAGGCTGTCGGTCCCTGGGGATAGTCCAGCAGCGGGAGAGCAGTGCTCTGGGCTGTGGCTCCAGGGATGAACCCCCTCTCCCTTCTGCTGCACCTTGGGATGTGCTGATTCCAGTGGGATCCTGCAGCTTTTGGGATAGCATTTAGGGATAGGATAGGAGCTCCGCAGCCCTTGTGTCCTGCTGCTGGGAGCTGGGAAGTTTCCCCTTTGGCTGAGCTGCTGCCTGGCCCCCTCGCTGCTCCCGGTGGCCTGGATCCATCTTTCTCCAGGAACCGCTGCAGCAGATCCAAGGAGCCAGATCCGGGGCCACTGGGACCAGCCACGTGGCTCCTGCCCCATAAATATTTCAGTTCGGAAAAAGCCTGTCAGCTTCCATCTGTTTCAGGCACAGGGTGGCGTGGCAGGTCTCCCCTGCATTGCCAGGGTGCCAGATCCCAACGGGATCCACCTGTCATCCTTCCCTTTGCCTCTGCTCCCCCGCAACCAATGCCCAGCCCAGGAGCTGCCCTGCTGGGATCCCAGTGGGGAGACCAGTTTCCCCCAGTCAGAGCAGCAGCTGGGGCCTTTCCTCTGCACCAAAGTGCACGAGAAGATTGTCAAGACCTGGAGAAAATGTGCTGTAAAGTGTGTGAATAGCAAGAAATACTAAAACCAGAGGAACTCACCCCACTGGGACTTGCAGGATGGTAGCAGGGCTGCACAGTTGGAGCTCCCTGGGCTCCCAACCTGGCCCCAGCTTTTCTCTACCGCTGTCTTCTTCACTTTCCTCTCCATCACCCACCTGTGGGGCTGGTGGGATCTCTGGGGACAGAAACACCTTGTCCTGTGGTTCAGTCCCACTCTGCCTTCTCCCCCTTCCCTGCACCACACTTCGCTGTTTGGCCATGACCTGCAGAGATGGCAGGCTTTGACCAACTCTGCTGCACAGGGGTGGAAGGAGTTAACAGCATGAGATGCTAACGAGCCCAATCTGCTGCTATTTATACCCAGGAGGCTCTCCTCCATCCCCTCCCCACACACACACTTTCACCCCCCCCACTGTTCCTGCTGCCTGGAAACTCAGGCTCACAGCTTCCCTTGCATGCAGCACAAGCCAACTAATTACCCACCCAGGAGCTGGGACAAGTTGTGCCTGCAGACTGGCCCTAAGGAGAGGAAGAGGAGCCACCACTGCTGGGGGAATGAGGAAGACGAGGCAGAAAACCCCTCTCCATCCTTCCCCTGGAGAAATGCCCCAGCTGCTGAGGGGCTTTGCTGGCTCCTCATTCCCTGCAACGAGGTGGGGGGGTCCCTCTGTCTCCCCTGGGAATGCTGAGCTGCTTCTGTGATCCTGGAGGATCCAAACCTGTGCCTTGTGCTGTGCCTGCAGGACAGCCTTGCCTAGAAAGCAATGCCACAGGTGGCCAAGGGCAAGTCCAGGTCCCCAGGAACCCACAGCACATCCGTGGCTCTGGGCCATTTCCCAAAGCTGTGTGTCCCCGCAGGGGATTCTTGCTTTAACAGGGAACTTTGACTACAGCTAGACTTGGAGTTTTAATTCCAGGTACCCATTGTTTTCTGACCCTCAGCTCCCAAGCTGTGTCCTCCTCCTGTTTGGGCTCTCAGCACTGAGCTGGGGCAGTTTGGCCACCGGGGCTCCTTCTGACTATGATCAGTAACAGATACTTGTAGGATCACGCTATATTTAGAGTGGCTGTTCTTTCTTCTACCTTCTTGGCTCCTGGCAGCCACAGGCTTTGGGACTTCCCCAAGCAGGGGACGTGTCCAGACCATCTGCTTATAGTTACCCTGGCCCCATCCATGCTGAACTCACCTAATTCCCCTTTGAACACTCTGGCTTCGGCAGGATGTCAGGCACAGTACCCCCAGTCCCTCTCGGGTGAGATAAAACAGGAAGAAACGTGTTTCTTCTGGCAGAGGAAGGCAAAAAAGCTGGGATTATGTGGCAGAGAGAAACAGGGAGCAGAGTGGGGTGTCAGAGCGCAGGGGGTGTCTGTAGAGGCCAGCAGTGGGGAGGGATAACCAGGGGATAAGATGAGCAAGTTGTGTTAATAGCCTTAAATACTTTTAATACTTAATGACAATACTTAATACTTAAATACTTATAAATATCTAAAGGGTGGGTTGAAGGAGGAGGGAGCCAGACTCTTTTCAGTGGTTGTCAGTGAGAGGACAAGGGGCAACGGGCACAAGTTGGAACATAGGAGGTTCCACTCAAATATGAGGAAAAACATCTTCACGGTGAGGGTACTGAGCCCTGGAACAGGCTGCCCAGGGAGGTCGTGGAGTCCCCTTCTTTGGAGATTTTCAAGACCCACCTGGATGCCATCCTGAGTAACATGCTCTAAGATGCTCTAGGCAATCCTGCTTCAGCAGGGGAGTTGGACTGGATGATCTCTATGGTCCCTTCCAACTCTAAAAACAATAATCAGTAAAAAAACAGTGAAATTCAGCCAAGACCATGAGGGACACCAAAAGGAAAGATGCTGTCTGGCTCAGCAACCTCCTCTGCCTCTTGCCCTGGCCAGGATGAAGCTCTTAGTGGCTACTGGATCTGCCCCATGAGCTTGGAGGGAGGGATAGTACCAGCAAAGTGGTGTTTGCTGGCTTGGAAGTTAAGGGTGATGCAGCGCAGTGTCTGCACTCAGTGTTCAGGTTTGTTATCTCCCCCAGCTCAGACTCCAGGCTGGAGGATGTTTCCCTACAGGGTTCAGCTGATATTGCTGCAGTGAAACAGGCTAGGAGCAAAAATTCCCCCCAAAATCAATCCCCTGCACCTCCGAAGACCTCAAATGTGCTCAAAGTTGTATGAGACTGAAAGCAGGTGAGCAGAGAGGGAGAGCTAAATATTTCAGCCTCAAGGAAATCTGAACAAAAAGTGAGGTGGGGGGGGTGCAGAGGATGCTGGACCGGTCCCTGTTTATACATCCTGCCTGTTCCCCTGCCTTTCCCCTCACTATCCATCTGCCTGTGAAGCTGTGAGCGGGGATCTAAGCCTGGATAACCAGCCCCCAGGTCTGCACCTGGCTGTACTCAGCAGGAGATGCCCGAGGGTGCCCCTCAGCATGACGTGCCAGCCCCACGGGAGGAGAGTGCTTCCTCTGAAAGAAACTCATCCTGCAAGAATTCCTGGATATCCCTGACTCGAGACTTCCCAAGGAGAAAAGGAAGGTCATGAGCAGAAAATAAAAGAAGCCTGGTCGGTGCCAGGGCTGGCTGAGCTCTCCCGGTGCCCGGCGACCTCTTCTGATGGAGCAGAGGGCTGGGCTGGGGTCACTGGTGCCCACAGCCTGCCCAGTGCCCAAGATAGCCCAGCAGCTGCCTGGGACCTTGGCCAGACACCAGCCCCGGGCAGTCCCTGATTTGGATGTGCCCTTTGAGCCTTGCACTGCCGCCCGAGGCTGGGGCCACGGCTGGGGTCCCCCACTGAGAAGAGACCCCCCCTGCCCCCAGACAGCAGCAATAGCAAGAAGAGGATGGAGGAGCAATAGCCCTGCTCTGCCCATCCCCAACTCCTGCTTGTGCCCAAAGGGGAGCAAAGGCATTCCTGGGGAGTGAGGTGGGGGCCAGGCGTACCCCATAACCCTTCCATGTACCCCGTAACCCTTCTGTCTCTGCTGCAGTGAGGCTCCACGACAGCATCTCCGAAGAGGGCCACCACTACCTGATATTTGACCTGTGAGTAATGGTTAAATGCATCTCTTAATCCACCGCCAGCTGCATGCTTCCACCCCGGGGCGACATGACATGCCCTGCAGCCTCCCCCTTGAGCTTTTCCCCGTTCATCCTCCACCTCACCCAAGCCTTTCTTGGGCAGGATTGGGCGCCCAAGCTGAGCAGAGGGCAGGTCCCTGCCCTGCACCCCTAGTTCTCCCCGCATACACGGTGTAGTGGCATTTTGGGGGAGGTTTCCAAGGCTGAGCACGCTGTCAATCATTCCATCTCCATCTCTGCGATGGCAGAGTGTGACTCCCCCTGTTTTCTTGCAGGGTCACTGGTGGGGAGCTCTTTGAGGACATTGTGGCCAGGGAGTACTACAGTGAAGCGGATGCCAGGTGAGCAGGGACACGTGCCAAGGCCGTGGAGGGGACAGCAGTTGTTCCCTTCTCCCACGAGCTGCTCCCTCACAGGGTTCTGAGAGTCTGGTTTTTTCTGCAGCACAAGCTCCTTCCATGCTGGGAGGTGTTTTACAGCTGCTCCGCAGCGCGAACTCATAAACCAGATGTGTAGTGCAAAAGAAAAAAAGAAAAAAAACAACAAAAAACCAACCAAAACCCAAACCAAGCTCTTTTTAACTCACTCAGTTCCTGTGCCAAGAAGTGCATGTGTTACTGCAGGGCTGGTCCCCCCCTCCTTGAAGCAGGCAGCTGCCAGCCATCGCTCACAGCATCCTCCTCCCCTGGGTGATGGCATAGCCCGTGTCTCACCTCCCTGTAAAGGAGCAAGGCATTGGGGCTCCCCTGGACTGGAGGACACCAGGGCTCCCCAGACAGAGGACAGTGGGGTTCCCCAGGCTGACAGGGAGGAAGCCCAGCATCAGGCTGGTGCCCCAGGAGCGTGATAGCCCAGACACCCTGCAGTCCTCACCCTTTCCCCTTGCAGCTGCCTTGCAGCCATTTGCGAGCATTTCTCTGGCATTTACCACTGGAAAGCACTAAGGAGGAGCAGTCAAGCCAGGCTGGGTGGGAGGATGTGCTGGAGCTCTGCTCGCTCCCACGCTCCTGTCAGTACTTTCCAGGTACCCTGCTGCAGAGACGGGGCTGGCTACCAATTCAGCCACCCCTTTGGTCCTTGTACCTCAGCCATTAGCCTCATTTTATTGAGGGGTCAGGATTTGGTCCTCTCCAGGCTCCAGATATCACTGTGCCTCTTGGCTTTGCCCCCAGGCAAAGGGGCTATGTATGGGCTATGTATGAGCATAGCCCATACAAATGTCCAAGGAAGAGGTAAGCTCTACGCTGCCTCTGTCTGCATGGAAATAACCCTTATTTCTAGGCAGAAATCTCATTTAATGGGCTGCCAGTGTACCAAAGCCACTTACAACCCATCCGCTTATTAGTGTCATACAAATAAAATAAAATACATGTAAATAAAGACCTTCTGCCTTGTACACAGCTGTTTTGGAGCAGAAGTGATCATCGCCACAGTCTTTTTCCCTTCCTTTCTCACGCACGCAGCAGAGCTGGGGTTTAATGAACTAGATATAAAATGAACAGATGCAGCGAGAGCCACCCGCGTTAGAGGAGGCCAGGGAAATGGGGCCAAAGCGAAGGTTAGCTCTGTGTCTGAGGAGCACGTTTGCTCTCCTGGGGTTTGGAGACCAAATCTGGGCTGGCATTGCAACTCCACCACTGGTCCTCAGCTCCCCGGTGTTGCTTCTCTGGGGACCCCATGGGCTCCACCACAGATCTGGTGCTCCTGCTGAGTGTCCAGAAGCTCTGGTGGTCCTGCTAGCTCTCCCAGAAGCTCTCCTGGGGTTTTGCTGGGTTACAGATTCTCTCCAGGGGTTTGGGGCTTTCGGTGGAGGCGGATGTGGAACTTGGATGGAGGATTGCTGGTGTGAAGCACAACAGGGAGAGGGGCAGGAGGGATGAAATGCAGCCAAGTAGAGGTGTCTAAGCAAACTCTGCCTCACTGAACACTTCTGTGAGCTTTCTCCTCTCTCCTACAGCCACTGCATCCAGCAGATCCTGGAGGCTGTCCTGCACTGCCACCAGATGGGGGTGGTCCACCGGGATCTGAAGGTAGGAGCTGCAGGGAAAGGGTCTATGGGAGGACCTGGGAACCCCATCTTTGATGCAAAACCCTGTGGAGAAATGCCCAGAGTCCTCTAGGGCAGCTTAAACATGGCAGAGAGGAACACCATGCAGGGCTTCTGGAAATCTACAGAGCAAAAACCAGCTCTAGAGTAAAACAGCAGGAAGGAGAGGGGCTATGGAGGTCCTTGTAGTCCATGCTTCCCTAAAAATCCATGGACATTGGAATGCACAGCAGGGAAAATCAGGCAGGGAGAACATCTAGAGTCCTGACTTCCTCTGTGCTGTGATGGGAAGAAACTCTATGACAGCAGAGCCCCTGGGGGGAGTGGGGTGTCACTGCTCTCTAACCCCTGTCTCCTTCTGCAGCCTGAGAACCTGCTGCTGGCATCCAAACTGAAGGGTGCCGCCGTCAAGCTGGCTGACTTTGGCCTTGCCATCGAGGTGGAGGGAGACCAGCAAGCATGGTTTGGTGAGTAGGACTGGCCCCAGGTGGGGCTGAAGCCCTCAGTGTGTTTGGTTGGGAGGAGGGGGGCTCCAGGAGGGACACACATCCCTAGGACCTGAACCCCAGGCTATGGGAGTGCCCCAGCAGCATGGTGGGAGGGATGATGCGTGAGGAAGAGTTCGATGGCTCCAGCTGTGACCCTGGAAACAGCTCGGTATTGATCCAGGGCACAGGCAAACTGCTCCACAGGGACCTGGTGAGTCACCAAGATGTCCTGGTGAGCTGGACAAGCTGGTGGCAGGGGCAGACCCTGGGAAGGAAAGCCTCGACCAAGTGCTGGAGGTGCATTCCAGAGCACCCTGGGGTTTGGCTGGTCTCGCTGCCTGTAGCTGCTCTGCTCTCAGGAGGCATAGAGGTTTCTGGATGGAGGGTGCTGGTCCCGTCAGCTCAGCTTGTGCCAGGGCTCTCATGGCAGCTGGTTGGGCACCAGGCGAGCTGTGCAGGGTTAGGGGCTGCCTGCTGGCAGTGAGTGATGGGCTCTCTGTCCCAGGTTTTGCTGGCACCCCGGGATACCTCTCCCCCGAGGTGCTCCGGAAGGACCCGTATGGCAAAGCCGTGGACCTGTGGGCTTGTGGTAAGTCAGACCAGAGCTTAAATGCTGGGAGAGGCTGGGATGGTCTGCATGGGGTGAGGCAGGCTGTTGATCCAGCATGTCCCAAGTCACAGTCACTAGACACATCTTGGGGAGATCAGGGTGGAGAATCTACCCCAGAGGTGGCACATTACCTCTTTCCCAGTCCAGTGGCACCCTTCTCCTTCAGATCAGCCCCCTTACTGTGCACCCAAAAGCCCAAGGCAAGGGAGATGCCAACTCTTTTTCCCAGGCAATGACTCCTCATAGCTGCAGATGAAGGGGAGCTTTCTTCTGCCTGTGATGGTGAGGAGGCATCCCACAGTCCTGATGGGGCACCTGGCTGGAGGCTGTGCATGGTGGCTGCCAGAGCCTTGCATCTCCCCGGCTGCTGAGCACCTCAGCTGGACCACCAAGGAGCCTTTTGCTTTTTAATCAGGGAGCAAATCCTAACTTTTCAGTTTCTCTGCTAGAGTTAGGCCAATCCCCAGGCTGGGTCTGTTCATATCTCCAGCAATATACTCTCTCCCACTGATCCCATGTCTCCTCTCCTGGGCAGGCGTCATCCTCTACATCCTTCTGGTCGGGTATCCACCCTTTTGGGATGAAGACCAGCACCGACTCTACCAGCAGATCAAAGCTGGGGCTTATGATGTGAGTGAGTCTGTCTTGCTCCCCCCTTTCACCATGTCCCCTCTCTCCTGCTGTTCTCATGTTACCATCTTCTCCAGATGACCAACAAGGACAAATTCAGGGAGGGGAGAGCAAGTTTCTTTACTCTTCTCCGGTCACAGAGGGTTGGCCAAGCTGCCATACCCAGGTGCACACACTGACACTTTTCAGGTCCACTTTGCAGGACAAATTAGTCTTGTCCTGGGCATTCCATCTTTCTCCCTTCATCCCTGCTCTCCAGTTTTCCTTCTGGGAGCTGTTTCCAGTTGCTACTGTCTCTCCTGTCCCATGGGCAGGAGCAAAGGGTTGCAGGAAAAACAACCCAAGTACAAAAGGGCTTCTGTTCCTTGCATTGCTCCCTACTATCTCTCACCCTGGTCCCTTTGCTTTGGCAGTTCCCCTCCCCTGAGTGGGACACAGTCACTCCTGAAGCGAAAGATCTCATCAACAAGATGTTGACCATAAACCCATCCAAGCGCATCACGGCAGCAGAGGCTCTGAAGCACCCCTGGATATCGGTGAGTTTGGTGCCACTCATTGGTTGGGGCTGAAGGTCTAGAGATGTGGGGGTTCACAGGGAGGGGAACATCTCACAGGGGAGCACGTGTTGTCAAACATGCTGTCCGTCTCTCTTCTCCATCCTGGGAAGATGGTTTCCTGGCATGGTTCCTCCCAGTGCTCTCAGAGCAGCCTTTTCCCCGAAGCTTTACAGCAGAGAAAAAGCCTGGAGTGTGAATGCAAACAGCTTGTCCCAGGGGAGATGGTGACGGGAGGGACACGTATGTTCTCAGCCCTTGTGGGGACAGACTGGCTTCTTGGGGTCATGTGCGCTGGGGGAGCCTTTCCTTGGGGAGGGTGGGAGCAGGCTCCTGTTTATCCATCCATACCCCCCAGCAGCAATATCCCCCGCCCCTCGCTGCTCCGGCTGCTGGTTCTCACTCTAAATTGGCTCCCAAAGGCAGGAGTTCACGGGCTTAACCCTGGGGACCCCACACCATGTGTAAACCCTGAGCATGCTGCTAAACGAAGCCAGTTCATTGAGGGGTTAACTTAGGGGGCAGGCAGATCTCCCTGTGACACCCACCACCACCAGAGCAGATCCTGCTGACTCCAGAGCTTCGATCTCCTGCTCCCTATTAAAATTTTATCCGCTGCTACAGGCAGCTCTGGCCTGTGCCTTGGCCGCAGGAGATCACACACGTGTGTGTAGGTGTGATAGCAGGGCTGGGGGAGACCCTTCCCCCCCAGTGCCTGCTCTGAGCCAGGACTCTCTCCCCCCAGCACCGTGCCACCGTGGCGTCATGCATGCACAGGCAGGAGACAGTGGATTGCCTGAAGAAGTTCAATGCCCGGAGGAAGCTGAAGGTAACTCTCCCAATCTCCAAGCTGTCTGCAACATGCATGATCAGGTCGTTGGTGGGTTTGTTGCCCCAGTGGGAAAGGAAAGGGTGGTGTCTCTTGGTTGGTGGGATGGGAGTGATGGACATTTGGGGATCCCCATGTGAAGAAAGGACTGGAGCCGGTGGTGGCTGCATCTGGCTGGGGTTCCCAAGTGCCAAGAGGAAAGCCTTGGTGAAGGAAAGCAGAGTCAAAGAGCTGCCCTGGACACTGGGATGAGGCAGTGTCAAGAAAGCTCCTCTTTGGGGCAGGACATAGATCTGAAAGGCACACTGAGACCCCTTTGCCTTCTGACCAAACCACTTTGCAGCTGAGCAACAAAAGTCATCCACAGACAGGCAAAAAGCTCCGTCTCACCCACACAGGCTTTCCCTTCTTGGATGCTGCCGTGTGCTGCAGCCTGAACCCCCTCTGAAGCCTCCATCTCCCCAGGCTTCACCGTCGAGCTGGAGCACCCCACTGAAGCACCCATCTCCCGGGTGCTGCTCAGCTCCCAGCTCGGTGCTGGGAACGGGCTCTGGAAATTGCAAAGCCTCCTCCAGACACAGAACGGGACGGCGCTGGTCTGTGCCACCATCAGAGCCATCAGCTCTCCAGGCCTGAGCACGATGTGGCACAGAGCAGGACAGCCGCAGGCTACTAACAAGATTATCAGCTATTATTACTTTTCAGCTAGACAAGTAATCAAATTAGTTCAGGCATACCCTTCAAAATAGTAATCCATTACTGCAAGCAATTAGCCCAGAGTAATCTCATTATACGCTGAGCAACTAGTTAGTAAAGTCAGCTGGAAAAGGGGAAGCATTTTTACGAATGTTATTTTGCGGTGGTGATCTTTGGGTGGCTCCCAGGAAAAATCCGTGCCCTGCTGCTATTAGCTGGCAGGGCTTTAATTGCAATTAAATCTGGTTCCGCTCCTGGTGGCTCCCCTTGCTGCCAGCTGCTGGTTCCAGTCAGCGGAGTCGTGATGCATCTAGGGCAGGGCAGGGGGAGACCGAAATGCTCCCTGGGGATATTTAATATCCCTTTAATCTTGGAGGAAAGGCAGTTTCGGAGAATGCAACCCAACGCCCTGGCGCTGGGGATAAGGAGTCAGGTACCAAGGGCTGCTTTTGATGGCAGGAGGAGAATATCAGCCCGTGGGCTAGTTTCCTTCCAACAGGGTGGCCGGGGGACAGGTGATGAGCAGGGCTTTCCTCCCCCAGGGCTGGGGGGAGCTGTGGGGGCCCAGGGCCCAGCGCGCCCTTTCCTTCTGCCTTCTGTCTCTTTCAGGGAGCCATCCTCACCACCATGCTGGCCACCAGGAACTTCTCCGGTAGGTGCCATCTCTGGGGCTCATCTCCTTGTCTTACAGTGCCCAGGGCAAACCCGTGGGATCCCTGGAGAGCTGGGTTTGCCTCCGGTGTCACAGGGGGGATGAGGTTGAAGCCTGGTGCCTCTGGGCATTGGGTGGTGGTCCAGGCCAGGTCACCTAGCACCTCCAGACCAGTTGCTGTCTTGGGATGCGAGAGAAAAGGTGTCTGTCTGTGGTGCAGCAGTCCCCAGGGGGTTAGATTTTGGGGGTTTGTATGTCCCCCTCCCCCTCTTCTGGCTTCTGCCGGGGTGGGGATGCGGGTGCTGGGGGCAGCCAGGGCTCAAGGCAGCTTGTTTTGCGTCCTCCTGGAGATGTTTGTGCCTCAGGAAGAGCATCTTCTGCACCAGGAAAACGTCAGAATAGTCCCCGGGGGTGCCACTGCAGCCAGATGGCAGCAGGGTCCCTCGAGTCCCTTCCCAGGCAGGAGGATGCTAATCCTGCTGTGTGCCCCCCCCACCTCCCTTTCTCCCTACATCCCAGGGCTGCCTGGAGACACAGGAGCAGGGACAAAACATGACAGCCCAGCCTGTGCAGTGGGAGAGGTCTCAGTGAGCCCTTACTGAGAGCTGTCCTCTCTGGGGACACCCTCGGAGCAAGCCATGAAGTTGGGATTTCAGAGGCAGGGATCTGCTGGTCCCAGGTGATTCCCGGGAACCAAAAAGGAACTGGGTGACTGCAAAGCTCATCCACCCATGTCACCTCCAGCCCTCCCCTGCCCTGGGGATGGCCCCAGCAGAGGTGGGACAAGCCAGCCAAGCCTGGCACGCCAGCTTGAGCAGGCTGGTGGCAGCTGTTTGGTGTCAGAGGGGTGTTTTGGGGTGCTTGGCTGAGGTGCCCCAGGAGTTGGGGTGTAGCAGGTGGGCAGGGGGGAGATGGGGGCTGCTGGCCTGGCCAGGTGCTGGGGGAGAGGGCCACGGCCAGGCTTGGTATCCACATTTGTCGTGGGGGGATCGTGCTGCCACATTTAGCACTGGTGGGCAGCATGTGGCGGGGCTGGAGGAGTCCCAACAGCTGGGGGGATCCGGTGTCCGAGCCCCGGCGGACACGCAGCATCAAAGGGCAGGAAATTCAAAAGCATCTCTCCTAGCACTGCCCGTCCCACGCACAGCCCCGGGGGCTCCCCGGTTCCCCCTTCCCAGGCACACAGCCATGGGGCTGATTCCCCATCCATCCCACCCTGCTCTCAGGGGGGGTGGGTTGTGCAGCCCATGGCGGGGGGAGGGGCTGGGGGCCATGTCGGCATCGGTCGGTGGGCACCGGGGGGGGGGGGGGGGGGGGGAAGGCGTCTGCTTTTCATCATTGTCAAAATGTGGGCTGCAGCTGTCGGGCCGTGGCACCACATGATCCCGGCAGCGTGGGGCTAAAATTAGAGGGCGGCAGGGGGGGGCAGCCCATTCCACCCTGCTGCGCTGGGCTAGGTCGCTAGCCACCACCCCCCCCGGGGGGACGGAGCCCGCCTGCCGCCAGACAGCCCCTCCGAGCCACCCCAAGGACTCGGCGTGACGTTAGGAGGACGGGTCATGCCCCTGGCTGAGAGCCACCGGGGCAGGACGGGACGGTGCCGGCGAGGTGGCCCTTGAGCCTCCTGGGGGGGTTGCTGGAGAAAGGACGAAACCCCTCGGCCGGTCCCGTGGGGTCCTCTGCCGCCCGTCACCATGCTGCTGATCCTCGGCCTCCTGGTCTTGGTGCCCTGCCTGGCTCTCCTAACCTCCTTTCTCCTCTCTCCAGGGGGCAAAAGTGGTGGCAACAAGAAGAATGATGGCGTGAAGGTAAGCCCCCTCCCCACTGCCCTCTCCTGCCTGCCCCTCTGCTGCTGGGGTGGCGGTGGAGGGGGTCTCTGTTCCCTGTGCTGATGGTGGGGGTCTCTGTCCCCTGTGCCAGCGGTCCCCGTGACACCCTGCGCTTTAAAGGGCAGCTGCTGGCCCTGCTGTCCTGGTGTGTCCCTGTGCCACCGGCTCCTGCCAGGACAGGGAGTGCAGAGGAGGCTTTGCAGGGCAGCAAGCGAGGGGAGCAGGATGATGCTGGAGGGATGCCTGGGGGGGTATGTGGGGGGAATTTGCTGCCTGTAAAATGAGGTTGCCCCTTGTCTCCCCGTGGAGGGGGAGAGGCTGGACCAGGAGAGGGGGACAGGGAACATGGGGAAGGCAGCTTTGCAGCCCGGAGCCATGGCTTCAGCCTGGTAGCAACCATCTAGTGAGATGGGCAGCTGCATCTCCTGCTTGTCCCAGCACGTGTCCCACTGGGGCTTGTGGGGCTGGGCTCACCCCCCAGCTCCTGTCCCATCCTGTCCCCAGGAAAGGGCTGGTGTGCTGCTGGGTGGCACATGAGTGCCATTAACCCTCCTGGAGGCACCGATGGCCCATTATGCCCAGTGTAGATACAGCAAATGAATGTGATGATGCTTGGCATCACCAAATGGCTTGGTGATGCTCTAAAAACAAGCCAGTACTTGGTTGACCTTGTTTCTTGGGCTGCAGAGTCCTCAGGTTTGCCTGCCCCTCTGAGATGGGGCTGCAGCTCTCCTCCAGGACAAGGTGGCTCCCGGAGGCAGCAAAGTCCTGCTGCTGAGCAGCTTCTTCTGATGGTACAGAGGAGTGGTGGTTAGCGAGCTCTGTCAAAGTCCTCTTGTAGGAAGGAATGTCTCATGTGGGGGTCTTTCTCTACTTAACCTGTGCTCTTCATGAACACAAGTGATCACTCAGCAGGGGAGACCAGGCATGATCCCATCCTCCAGCATAGGGCAGGGGTGCAAGGTGTTAGGCAGAGCTTTGGTAGCCCAGCTGCAGCATGGCTGCTCTCCTTCCTCTGGCTCTTTCATAGGGACCCCGCTGTGAGGAGAACAGGGTTTTGGAAGAGCAGAGACTTCAGTTGGCTTCTTCCTTCCACGCTTTAAATGGTCAGTGGAGTCAGAGGTCTAGGGATGGCTTGTCTTTCTCCCACTCCTTCCAGACCCAGCAGCTGGGGACAGTACAAGCCTGCAAGGCTTGAGACTATGCACAACCTTCCAAACTGGGCTCAGCTTCACAGCAGACCATTCTGGCCATGTGGCATAATTCTGCAACATGAAGCTGTTGGCCTGCATTGCTATGAGAGGACATTGCTTTGGGCCATGGTGTCAGGATATCACATGGCTTCCAGGACAGGATTGCTAGTTTTGGACAACAGTGCTGGCACAGAGGGGACAGGTCCCATGGGAGTCACAGCAACCCATCTGCCAGCCACTACTGGACTGCCCTTTGCTGCTCTGAGGTCCTGGCTGCTTCTCCGAGTCACCTGAGGAGTGATACCACAGGTAGAGCTGACATGGCGCAGGCTGATGGACCACAGGTGGGAGCAATCAGGAGATGTGTTTTTAAACTGTGAAAGGAGAGAATGGTAGATGGAGAGGCTTCATCAGGCATGGTCCCAAATCTAATTTTCCAGAAGAAAGGGTCAGCCTTAAATTTAATCTCTAGTGTTGCCAGGATGGTGTGGTGGCAGAAGACCATTTGCCAGCCCAACTTGCTAATGACGCTGCCTCTTGGACTTCAAAGTAGCTTTGAGAGCAGATGTTATCCTGGGAAGAGGGACACTTGCTGTCGTAGCAAAATAGCTAGTTTGGGTAAACAGCCTTCTGGCCCATCACTGATACTCAGCAAGGAGTCTGGTTTCAGAGCGGGATCAGAGAGGCTGGTTTATTGTATGCCCAGAGAGGCTTCATCCTGAGTGCAGTCCACCAGCCAGCACCCAGCTCAAGAGGGTGTCCAAGCTCTGGAGAATGAGTTTGCCTTCTTATTGCCCCTTTTTCAACAAGTGGAGGTGAGACAGCCTGGTCAGATGGCCAGGAATGTAGAGGAAGAGACAAAATAAAGGCAAGTGAGTTCCTAATGGTTTGCTTGTGTTGGCCACCTTCAGTACTACCATTCCCACCTCTCATTCCCATGCTCAGCCTGGGGGGACTTGCAGCATAACCCACCCATGGGGGCACAGGGAGGCTGGGTGCTCTGGGTGAAGCTTTAATGACCCACCGTGGGCAGCTGGCAGATGCCAGGGCATTGACGGGTGGTGTTCCTTTTTTTCCATCTTTCTGGAACAGCGAGGCAGGACCCTGGAAACCTGTCTTGGGTGGGTGGGAAGGTGGGAAGGGAATGGTCCTACCTGCTCAGAGCAGAGCTGTAAGTAAGCCCAAGTGGTGTGGTTCATTGTTGGAAGAGCTGGGTCCCCATTTGGACAAACCTGTTGGACTTACCATGCCCATGAGAGCAGGCAGGTCCCAGGCAGCAACCCCTGCTGTTCCTGCCCAAAGCTACACAGGTGGGCAGCAGGTAGCTGGTGCTGCCCTCAAGCTTGCCCACACAGCCCTCCAGCACCAGGATGGTGCTAAGCCCAGGCTCAGAGGGCTCAAAACTCACCCTCTCAAGGAGGTTCCTCCCCTCCTACAAGCACTCATGGGACCAGGAATCCTCCTCGAGCCCTGCTCTGGGGTCTGCAGGAGGTCTTCTGGTCCCAGCAGCTATGATACCTTCACTGCCCTGTGTAGTGTCACATCTCGTCACATCGTAAACTAATGAAATCACTGCCCCGTGTCACATCCTGTCCCGTCCTAAATTAATGAGCTCACTGCCCCGTGTTGCATCCTGTTACTGTATGTCCAGACTCGATGCGGTCACTGCTTTGTGTTGCATTCTGTGGCGTCTGAAATTTCTGCAGTTTACTGCCCCGTCTCCTGTCCTTGGGTAGCAGAAGCTGTCAGCTCTTCCTGCAGGCAGCCCAGCTCCGGTGGCTCTGTTCCCCATGAGGGTTCCTCCTGAAATACCAAAGCTCACTCTGCCCTTTAGGACATCTGTTGTTTCGGGGAAGGAGGGGCGAGGATCAACGTAGGACCTAGCGAGGGAGGGGAGAGCTGCAGCGGTTGGAGGGGGAAGCTCAGTGATGGTGCTGGTGGGAGCCACGTAGGATGTGAAAGGAGCAATGAGGGAGGTGGATAGCAGCAGCTTTCACACTGCAGCCCACCCACGCAGCCCTAACGGGTCGCTCCGTGGACTTTGCCAAGAGATTTGGACGGCTTCTCCCTCCGCAGGGCAGGCAGAGCCGGTGCCTCTTTAGATACGCCGGTAAAAGGCTTGTTATTTGGCACTGCAGCTTCTGATTCCTGCAGGCTGGTGTTTCCCAGCGCCCGCTGTGAGTCATCCCTTGGGAGCTGGAGGTGGAGAAAGGGCGGGAGGCCAGCGTGCACGTCCCTCTGTCTCCTGGCTGGATTAAAGATGGAGAGGGGGAGCAGAGCACAGGAAGGAAGGAGAGTCCAGAAGTAGTTTGGGAACTTTGGGGTCATCCAACCCCAAAGCCTGAAACCCTAGTTTTAGTCAAGGATGGAGATAAATAGGAGCATGCGTAAAGTCATCTCTTTGGAGGAGACTTCTCCTGATTTAAAGCGCTGGAGCTGCACTGTAGGATGGCTTCCCACACGGTGTGTCTGCCTTGCAGGGTTGAGTAGCAATAGCCACGCTGGCTTTACACCAGCCAACTTAGCACTGTGGTAGGTCCAAAGCTAACTGAGTGTCTCCACACTAGTCAGCAGCATGGGCAGATGCACCCAGAAGAGCTCCAGAGCCTGTAAACGTCAGTATGGAATTCAGACGGGGATCAGGGCTCTACAGGTGGTGGAGCTGCCTTAGTTCAACCTCCCACTCCTGTTCCTGTGAGCTTGCTGGCCTGGTCACAAAGCCACCAGAGTGGTCATTGACTCCTAGGGGACTCCCTTTAGGACTAGACAGGTCCTTAGGATGAACAACACCGGAGATTGTGGCAGTTCAGGAGAGAAGGGAGCCAGCAGGAAGGCGGGGAGGGAGCTGGCATGGCACCACCAGCACCACAGCCAGTGGCACCAGGTTGCCCCCCCGCGCCTTCCGTTTGTCCCTCCACGAGGACCACGAAGGGTGGCTCAGGAGCTGCTGCCTCTCACGTGCCGCTCTCTGCCTTTCTCACTCTGTGTCTCTTCCTGTTCCATCTCTTCTCCTTGTTTTTCCAGAAAAGAAAGTCCAGTTCCAGCGTTCAGTTAATGGTGAGTGTCCTTCGTCTTCCTCAATGCCGATATTGCTGGGCCTCTCTACATGTTCCAGCTTCCCCCGTTTTTTGGAAGTTACCTCGGGGTAGGGAAGAAGGGACACTGGGGTTGGAGGGAACATCCTCAAAGCCGTATCACCCACAAACCCCATTAACAGGGTTGGTGCAGGCACTTTGCTGGCCACCAGCTGGTGGGAAGCCAGCCCTGGTTCTTGCTGATGGGTTCTCATGCCGTTTCTCCCAGTTCTCCTGACTCAGGTCTGCAGGCTGCATCGGTCCAAGGAGCCTTGGAGAAACACCTTCCATGCCTCTGCGGGGACTGTATGGTCATGGGACACCTTGCCAACCTACATCGGGGTATTATGGGTAATACATAAGCAAGGCTCTGCTGGGAAGAGCTAGCAGAGCCATTGCTCTAGCTCCGCTAGCAGAGTCGCCTTGATGGGGCTCCTGGAGAGAGACGGGGGGTCAGTACCCCCCTCCCCCCTCCCAAATCTGTGTAGTGCTCAGCTGTTTTCTTGAAAGAGCTGTGTCTCAGCCTTCAGTGGTCCATGTGGGTCTTGGAAGCACTCTGTTTTATTGTACATTTCTCTCCCTACTCTGCGGTCAGTGTGGTCTCTCTCACTCCTGCACAGTCCCCTCTTTCTCATCCCAGCTCCTCCTCGCTGTTAATTTGTACATCTCTCTCTTTATCGTACAGTCAACATGGTGTCTTCCACCCCTGCACAGCCCCTCTCCCTGCCCCTCCGGCAACGCTCCTAGGAACCCACCAAACCCCTCACCCCTGGACCTGCCCCCATCTCTGTCCCCACAGGCGTCGGTAGGAAAGGCAGCGCCGTTCCTACGAGACCCTCCACAGCCCAGCTCTTGTGCCCTTGGCTACAAGGAGTGGAGGTCAGGGAGGGCTCTACCAGCGCTGCCCTAGAGCTGTGGTTGAGGAACGGGTTGGACCTGCTGGCGTTTTCCTTGGTTTCTGCCCGTTGGCACAGTCGAGCGCTGTGGGGTCGGACTCGGGGGGCTGTCGAACACACGAGCTCCGTCTGGCGCCGGGGGGAAGACCCCTCTCACCGCCCCGTCTCTCCTTTCTGTTCTTTGCTCAGGAATCGTCGGAGAGCACCAACACCACCATTGAGGATGAAGACACCAAAGGTACTGGTGGGGGCTCCTGGGGAGGCAGTCAGGCCGTTTCAGAGGAGTGTCCTGGGGTCATTAGTCTGGCCACTCTTAATGAGATGTTGGCTACAGTGAAACCCACTACCAGCAAGCTCCCTCGGGACCCTTCAGAAGTTGCTTTAGCTCTTAGGTGGTTTCACCCCTGGGTTGGTGCAATGAACAGCTGGGACACTGCTGGCGAGGAGTGGGGGGCTCCAAAACCAGGGGTGTTCCCTGAAAACCAGACTGGAAATGCTTGAAATCTACAGGGATGGCAGCCCGGCAGCCTGCTCCTTCGAAATAAATGGCCCTTTGGGAAAAGCCTCCAGGGGAAATCCCTGCCTCCCTCCCTCCCTCCCTCCCTCCCGCCTGCCAGAGACAGCTTTCTAAGAATAACCCAGGGAATAATTTATCCGTGCTAATTTGTAAAGTCTCTCGATGAAGCCCTCTCAACACAAAGCAAGATGGACTTTGGCCCAATGTGAGAGTTAATGGGACAGTTGTCCTCCTGGGGAAGGGCTCCCTGAGAGCGGGTGCGGAGGCAGGTGGTGCTCGGGAAGTGACGGGGGATCCCTCTCCTCCTTTCTGAATGACTCTCAGGAACGTGCTCCCTCTCCTTTCATTAGCCACAAGGCAAAAAAAAAATATAAAATAAATTAAGTCAAGCATGACGCTGATTTGCATTTGAAGCAGAGCCTCATTAATAAGCCCAGCATTACCTTCAACAGCTCCTCCAGCATCCTGGGGAGCCAAATCCTCTCCAGCAGCCCAGTCCCTTCCCAGATGATCTGGCAGCACCCATGATTCCTGGCAGCAGCCACACGTTGTCATGCCCTTCATGAGCTCCCTCTTTGTGTCTGCTGAAGTGGATGGTCACATCACCCACTTGTCCTTCCCCCAATCTGAGACTCTCTCCTCCCATCTCAGAGGGAGATAAGACCATCCTTGGTCCAGCTTGCCCTGGCTGGCCCCTGCTCTGGGTTCACGGGGTAGAAGGTCCCAACTTGGCAAAGCTTTTGCAGTCAAGACCAGCCTGTGCCAACTTGTTGGATGAAGGGCAGCTCACCACTAAGTGATTAACACTTCCGCTCTTTAGAAAAATACAGGGTTTTTCAGTTTTGCCCTGACTTCATAGATCTTTCCTCTCTGGAGGTGAGGAGCCCTTCCCCACATCTCTCTCCCAAGCTGCTCTCCTCCTTTTTCCCTGGAGAATTTCCAATGGTCCCCAGTGTCCCACCCTCTGTTTTTAATGAGAAAAAGATACCTTAGTGATATTGAAACACCAGCACTTTTGGTTTGCTTTCTCCTTTTATTTTCTTTTTCTCTTTTAACCAACAGTACGGAAGCAAGAAATCATTAAAGTCACAGAGCAGCTGATCGAAGCAATAAGCAACGGCGACTTTGAGTCCTACACGTGAGTGTGCCCAGCATGGGTTTGGGCTGGGGTTGGGGTTTAGCCTCTCAATTTGACAACAGAGCCCAGGAGGTTTTACTGCTGCCCAGGGCAGGGTGACCTGGTTGACATGGTGGCGGGGCATGGAGACTATCCAAGAGAAGCAGGGGCCATCAGTTTTCAAAGCTGGTGCTTCTCTCACAGTAAGCTGACCACATCTCTCTGGTCTCATTAGCGTGGATGAGCCTGTTGTCTGGTTTGCAAAGAGATGAATAACTGATGTAAACCTGATTTACAGTGGAAGAAGGAACATTGCATCCATGGCATCCATTATGTCCAGATTGCTGCAGGCTGCTTGGAAGCATAACTGCTTTCTACTCGCTGAGCTGATGCTCCTCAGAGTATGCTTCTTCTGTGTCCAAGGCCTATTTAATTAGTGATGTCTGAGTGAGTGCAGGTCTTCATCCCTGCCTCAGAGAATCGCAGCAGGGATGTTTTGATACAGAGCAGAGAAGATGAGTTTTTCCCTGCTGTTTTTCGCTCTTACGAAGAAGATGTCAGTGTTTCAGGAGGTTTAATTGGAGATGGGGGCTGATGGGGAATTAGCCCTGCCTCGCTGGGGTCCTGGATGCAGTCAGTGGGCTGGAGGTGAGGTGGGGTGAACTTCATGCAGGGGTGAGGTCAGACTTCAGCTTGAATTGCTCATCGGTGCAGAGGCTCCTTGGTCTCAGGCCAAGGGGGAGTCACTCCCAGCATGAAGTGTTTGGGTTTTGCAGGCTCTCAGGACAGCAGCAGTGAGATAACCTCTCCCTTTTCTCTCTGCTTCCCGCTTTCCCAGGAAGATGTGTGACCCTGGGATGACTGCCTTCGAGCCCGAGGCTCTGGGCAACCTCGTGGAAGGTCTGGATTTCCACCGATTCTACTTTGAAAACCGTAAGCAATCTCCATGCCTCCCAAGAGACCTTTCCCACCTCCCATGGGGCCTGTCTGTGTCTTGATCTCCATCAACTTGCTGGAGAGAGGAGGGTAAGGGTAGCTTTGGGAGCATCTCTGGCTGATCTGGAAGATCTCAGCAGGAGGTGAATCGAGCCTGTTAGGTCAGCTGGGGCCAGGCTGTCTGTAGAGAAGTTGTTTTGTTAGCTGATTTCTAGGTAGACCCATCCTGAACCCACCTGTGCAGCATCTGCTCAGCCCCTCCAAGCAGAGAGCCCAGCCTAAGCATCTCCCCTTCCTGCATTACTGCTGCCCTGGGCAAGAACCACCCAAACTCCATCCACTGCCTAAAGCCACTTGTACTTGTCCCCTCTATAGTGTGGTCTCGGAACAGCAAGCCCGTGCACACAACGATCCTCAACCCCCACATCCACCTGATGGGCGACGAGTCTGCCTGCATCGCCTACATCCGCATCACGCAGTACGTGGATGCGGGAGGGATCCCCCGCACCGCCCAGTCTGAGGAGACCCGCATCTGGCACCGCCGGGATGGCAAATGGCAAATTGTCCACTTCCACAGATCTGGCGCGCCCTCTGTTCTACCGCAGTAAGCCCTGTGAGGATCCAGGGACTGGGGCAAAGTGTGTGTGTGGGGGGGACAATGGAGGGGATGGGCTCCTTGCAACCTTGAGGCTGCGAAGCAGGTGAGATCCTGCTCCAAGCAGCCACGGTGGGGAGGAGATGGCCAATCGCCATGAGATGTCAATCATAGAATCATATGGTGTTGGAAGGGACCTCTGGAGATCATCTAGTCCAACCCCTCCCTGCCAAAGCATGTCCACCCAGAGCAGGTTGAGCAGGAACTTGTCCAGGAGGGTTTGGAATGTCTCCAGAGAAGAAGACTCCACCACCTCTCTGGGCAGCCTCTTCCAGGGCTCTACCACTCTCACAGTAAAGAAGTTCCTTCTCAGGTTTAGGTGGAACTTCTTATGCTCAAGTTTGTGCCCATTTCCTCTTGTCCTGTCACTGGACACCACTGAGAAAAGACCAGCCCCATCCTCCTGACACCCACCCTTTAAGTACTTATAAGCATTGGTCAGATCCCCCCTAAGTCTTCTGAAGATTAAAAAGACCCAAGTTCCTCAGCCTTACCTCATAGGAGAGATGCTCCAGGCCCTTAATCATCTTTGTGGCCCTTTGTTGTACCCTCTCCAGCAATTCCTTGTCCTTCTTGAACTGTGGAGCCCAGAACTGGACACAGTACTCCAGATGGTGGCTCACCAGGGCAGAGTAGAGGGGCAGGATGACCTCCCTCTGCTGGCCACACTCTTCTTGATGTCCCCCAGGATGCCATTGGCCTTCTTGGCCACAATGGCACATTGCTGGCTCATGGTCATCCTGTTGTCCACAAGAACTCCCAGGTCACTCCAATGGGGAGAGTGATGCTCTGCCAGAAAGGATGGTGGAAGCAAAATCCCTCTCTGCCTGGTTTGTGTTTTGCAGCTGAAGCGCAGTTCCTGCCTGTGTGGGGTTTGTCACTGACTGGCTACCAAGGGGAGACCTCCTCTGACATCTTCACCTACGGGACTTTGGCTGTTGGCTCTGCTGCTTGGTTCCTGCTGGAATAACCCCTCGCTTCTCACTGCACACATGCAACGGTCCCACTGGCGCTGCACAAGCACCCCATCCAACCCCTCCTCACCCCACCAGGGCTGTGGCACTGGGCCCCCTTCCTCTGCATGAACCAGGAAAAGAGAAACCATGAACCTAAACTTGAGCATCTGGCCGGTGAGATGACACGTGCCAGGGTAAAGGTCTCCCTCCTCGGCTGCAATGGCGTTGGTGGGACCCCCCAGTACCCGGCTTGTCTCCTGAATTGGGCTCAGACTTGTCATCCTCCTCCATCCCCACCTCTGCTGGGAGTCCCCTGAGGAAGAGGAGGGCAGGGGGGCAGTTTTGAGCTGCTCTGTGCTGCACCCTCTCCGCACACCGGTGGATTTTGCTTTGCTGCTATCGACGTCCCCATCTGCCACCGTGGCTCCTGCCTGCTCCCAACCTGAGCTCCCGCTTCCTGGCAGTCTCAGCCAGGGAACCACAGTTCAAACCCTTTGCAAAGTCCATATTCCACAAGTCCCCAGGCAAGGAGGGCACTGTTTGGATGGGTGAGTAAAGGCTATCATACATTTATTTTCCCTTCCCAGGACTGTAGGCTGGCTCCATCCCAGGAGAGCGATCAGGTTTTGTGCCCTGGCTCTGGGGGGCTGCCGTGTGGAGAGGGATGCTCCCCCTCCTTCCTCCCTTCTCCCCTCGGAGCAGGGCCCGGCGAAGCCGGGAGAAGAGAGGAGGAGAAAGACGACTGCTTCCCAGCACGGCATCGGCACAGCCGAGAACCGGGGGTCTCCAGCCATGCTGTGTGGGTAGCATCTCTCTCGCATCCTCCTCCTCACCCACCACCCAGCCTGGATCCTGTATCCCAGCCCTGCCGAGCAACCCCCCCTGCCCCTCGCATGCAGCCCCCGGCGCTCCCCCAGGCTGGGATGGGGGCAGCCGAGCCGGCCGCCGATTTCGGGGCACAAACCTCCACCGCCCACACGACTCCTTCCAGCGACGACGACGAGGAATGCAAGCTTTATAAAGTAACAAAACTCTGCAGAAATCTGATCGTGCTTCGAAGAAAACAAACAAGCCTTTAGCTGTCTTCTACTTTGAGCGCATGCCTTTTTATAGGGAAAAACAAAACAACCTACTGTGTATTTCGTAACTTGATTTTGAGTATTTGCTGAAATGGATCTTTATGTAATAACTAGAAACATTCAACTGTTTAGGGTCAGAGGGTGGGGGGATTTTCAGGGGTTGCTGTTTTTTGTTGCGTTTACATTTGGGAGAAGGGTTGTGCTGCCACGATGCTCCTACCAGTGGTCCCTGTGGCTGCCAGCCCCCACCCCACGCCGTGGTGGCTTGTCCCATCCTGTCCCGCAACACCGGGCGGGTGAAGACACCCCCTCTCGGAGACATACACCCCTCCAGGGGCACCTTCCCGCACTCCACGGGTCTTCCTGAAGGGCAAACCCAGGTGGTGGCTCTTAGGGAGCCTCCAGGATGCAGCTTTCAGGACAGAAGACATGGCCAGGAAGGGGACTTTTGGTCTCGCCTCTTTGCCGACAGGTAGAGGTCAGAGGGTGGGTATTTTTCCGACAATTCTTCTGTTTCTTGTTCTCTTTTTTTCCAACTGGAACCTCTTTGCTCGTTGATGTGAGGCTCCTGCAACGCTGCTGCCCTGGGGGGGGGGGACTTTCTAGCTGCACTCTCTTTCATCTGCATGGCGTTTAACTTTCTAGACGGTGTGTGTGTTGAAAAACAAAGAAACGAACAAAAAGCCGCTTGTTTTGGACATTAAAAAAAAAAAGGAAAAAAAAGGGGGAAAAAAAAAAAGGAAATGTTTTCACTGTGTAAATTCTGAGCGTGTATTTTGCCTTTTCTGTGGTTTTGAATGCTTTGCTTTCTGTTGAGGCAGGGACGGCTGCTCCGCGAAATGCAGCCACATCTTTGTAGACTGCAAAAATATTTTCCCACTGGATGGAGGGTTAGAAACCCAAACTGTCAGGGCATGAGCAGGCCCTGAGAGGTGTTTTGGGGTGCCCCGCTGTGCCGGCACTGCAACAGTTGCTTGCTGGTGACGTGTGTAGGAGATGCCTTCGGGGCAAATCACACAGGTTCTCCTCGGGTGCAAATACGCGTCCCCATGCCCTTGGTGGACCTGTGCTGTTTGACCGTGGAGCTGCGTTGGCTGCAAGAGATGGCCCCAAAGCAGGGAAATCCATGTCAGGGACAGGATTAGCTTTTAAAGTAGAGTTTGGGTGTTTTTACAGATCTGTTTTTCTTCCTGTAGTCATGTAGTGATGAAATTATTTTTTTTTTTTTTTAAATTTTTAAAGGAAAGACTCAGCTCTTTCACAGTTCTCTCTCTCCCTCTCCAGAGCTGGCTCTGAAGCCAGCCATAGTGAGTTTCTCATCCACCTCCTGATGTCCAGACTCTCTGGGTGTCAGGAGTGGTTTTGGGGACTGGTATGAGATGGATGAGAAAAGAGGAGGGCCCTGCATGGGGGCTGTAGCACAGATGTTATTTCAGGCTGGTTTTGGAGCTGCCGATAGCTGTGGACTGTGAGGGTGGAGCTGCTCCAGCAGTTGCTGCTGAGAAAGTTCTGGACAGAGGATGCAGTGGCTTTTTTCAGGGATGACAAATGAGATGCTGGCGTAGATACAATCTCTTTTCACTGAGAGCCCATTTTGGGCAGTCGCTGCTAGGGAGGGACATCTTGGTTTCCAGAGAGGCTTTGAGCTGTCTTCTTGGAGGTGGTTTCTCCTCTTTGAGGCTTCCCTACTGTCACCTCTCCAGGGACAGGTTCCTCTGGAGGCATCTGGATGTCCTTGCAACACCTAAAATACCCTTTATCTTTTTTAAGGGAAGCAGAGGCTGGGGTTTCAACTCCTTTCTAGTCTTCCAGTCAAGCTGAAGCCTGACCGAGGAAGACCCAACTTCCCAACCTGCCCATGTTGGCAGCATTTAAGCACCTGCACTTTAGGGGTCTGTTCTGCCTGGTTTCCCCACCTTGCCCTGCTTCTCCAGAGCAGGTTCCTGTATCCCCAGAGCATCTCTGAGCAAGCACTGATAAACCACCACCCTTTCTTTTAGTAGCCATGGTGAACAGCTTCTGTCTCTGTCTTCCTTCACATTTCCTGATTTCTTCTAAACTTGCAGGAAAACTAAAAAAAAAAAAAGAAATCAGCAACTTCCACCATCCTTCTTGACTCACAAAGCCAGGGACACTTCCCTTATGTCTTTTAAGCTGTTGGCACTGTCCCTCACCCTTACTAAGTGACATTGCACCAACAATCCCACCGTGATTCTGGGGATGGCAAAGCCCAGGGTGTGTTCCCAATAAGCAATATGGATCAGGCCACCTTGTTGGGATGTTGGGACAGACGTCCTGTCCCCATCAGGTATGACATGTTTTATTTCCTAATGCACAGAGAGCCCAACCCACCTTGTTGCCTGGCCGTCAGGGCCAAACCATACTCAGAAGTCCTCCAAACTTGTCATCTCTTCCACCTCTTGCAGACCACAGGGGATATCTGAGTGGAAAAACTTGCTGTGGTGGTCTCAGGCTCCCAGCTCCATGGATGGGCTTGGGATTTGCCTGCTTTTCCCTTCGGACTGCCAGGGTCCAGGTCCAGCTGCAACATCATCATTTCTCAGGTCTTGCTGGTGCGGCTGCTCTGGAAGAAGAGGCCACTCCTGGGCCTCTGCTCTTTGCTGGAGGACTGGGTGCTCCTCTCCTTACCCCGACCAGATACAGCAGAGAGCTGTCTTTCCTCCCCCCCGAGTACATGCCCTATCTGCCAGGCACTGAACCCCCGTCTGACCCCAATCTGTCTCCCCTCTCTTTGCCCTCCATGAGTTGATGCCTCCGTGGAGCCCCAGAGGTTGGAGCAGGCAGCAGTAACTATCTGCCCCCACTTTGAGCTCAGTCTGCTCTACAGCCAGTGGCAGGATCGCTGGGGAGGACCAGCAAGCAGCAGTGTCCCGTTTGAAAGGACAGCCTCACAGCCCCATGGACCAAGAGGTGTCTGTCAGCAGACAATCCCTTAACCATCTCCTTTGATCATCCCAGGAGCTGAGCTAACCCTTCTTCTCTGCTACAGGACACATCTCGTGGTGTACACCATTCTGTTGATGCAACCACCACGCTCCTGACAGCAGGGTAGACACCTCGTGATTACCCACTTCCAAAGGTGCAGGTCCCAGCACATCCATACCGGACAGGGAAACCCAGATATGAACAGGCTGTGGGAACATCAGAGAAGGGGCTGGTGGCCCCTCTGCCATCCTAAAAGCCACTCACTGGCTCCTGGCCCCTTGGCCAAATGTTCTTCTCACTTGCAGGTCGACAGAGAGTGAGAGAGGGGGCAGTGGAGGGAGCTATATTGAGCGGCTCCTTTCTTCTTTGGGTTGTTGTCCCTTTTTTCTAACTGTTGCACGATTTTAGGGCTTTTGTAACATTTTTTTGGACAAGCAGGGAAAATATGTTAACAGTGGTTTAAGAAAAAAATGAGATATCTCTCTCTTATATATTATATATATATAAAATTATATATACACATACAGGAAATCTCTATGGAAATATTTATTTAAGATGATTGCAAAAAAAAAAATATATATTATAATTAAGAGTATACCAAGCTTTGTCACGTAACAAAACAAAATCAGGCCCCGGGGAGGGGTAGCTGCCTGTCCCCTCGTTTCTGTCAGTCCGTACGGTTGCAGCTGAAGCCTTTCTCTTATCTTTTTGTAAGTGCACTCGAGCTGTCGAGCAGTGTGACCGTGTTGGATTCAGCGGGAGCTTGATGGTAGGGGTTGGGGGGGAGGGAGGGATTGTTTTCGTTTCCTTTTCCTTTGTATTTTTTGGAACCTGTGGCTGTGAACAGAATGATCACTGCTCAAATCGGATGCTCTATTTGGGGAGGGCGGTGGGGAGGGGGGGGGGCCTGGGTGCGGGGTGGGTGTGGGAGGGAGGGCGAGTGTCAGTTTTATTCTTGGTGTTCAAGTGCAATAAATAGCTACCAACTTCTGAGCATGGAAACGGATGATTCTCCGTCACTGCAGTGACTCAGACCGTCTGCCACCGCCTTGTCCCTCTGTCACTGGGCTCCTGTCCTCGAAAGCATCGAGGCTGGGCAGCGGCTGCAGGCTTTTCCTCCTGCCTGCAGGATGCTGGTACCTTGGGTGACACCATCCCTGGGGCTTCAGGAGAGCTTGATGTCACTCCCGGACCCGGCTCACCCCAACCCAGTCCTTTTCCCAGGGACAGGCCTCCAGTGGGGCGCTGCAGATGTCTGGGAGACCCCATGAGCTACCCAGGGCTGGCTGTAAGGTAGGGACCAAGCTGTCACCCTTGTCCACTGGCCAGCAAGAATTTTGGGGGGAGATGATGTTGTAGGGCAACAGAAACTCCCCCAGATGGGTTGGGGGGGCCTCCAGGGAGCAGCTGCCGGGATGGTACCCGGGGAGGGGGGGACTGGGGATGTGCTGTGACAGTTCCTCTCCCTGCTCCGCAGTCCCCAAATCCCAGCCGCAGTCCCGCTACTCGCCGATGCCACCAAGTGCCATGTGCCGTGGCCCCAGCAGGTGTCAGCACCAGACCGCTCCTGCCACCACTGTCACACACCACACCCCCCCCCCCTTAACCCGGGACAGGCAGGGACCCCGGGACTGCCCCTGTCCCCTGGCAACCCCTCCCTGCCCCCGTGCTAGAAAGTCTTGAGAAAAGCCTGGGAGAAAGCCCTGGGCTCTCGGGGAGAGCGGCAGGACACGCTGGGAAGCCAAAGCATCATGAGCTGGGGGTCCCCATCTCTGGGGACATGGGGAGGAGGGCATCGGACCCCCAGGCCACATTGCGGTGCAGGGTACAGATGCGGCACTGGTCCTGGGAGCAGGGTGTGCTGCCACCAGTGAGTCCCACATCTCCCCACACACAGCCACACGTGGTCCTGGGGACATGTCCTCCAGCTGTGCCACTGCTCTTGGTTTCCTCTGGCTGCTGTCAGCTTTGCTCCCCACCACCCACGGAGCCTCCTTTTCATCACTCTGCAATGCAACACCGATTGATGGCAGCTGCCAAGGGAGAGCCCAGAGGATCCCAGAATTACAGGGGGGGATTTAAGGAATGCGGCAGGACCTCACACAGGTAGGAAAAGGTCAGAGACATGCAGAGAGCTGGGCAGATTGCTCAGCCCAAGGCACCTCCATCTCCGTGCCATGGGAGGGTGTCAGGCTCTCCTGGTTGCTCCGGCACATTGTGGCCAGCAGAGACACCATGAAATGCCCAAGCCCATCACCTGCTCCACCATACCATGCAGACCCCTCTGTGTGCCCCTCTAGGGCCATCCCAGCTGGGGCTTCCCAGCCAGCACCCGTGGTGATGGCTGGGCAACACCGTGACCTCCTGAAGCCTCCTGCTTGGTAAATAGTGTCAAGGTTAGAGCGAGGGATTCATTGGGGCCATAAATGTTTATGGCAGGCCCTTCCCACTCCCCAGCCGTCATGGACTGAACTTTCCATCAGCGACACTTTTATGGCCGGCCTCTAATGATTAACCCAGGGGCTAGCAGCCGAAGGTTCTTTGCAGCCCAGTCATGCTGCCAGAGCCCCAGTTGCCCAGAGAAGCTGGAGCTGAGGGACCCCCGTCACCCCCATGGGCTGCAGCCACGGTGGGGTATGGCAAGGAGGTCATGGAAAGCCATTGGTGGTCCTGCAGGGCAAAGGAAGGGAAGAGCCAGCTGGGAAGGGAGCTCAGCATCCCTGGGTATGGGGAGGCGAGTGGGCAGGAAGAGAAGGTGTTGGATCTGGCCCTATGTTTTTGTAAAGGCAAAGGCAATTAAATCTCCCCAACCATTAAGGAAACCCACAGCCTTGTGCCAGTATTCACCTTTGAAGCTCAACTCGTGATGCTGGACCCAGGGCTGCCACATCCCATGGGGTTAGTAACCCAGTTGCACTGGGGCTACAAGCATAATCCAGACATAAACATTAATTTTTCTTTTATCCTAGGTTTTTGGCTTTTACCTGACCATGACGGAGATTTTTGAGGACAAAGCCCAGGGAGGCTGTGCCCCACAAATCCCTGGAAGACCCCTGGACATGCCCTTCCTGCATGCTGTGCACCCCCAAATAACCCATGCAGAGGCTGTCTCACACACCGCTTTTTAATGACGAGCCATGGTACACAGGAGAAGGCACATACAACACTGGGGTGATGGGGACTGGCAATTTTGGGTCCAAAAAGCCCCCTTCAGGAGCTCCCCAGCACTCCCCAGCAGCGCTGGCAGGCAGGAAGGTCTCTGGGATGTGGGCCCTGGGCTGAGTTACCCCAAAATCACACACTCAAACCCAGCTCTTCACTTTTCCCTGGGAAAAAGAGCACCCAGGGTTCCCCCCTGCTGAGGGACAGACACAACGTCCAGCTGAGACCTGTCCCTGACCTCCTGCACGCATGGGGAACAGGTCACACAGCCTCTTCCTTTCCTTCAGCTCATCTCAGCCCTGCCAGGCACCATGGGGAAGAGCTGCCCTGACCCACCGAGGTCCCTGGGGATCTACAAACTTGGAAAGGCCTAAGCTGATTTGTTTGTAAAACATTTTTTTCCCCTTCTATTTTTTTTTAATTGCTCGTTGACTAGGTCAGATTTCTTTAGCAGGACATGGATTTGACTGGAGTAGCTCCTTGTGAACAGTGTCCTCAGGGCATGGAGGACATTACAGCCTTTTCCCATATGTGCTTATGGGTTATTGGAGTTAAATACACGTGAGCAGTGAACAGACCGAGGCAGAGGACCTCTTTCTTCTCCTCACCTCCCGCAACGAGAGCATCCCTGCAGCCCGAGCATCCCAGGGCAGCGCTGGGGCTGAGGGTGGGAGGGGAACAGCCCAGACACTTGCACCACACACTGTCACACGAACGCAGGGACTCGTCACACAGCTTGCCACACTGAACAGAAACACCTTGTGAGTACCAGGATGGGCAGCAGGTCTGTCCTGGTTGGGCCAGGGTGGTGGCAAGGAGGCCGGCAGAGTTGGCAGCTCCCGAAAGACACCCCCCCCAAGCCATCCTGAAGTGCCACAGTGCAACCTGTGCAAATTGGGGGAAGGGGGGGGGATTGGGGGGGGGCATTGGGTCCATGGGGTCCCATGGGGCGCTGGGTCCCCTCACATCATGGACTCCTCCTCCTCCTCGATTTCCCGGTCCACCTCGATGGCCGTGTTCTCATAGCTGGTGATGCCCCCGTATTTCCGCATGTGGACCATCAGTGGCTTGGGGGACTGGCTACCAGCCAGGCTTGCCACATACATGCCAGTCCGGTTCTCCTCCAGTGATGGGCCCCAGTCCATGGCGGGCCGGCTGGCTTGCTGGACTCGCTGTGAGGGGACAGGTGGAGGGAGCATGGCCACCCAGCACCAGCTCCTACTCTCCTCCCTTCCCGGCCACTCACCCATCCCTCCCAGGGAACTGGAAGAGCCCCCAAGTGAGGATGGGATGGGGTTAGAGCCACCCAGGCAAGGGGTTACCCTCAGCTGAGGTGGTAACTGGCCACGTCACCATGCCCGCGGCTGTGCTAAAACAGGTCATGGCCATCTAGGTCTCCAGCTGATGACTTGCTGCCTGGTGAGGGCAGCAAGATCTGCTGCCTCTGCTTTTACCAGCCTGGGGGGAGCAGCAAAGCCCAGGCAGGGCTGGGAAGGCTGTGATCAACCAACAGCTCCATAACCTGCTCCCAGGCAAAGTCTTTCAGCAGAGGGATCCTGCCTGTGCTGCCTGCGTGGCCCAGCAGCTGCCTTCCTCGCTCTGTCATTGCGCCTGCAAAATGGGTGCAAAGTCCCATGTGTCAGTGCCTGCCCCACGCTAGGGACAATGTACTTCCCCCTCGGGCAAGGTGTAACAGCAATGCACACACCTTGGGAAGCAGCATGACTCAGTTTCCCTGCTGGAAATGCCCTGGGACACACTGTCTCTCACACCCCAGGGGTAGCTAGAAGGGAGGCAGTCACACACCTCCAGGAGAGAGGGTGCAGAGTTTTTCAGGATAGGGGTTTGGGGTCACCCCTGCACATTTCTGGGGTGCTCCCCAGCATCTCCTACCTCCCACAGCGTGCCTTCTTCTTGGAACACAGCCACTACCATGCCCGCAGGAATCATCAGGCAGGAGAGGACTCCCATGAGGATGCCCAAGATCTCAGCCCAGGCAGGGAAGCGATAGCTGCCGTACTCAGAGGGCTGGTATTTGATGATGTTGTACACCAGCAGAGCCTGCAGGATGGTAATAAAGAGAGATCAGCCCAGAACATGCTGAAGGTCTCACGCTCAAAAAAAAAAGAAAAAAAGGCCTGTAGACCTCCCAGCAGAACCAGAATGGTCCCTGAGGCAGGAGACACCAACAGAGTAACTTCTTGCAAGGGGAGGTCACCCAGGGATGCTGGTTCTACTGCACCTCTCCAGCATCTCTAGCACCCACATCCAGTTACCATCATTGTTGCTGGGGACAGGACCATCCAGCAGGCTCTGAAGTAGGGCCCTGGTTTGAAGCCCAGCATCATGTGGATATCTCGGCAGAACCTCTTCATGCCTGGAGGAGGGAGAGGGACAGGGACTCAGAAGCCATAATCCCTCCACAGAGCCAGGTGCCTGTACCAGGCTGCCCTGCACTGACCAAAAGCAGTGGCTTGCATCCTCTACAGCAAAGAAGCATCTCCCCTCCCAGCTGGGAGATGGAGGAACGGGGGCCCACCTTATGGTGTCTGAGGGACCAGGCTCAGCACTCCAAGTATCTCTTGGAGAAATGATTCCAGTGATAGCCAAGAAGAAACAAGTGGTTTCACTTGTGAAGCAGAGGTGTTTCACACTCCATTGTGAGGTTGATGGATCCCCTACCACTCCCTCTAAATCCTTCTCTTCAAACAGACAGCCTACCCTATCCTGTGGGGACACTCTTACCATAGACACGTGTCACCACGAGGCAGGTAGTGATCACCACCACCATGAGACCAAAGCCAGCGCTGTAGTCATCCAGTAGGACCAGCCAGTACATCCCACCCTGTGGAGGCAAAGCACAGTGGCCAGCATCCCTGTGACCAGCACCCCAATAAACCTCCACCCATGTCCTCCCACTTCTGGGGACACATCCTTTTAGGCCCTTTGAGGGCAGAGGGGAAGACGCCCTCAGGAGACATTGCTCTCCTTCTGGGGTTGTTGCAGGGACAGGAATAACAGTGTCTCTCCCTTTGGACCTCATATCCCTAGAAAGCCCAGGCTCATTGATTGTGTCTCTTCCACCTTGTTAGCTGATGTGCCTCTGAAAACTCAGCCTCTGGCCTAAGCTCTCCCTAAAATGAGGTCCTTGCTGGAGCCCACGATGCATCCAGCCCCACACCCTTACCTCTGTTGTGAGGATGAGCCCCATCAGGAAGAGAGCAATGCAGATGACAGCTGAGAAGGAAGCTTTCTTTGGCCGAAGATAATAGGGAAATTCATCTGTCACTGCTGTAACGATGGTCTCCATAAAAGCAAACTGCACACAAGGGAGAATAGGGTCCCCTGAGACTCCCCAGGCTGCTTGGGCACCATGGTTGGCTTAGTGGACTCTGTCCTTACCTGGCTGTCCAGGCCCAAGGTCAACAGCATGAAGAAGAACAGGAAAGACCAGAATGGAGAAAGGGGAAGCATTGTCATGGCCTGGGGGTACACCACAAAAGCCAAGCCAGGACCTAGGGGAGGCAAAGGACAGGAGGGTGAAAAAGGGGTGACAGTGCTGGGCACAGAGGGATGAAGGAGAGGGAGAGGAGAATCACAGCAGCGACCTGCCGGGGGTCCTGCAAGATGTGCAGGAGTGGTCCTGCAGCAGAGGGTAGAAAGGCACAGGAGAACCAACCTGCTCCTTGCTCAGGCCTTTATTAGACATCACTTGATGCTGTTCAAGGTCTGCACAGCAGTAACTGGTCTCCCCTCTGCCCTCCCCCTGGTCAGCTGAACATACAGCTGACACCCTTGGTTGCCATCCTGGAAGGGATGTTCCTCAGTGCACCCAGACAGGAGGTGAAGGAGATTGGGTCTTCGTTTGGCCTCACCTGCTTTTGCCACCTGGTTAACAGGGACCCCAAGCTCCTGGGACATGTATCCCAAAACAGAGAAGATGGCAAACCCTGCCAGGATGCTGGTGATGGCGTTGCCCAGGGTCACTATGAAGGTGTCCCTACAGAAGAGAAAGGAGGTGCTTTGAACATGTCCACTCCATCCCACCCCATACCAGTGCGCTGTGGCATTGACAGCCCCAGGTGCCACATAAGGTGACCCAGTATGATTCTCCTCCAGGACCTCTCTTGGCACGTGCTTTCCAGGGAGAAAAGGAGTGTATATCTAATGACTTGGGTCATTTTGCAGGGTTCCTCCCAAGCTTGCTTTCCCCAGTGTAGGGGATCAGCTCAAATGTCCAACACCCAGACTCTCCTCTCTGGTGGTGACCTGCAATGGATACTGGGGACAGGACAAACATTCATAACTAGCCTCAAATATCTTCAGCATCTGCAGCCAAAAACTTCTGAACCTGGCACTGTCTTTATGTTTAGGACAGTTTTCCCTTCCTCTCTCCCTCTTGAGCCTGTGCAAGCTGCCAGGTACCTGTAAGGTGCCCAGGCAAGGAACACCACTGGGTGACCATGTGCTGCATCATGTGCTTCTGCTGGCTTTGAAGCCACCAGCTGAGGTTTTCATGGCTCTCCCCAACCCATGATTTTTACAAGATAACAGCTGGCTCCCACCTGTATATATTCTGATGGAAGGTGTTGTATGAGGCGAAGGTGAGGAGACCCCCAAAGCCTACCCCAAGGGAGTAGAAGATCTGCAGGGCTGCCTCGATCCACACCTGGGGGAAATAAGCAGGTCTGAGGAGAGCAGGGGTTTGGAAATCTCCTCCCTGAGGAAGAGGGAGTTAGTAATATGCTTCCCCAGAGGCCCCCATCTTTTCTAGCCCTCCAGGCATGAGGTCTTTGTCTTTGCTTGCTAGCACACTCACCACTCATAGTGGGTCAGGTGGCTAGTGGAAGGGCTAGTGGAGGGCATTTTAGAGCCAGACAAGTGTGGCACTTGTAAAATTGGGTGGTCTCTGCCACCAACACTGCTTGACCCAAGGAAACACCCCACTCTGCACACTGAGATTGATTAAAAAAACCAGAGTATCCAAATCCACCATGGGCACCCATTGCCACCCCCCAGCCTGTCACAGGGGCTGGGCTAATCCTGACAGCCAGATGAGGTGGTGAGCATGCCATCCCCTGCATGGACAACCAGAAATGCAGGTACAGAACTGGTCCAGGTGAGAAGAGCAGTATTGTTGTGGTTTTAGCTCAGGACAAAGTATAGGACAACCTGGACAAGTATAGCCAAGGTGTGGAGCAAAGACAGATTGCTGAGAGGTCTGGGAACAGCCAATAGAGAGGACTTTGGGCCAGAGGGTGTCCAGAAAAGGCACCCAACTAAGAGAACCATCTCTGTTACATGCTGGAGGTGGCAAGAGAAGGCTCATATTTGTGTCTTGAATGAACTGCACAAGGTTCTGCTCACCTTGGAAGACAGTAAGTGATCAAATTGGGGCGTGAGGTAAAACTGGATCCCCTTCCAGGCCCCCTCCAGGGTCACGCCACGAATGAGCAGCATCACCAGGATGAGGTACGGGAAGGTGGCAGTGAAGTACACGACCTGTGGGAGAGCAGAGCCAGCTGGGAGAGCCAGGAGCACAAGCACAGCATGGGCAGTACCCTCCAGCCCTGTCCTTGGGGTGGGACAATACATCGCTCAGCATCACCCTACAGTGTTGGGGTCCTTGGGATGTAGCAGGACCAGTGGTGGCAGCCCAGCCAGTGTCTGGCTGTGCAAGCCATCCCCGAAGTGGCCGGTGTCCAGCTGATGTTCTTTATGGGTCTCACTTTCCCAGATGATGCGGATGGGCATTCTTCCAAAGAGATCGTCCAGCCCTTACCTTGCCAGAGGATTTGACTCCCTTTAGGATACACAGATAGACGATAGTCCAAGAAAGGAGCAGGCACAGACACAGGTTCCAACGGATCCTCCCAGGATCCCCGATGCCAGAGCTTCCTTGGATGTGCAGGACATACCGGCTGGAAGGAGAATAACCAGTGAGAGGCCATGGGCAGCCCCTCCCTTCTCCGAGGGCCTCTCTCTCAACCTAGCAATTCCTCTGCTACAAAAAATAACCTTGTCAAAAATCCCAGAAATGAGAGAGCAAGAAGGTACTGGCTGCTATTTGCTGTGGAAAGGAGAGCTATTGGTATGATTTCCCCCACCAGAGGGAATGTCTGGTGGCTTGAGAGCAAATTCCCAGCCAGTCCAGGCATGGGATGCATTTCTGTCCAACATATCTCCAGGACAGCAAAACAGCATGGACATCTCCCACATCCCAGTGACGTGATCCCAATGGCTAATCAATATCCCTCAAAGCTAACCCCACGAGCCCATCACAGGACCCACAATGTCCACCATGGATGTCCACCATGACATGAGATGTGCAGCAGAGACCTTCACTTCTTATCCCACTCCCATGCTCTCCCTGTTTGGATGCCAACCATGTTCCCATGGCCAACCATGTTCAGGCTGACCTCTTTACCTCCAGTACTCCTCACTGGGGCTGACGGTGTTGCTGATGTTGATGGAGAAGGTGGTGTTCCCTGCCTTGATGACGTGGTGGTCCAGGCACATGTCAGTGTTCCACCAGTTGCCGCAGTGCTGCCAGGGCAAGTCGCTTGTGAGGGATGCAAAGAGGTAGAAGAGAACATAAGCAATGATCATATTGTAGTAAATGGCCACCAGGGAGACGATGAGGATCGTGCCCATGCCAACGCCTGGAGGAAGGAGAGGTAAAGAAGGAGTGAGCCATCTCTCTGGAGCAGAGCACATCCAAAACCAGGGTCAGACACTGGATCTCAGCAGCTAAATGTTTAACCAGCCAGAGATTCATCTGGTGGTGGAAGCCTCTTATTTCCATTATTCCTTCCAGACATGCCTTCTCTGAATTGAAGAT
This sequence comes from Scolopax mira, assembly GCA_004320125.1. Classification (NCBI taxonomy): domain Eukaryota; kingdom Metazoa; phylum Chordata; class Aves; order Charadriiformes; family Scolopacidae; genus Scolopax; species Scolopax mira. The sequence goes on along the minus strand of BJBW01001721.1, from coordinate 72,065 downwards.
CTATTGCATCATACAGATAATTTTACTCCAACTTAACGTTGCAAGTAAAAGTACTTGATTTGACCTTCTTTTTCAATGCCTTATTCTTACCTTTTTCTTTAATGGTCATTTCTTAGTCTTGATGCTATATTTTGTACACTAGCTGGCTTAATAATTTTCATATGATTTCTAGAGCTGGTCATGATATTGAGAGCCCCCAAAGATGGATAGATCTCATAGTATCTTGAACACTTAACCCAGAAATTCAGTCTGATCCACCTTCCCCTGGGATTTAGCCTTTGATTCTAACAAGAGCTTTGGGGATCACAGGACAATGTTGATGGTCCGTGTCCTCATTAAGCAGCTCTTCTAGAGGCCCCGGGCTTCACTCTCTCACCTTTAAAGAGAGGGCTTATCTTCCAGACAGCGAGCGGCCCCAGGCTGGAGAACTGGCCAAGCGACAGCTCCATGAAGAAGATGGGGATCCCACAGATGGCCAGCATGATGAAGTAAGGAATGAGGAAAGCTCCTGCAAGAAGCAAGAAAAACACCCTAAAAATAGCATCTCGTCAAAGACACATCCCACAAGCCTAGACCAGTGAGAGAGGGATGTGGCCACTCCAAAGGATCCTAGATTACCTCCTCCATTGGTGTAAGCCCTGTAGGGGAACCTCCAGACGTTTCCAAGACCCACACAGTATCCAATGCAGGAGAGGAGGAAATCAAGCCGCCCAGTCCAGTTCCCTCTGTCTTCTGGGCACTCAGAGCCCAGGTCTCCATCCTGGCTGCTGGGACTCACCAGGAGGTCTGGCATCACCGGCTAAACGAGAGAGCAGAGGATGGGAGAGGGCAGATGGGATGGAGGGAAGGAATGAAAGCAGGGAAGAAGAGCAGGAGAGAGGGAAGGAGCTCTGAGGTGTATGAATTTGTGACCTCCCAAGACATTTGTCCCTTGGGGACACCCTGTCCCAGAAACTATCTGTCACTACCTCAGCTGATGTCCTGCTCTGCTGCTGAGCAAGAGAATGGGATAAACGTGATCCCACATGGCCAGATCTCCCCTGGGAAAGGCAGGAGGGCCCCTCTTCACCCTGGAAGGGTGATGACCCATCTTGCAACTCCAGTTCCCCAATAAATCCTTTCAAAAGGCCACAATAAACAGAGCCCAGCGCTGCCCTGCTGCAGCCACCTCTTCTCATCCTCATCCTCCTCCTCTTTTCTGACCGGACCACAGGATGCTCCTGCTGCTGGTTCCCATGGAGACACAGATCCTGTGCTGCCGATGGTGAAGGCTGCAAGCTCCCACCTTTTGCAGGGTGCACCCCACTCCTCCAGCCACCAGCACCCTGGGGCTGCCAGCACGCTCTCGCCAAAGACACCCAACCTATCCTTTGCTGAGTCAAACCTATCCCCAGCTGCCATGCAAACCCAGCACGCAAACCCAAAATGCACTAAACCCCACCATTAAAAGCCCATCCCCACTGGCACCAGCAAAGGCAACGGCCAGAAGAAAAAGCTTCAGACACACAGGCTGAAAAGTCAAAGTGTGACCCAAATATAATACTGTTGCTATAAAAACGTTGCTTCCTGGCAGCCTTCCTGCAGAGGTTTAACCAGCTCCCCGGCTTAGCGGCTTCTCCAAATCATGGCCATACTTGCTAATTAACCCAGCACACACAGTGAGCATGACCCATGTGTTTGTGGGCAATGGCCAGACTGCTCTGCAACATTCACCCCCAAAGTTTCATCTGTTGTAAACCTGTACTCACAAAGGTCCCTGCCAAATGAGGACAAGACCTATGGGGTCATCCCAATTTGGTCTTCCCTCCACCCTCCACTGCTTCCACAGTGCTTGGAGCACTCACTTGCCAGGTTTGCATCTCAGAAAAACATCAAGGAGGGATGCTGGAAGATCATTAAATCCTCTCACCTGATTCCCGTGCCTCTGCCTGAATCCTAAGCAGCTGCAAGAGGGCAGCTGTGAAGCTGCATGAGCTGGTGAAATGCAGGTGCCCATCCATCAGATGTAGCAATCAACACAGAAGCAGCAAAAAGAAGAGAAAAGAGCCAACCAGGCCTTTTCCAAACTGTACCTGGCATGGTCCCCATCTCAGTCACCTTCTTCAAAGGCCAAGGGATGTAGTTTGTCACTCAGTGATGACTGCCCCTGCTTTTAATATCTTTAGCTGGAGCTCTGCAGTTTAAATTTTGGATCCCAGGGCAGAAAGCAGAGACTGCTCAGGAGTCAGACCCCAAGGATGGTGACATTGAGTCCCCATTGAGCAATCTGGGGAGGTATTGGCTGGAAAACACACACAGAGGCTGCTCCATGACTGCAATGCCCCAAAAATGCCCCAAATCATAGCCTTTCCAGAGATATCACAGAAAACCTGGCCTTTGTGCCCGACTTAAAACGAATCGCAAAATGCAGTACTTAAGGATTCCAGCCCAGATTTGTGCCCAAATTGCAGAGAGATGCACACCTCACTACTTCGGGCTGCGGGAAATCTCACACCGTGGCTCAACTCCAGCCCTTTTTATAGGATTAATGCTCCTTTTCAGCCTCTGTCATAACAGGAATTGGCTGTTTCAGCGGCAGCTGAAGTGCTCTGGTGCTACGATATTGCTCTAGTGCTTCCCAGCATCAACTGCCATCTTTCAAACTGGGCTCCCGTCTCGCGGTTATAAACAGACGGGGACTAACAGCTCCCTTGGCAACCACATCCTCTTTGAGCACGGCATCACTTTCCATTATTCACCAGAAGATGCTCCCAAAGAAGTCAGCAAAGCAAAGGTCACTGAGAAGAAAAAGCACTTTAGTCTCTGCCAAGATAAGAGCCGGTTTCCACAAGGAAATCGCCTCGTGCTCATTATTTTCTGTAAACCAATTTACTTAAACCGGTGCAAAACTCAGCTGTACCTGTGAAAAAACAAACAAACAAAAAAAAAAAAGCCCAGCCAGATGAAAGTTACTTTTTCATCATGTTTTGCCTCCATTCAAACTGGCGTTGTGGGGTTATTTTGTCACTGTTCCGTGCGTGGATCACAGCCTTTGGCTGGGAGAAATGCCACCCGATGGCAGATTTCTCCCCTGTGGATCCCAGCCGTGTGCGAGCACAGCGTGTCTGTAGAGTGTGAGTCACTTCAGATTAGTTTGAACTGATGGTTAATCTCTTCGAGAAAAAAAAATAAAAACAGCCTAAAAATTAATTCAAATAATGTTATATGCCTTAGAAAGTGAAGTAAATAAAGCATCTCTATGGTGTGGGAGAGCCTTTTGAAGGGCTGCGCTAACCCCAGTTTCCCCCAGTACATGCCAGAAGAGGGAGCAAGAGATGATGGAGCCAGCACCCGGTGTTTAGGGGCTGGAGGTTTCTGAGACTGGAGCAAACTCATTACAGTGATGTCAAGAGCACAGGGAGCACGTAAAGCTGCAAATGCTTATGGCCTTTCATCCAAAACCCTGGGGAAGAAAGGTTGGAGGCAGTTTGAGGCAGAGGAGGGCAGTGGCTCAGGCAGGAGGATGCTGCTTGACTTCCTGGTGGGTATGGGGAAGGGCAGCCCAAATCCTGGCTCCCACCACTGTCCGCAGGGGGGTTTGGCCCTTTTCTACCAAATAACACCCTCAAAGAAAATAAGCAAACAAATAAAAAACATCCACTCAGGTCTTCTGGAAATACTATTACATGCAAAAGCCAACCTGAAATCCTTAGAGCTTGAGAAAAATCTTCTCTATTAGAGAGGAATTTCCGTATGTCTAAAACATGTCTGGTGAGAAGGCTTAAAAATCCCATCTCACCGATGGGAAGCGAATCATAATGAGAGGGTGAGGAGGCTGTCGGGGTCCTGGGGCTAGTGCAAACTCCATTGGCCACCACTGACTCTGGGCAAGCCCAATGCCAGCATCGGATATAGTGGTCTCAAGGTGCTGGAGTGGCTGTGAGCACCAGGTTCTCCATCTGGAGCTCAGCGAGAGTATTTTTGGGTAATGAAGGACAGCAGGGGCCTGAGCAGCACCGGCAATGGGGAAAATAACTTGGAGACATCTGCATTTCATTCCAGCTGGTCGCTGTGGGACTAAATGAATTTCTGAATAAATGTTAAACAGGATCACCCGCAGCAGAGAAATTCTTTCAAGTATCTCAGAAAGCCTTTGGAAGGGACAAAGACAACTTTTAATGGATCTTGCAGTCACAAAGTCATCTGAAAAAGAAATTTGTAGGAAAAAGAAGGAGAGGGAAGAGCCAGAAGATGCCTCCAAACAATGGTGGAGAAAGGTAGGCAGCCTTGAGGTTACCAGGGCCATCTTTCACCAGGCTTTCACCAGGCCACTACTGGTTTTTTTTAAAATCATGTCCCAGTATAAGAATTTTCTGGCTGGGATGAAATTCTCCTGGGTTTCCTTTCACCCGAAGGCTGGCACAGGTTGGAGTTGTCCTGCCCTGTGGTTAGTGGGCATGGCTTGGCAGAGGGCAGAGCCCAGGTGTCTCAGAGCTCTGGGTGGCTGCCTGGCATGCTCTGGGAAGGGCTGACCCACCAGCAGCAGAAGCAGTGTGTCCCTTGTGGCTGCCAGCCTCTGCCACCCCACACTCTGTGTCCCCATGTGGGATGGGCACAAGAATGGTATCGGTTCCTAGCACAGGGGGAGATGGGGACCCAAGAGTCTGGTAAGAGCAAAGTGGTGGTGGAGGGGAGCCCAGGATAGAAAAGCCTGAAAGCTGGGTTTAAAAAGGGTTTCCGTCAGGATATAAAAAGGGTTTCCAGCAGGATATAAAAAGCGTTTCTAGCTCTGCCAGCTGCCTTTTAAAGGGCACCAGGTGGTTCAGGATCCAGCACTCCACTGACCCCTTTAATTCCTAAGGAGGAGGAGGCAATCCCATCTGCAGGTGGGAAGCCACTGTCCAGCTCCCTGTGCTCATTCCGGTGATGGGGGGGACCTTTCAGCCCCCCCTGAGACCAGGCAGTCCCTTGGGGTGGCGGGAGCAGCGTCCCCAGGGAGCCCCACCATGGGAGCCAGCTCTGCCCCCGGGTGCCCACCCACAGCCGCCCGGCAGACACAACACGAATCCTCACCGGCAGCCCCCGCTCACAGGGAAGGGATGGGAGAGAGCCCCCCGCCAGCGGGAATGGGCAGCAGGCAGCTCTGGGCCTCTGTGGTCGGCTAATTGCAGCGAGGAAGGAGTAGTCATTACAAAATGCCCCCCATCCCTCTCCCCACGATCCCGCTCCAGCCCCACGCACACACACTGTCCCCGTTTGCAATCCCTGACAGGGAAAAGTCTGTCGGCAGCACATGGGGGCTCCCCGGGCTGGGGATCACGGGGGTGACAGAGATGCTGTGCCCCCCACTCCCCATCTCCCAGCCCTGCAGGGCATCCCCCTGCTCCATCCTGGCTCTCACCTCCCGGAGATGCTGCTGCCGAATCTTCTTCATCCCAGAATCCTGTTGCTATGCGCTCCCGGCTCCGACACTTTCTCCTCTCGCTTTCTCCAGCGATAGGGAGGGAGAAGGGGGAGCAGGCGAAACGATGACTGGCAAGGAGGGGTGCCACTCTCCTGCCGGCTGGGCTAGCGGGGCACAGGGGGTGGCAGGGGGGATGAGGGGTAGACGGGCTGGAGGAAATGTTTGCCTGGAGTTGAGGACGGCTGCGTGCTGAGCAGGGAGGGACCAGGGGGATGGCTCTCGTCAGGCTGGAGAAGGGATGCCTGTCAAACGCACCCCTGCCGGGAGGGGGGGGTCCAGGACCTCAGCCCCCCACCAGGGCATCGAGGAGGAACTGCTGCTGCTTTACTCACACTGTGGATGCATTGGGTCTCTCTAGGGATGGACCTGACTTTGCAGGCACCCTGGAACTCTCACGTGCCCCAGGCAGTGGTGGCAGCAGTGCAAGTGCAGATCCCACAAGCTTCCCAGCACCTTTCTCTTTGACTCTGAGATTATTTTCCTATGGCAGGACACAGCTGGAGCCTGATCAGGTCAGAAGTGGCTTCCTCTTGTGCTGATGGATCCCAGTCCCCGGCCCAGGGGAGGGGGATGCTCAACATTCAGCGGTCCCTTTGGGTAGGACTAGCACATCCCACTGTGCAGGGGGCAAGAGAAATCCATGGGCCCGATGCTGGAGCACAGGTCACATCTCCACAGTTCAGATCGCTGATGAGTCAGCAGTGGGATCCTACAGCCCCAAAGCCCAGGGAGATGTGGGATTTTCCCCGTCATGCTCAGTAAAATCCCCAGCAAGGTGGCAGAGAGCTTCTTCTCCCACTTTTATGGGAGGAAATGTCCCATGCAGAGCTGCAAAAGAGGACAATCCCACATGCCCCAGGGCCAGTGTGGCACCAGGAGAGCTGCTGTCTGCCTCAAGACCCATAGTAATACCTCTTTCCCTGAATAATATCCTCTTGTCCTTTGTTTTCTTCCCAGGTTGTACCCTGTCCATTAGGATGTGTGTGTTCCTTTTCCTTGCAAATGCTCTACCATTCTCCAATCTCCCCCGACTGATCCCCAGCTGCTTTGCTCAGGTTTAAGGCTGGGTAGGCACACTGGGGGTGTGAAGGACAATGATAGGGCTGAGATTGTTAGGAGGACTCAGCCTGCCCAATGTAAGGGCAAATCTCCCTGACATTGTTGTGCTCCTATAGCCTGCCACACACTTCTGAAAATTTTCCCTGAAAGGAAATAGATCCTGAACATAAAGAATCCAACACGGTGAAGTGGCTCAGCATTTGCACAGTGGGTCTTTCAGAGCTAACATTTACCCAGATTTCCCAGTGGGAAAGGAGGAAGGAGCAAACTATGTAATCCCACAAACATCTTTTTTCACACACTCGCAGCTTCCTCAAAAAAAAAAAAAAGTTATTTGAGAATTCACCCATCCAGGTTTTACCTGCCTTCGACCTCTCCCTCTGCTGGGATGCTGGTGGGGAATGTCGATCCCTGAGCTGTCCAGGCTGGTGGCCAGGGGCCACACTGGCCAGAGTTCCAGCCTCACCCTTCCTGTTTGGGGCAGGGATGCCTTTTGTGCCTGCGTGATCTGAATCACCCCTTTGGGTTTTTCACTCAGGATTTGCGTAAAAAGAAGTGTCCCACGGCCACCACTGCAGCACAGGAGGAGAGAGACTGGTGCCACCTTGTTACAGTTGCCCCAACCCCGTGTCTCCAGCATGAACTGAGCCCTGCACAAACCACCCAGCCTTCCTTGGGTGGACTTCAAGCTCCTGACTTCTTGTCTCCAGGGTAATATTTACCAGCAGAGACATCCAGAGTTGACATGATCCTGAAATGTCCATGTTGATACCCTTGAGAGTGGGATGCTCTGTGTCTGGAAATCTCCTTTTTGGTTTGGCTGGTGCTGCTCTGGTAGCACCATCATCTCTCCATCTCCTGGGACCACCTGGGAGTAGAACACTCTACCCTGGTCATCTGGGATGCTCTAGCATCTTATTGCAGAGCTGGATCGAGTCTGGCATCACCCTGGAGCTGGTGAGACCCACCTGATGGAAGAGCACACACCAGAGGCAATAGGAGCTGGAGGGGTGCTCCCGCGAGGAGCAGTGCAGCCAAGGGACCCCAGAAAAACTCAAGTGGAGGATGATGATCCCTGTTCCTTGATGCCAGGAGCACACACAGGACTTGCAAGCATTTTCCAGCAAGTTTTTCCTTCCCCACGCCTGGGACATCAAGTAAACCTTTCCCTGCCTGTGGGCTTAAGCACGGGTGCAACAGGGTGGTAGGGTTGCAGGAGAGCAAATGCACATCTCTCCATCCCAACGCAGTGCCCAACAGGCACCGGCTCTGCCCACCATGGGTGGGAAAAGAGAGGAGAGCACTCAAGTTGGGGAAACACCCTCATCCCGATGGCAGCCACCCGGGAAGAGGCGACAAGGGGGCTGGCAGCAAGATGGGACCGTGCCCAGACCCGCTCCGCAAGACACGAGGATGGTGACAACAACAGTGGTGCTCCAGTTAGTCACCGCCGGGAAGCGTGCCATGCCGGAGGCTGCTGGCAGGCCAGCAGTGTTTTCGGCCACCTGGTGTGCATGGCCTTATTCTGATGATGATTTCAAGATTTCTCCCAGGAGGGGTGCAGCCGGGCAGCAGGAGCTGGTGGGAAGCGTGGAGGAAAGAACAGGAAGAAACTGGGGGGGTTTGTTGGGGACAAATCCCCAGGGTCCCCTGGCCATGGAGCAAGGCTGTCCCCATGTCCCCCCTCCCACATGGGAGGCAGCTGCTGCAGATGCTAAAACCGGGTGCCTGTCACCTGCTGGGGGGTGCAACCATCAAGGTGACATGTGTCCAGGAGGTTAGAATCATAGAATGGTTAGAATTGGAAGGGACCTTAGAGATCATCAAGTTCCAACTCCCCTGCCACCTCCCACCAGACCAGATTGCTCAAAGCCCCATCCAGCCGGACCTTGAACCCCTCCAGGGATGGGGCAGCCACAGCTTCTCTGGGCAACCTGTTCCAGTGCCTCACCACCCACACAGTAAAGAATTTCTTTCTAGTTTCTAATCTAAATCTCCCCTCTTCCAATTTAAAGTCAAGGCTCCAAAGCTGGTGGGGACATGGTGTCCACCAGCCCCTTTCCTGGTTTGGGGAAAAGGCTCACCCATCCCTGGAGGTGGCAGGGAGGCAGGGGAGGACACGCGAGCAGGGACGCAGCAGATGCATTTCGTCACTGGCCAAGGGGTGGGGGTGTGTGTGTGTGTGTGTGTGTTGGGGGAAGGGGTGGCTGGGCGTGTGGGCACATTTATTGCCTCTTCCCGCCAGCGCCGGCTCCCTGTGCACACACGGGCAGCAGGGACCCAAGGGCACAGCCCACGGCTCGCTGGACTTTTACCCTGCTGTGCAAACAGGCAGGCGCCAGATTAAGGTATCAGTTGGAATTTCATCCTGTCAACGGCGCCCAAAGCCTCTCCGGGTGGGCGACGGAACATCTTCTCTTCAGCCCAGCCCCTTGCCCACCCTTAGGCCCCCCCGATACAGCCAGTGAATTTGGGAGAGGCACATTTCACCCCCCTCCAGGACTCTGTTCCCCTTCAAACTCCCCCCACCCTGAGCAAGACCTTGCAGGCCATGGTGATGCCTGGGGCTGTGTTGCCAGCACCCCATTCCCTGCCAGAGCAGGGTCCCACCAGCAGGTCCACATGTGGTAATGACAAAATTGGATGTCAAGGGAGGCAAACAAAGCCTGGCGAGGGAGGAGGATGCGTGTAGAAGAGCCAGTGCCCAGTGTGGGGACCACAATGGAGTCTCCACACAGAAGTGGATCCCCAGTCCAGCCCAGCTCTTTGGGCAGGTGGTCCATCCAGTCCCATCCCTTTTTACCATACAGCTCTAGCTCCATTTCCCTTGCTTCCCTCAGCCCATTTTAGCTCCTGATGCCCCAAATGTCCTTGCAGGGGTGCAGGGAGGTGGTGGTCCCATGTCTCAGGCAGCCCAGGCACTGTGCTGGTGAGCACAGGGTCACCAGGATACAGCAGTAGGTGCAGCCGCTGTTGTAAGGTCAGGAAAACCCCCTTTGCTCTGTCAGTCTCTCTGCCAGTGCCACCTCATCCTTCCCCTGCTCCTCCATCTCCTCCACCCATGAGGGAGTCACCCTCCACAGCTACCTGCCCTGCCTGGGCACCGTAGCACCAAGGTTCCCATGCTTTTCCAAGCAATGTTTGGTGCATTTTGGGGCTTCAGGAGCTGTTTTGGGCAAGGATTGAAGGGCAGCCTCTTGCTCAGTGCCCTGCAGGAGTGGTGGGATGTGGCTGGGATGGAGAGAGGAGAGCATTGGGCACCGATGCCAGCTGTCCCAGGCACTATCTCACATCCTCATTCTCTGTTTGCTCTTCTTGGACAAGGAGGATATTCAGCACGTCAACAGCCATAAAACAAGATTAGAGGCCAGGAGGCACCAATGGGAGGTGGTCACGTCTGTGGGCAGCTGGCCTTGTTCTTTGGCCTCCTCCAGCACAAGCCCAGCCTCACCTTTTTCCCGGTGGCCCCGGGGCTTTGAGTTTGCAGCCACTGTGTCGCCCAGCATGGCCAACCCTCTCAGTGGCAAAGGCCATACCACCCCCAGCCATGACCCTGCGGGATGGGCACAGGGTGCTGCATTGAGACATTTATCTGAACCATTTTTGGTGGGGCTGGGAAAGACTCCTCACTCCCAACCCCAGCTCCCATTCAGGAGCATCATCACCACTGCCACCCCAGAGCCAGCATCCCTCCTTCCCTGCTGAGGAGACAGCAATGAACCTGTGGCCCGCGGGACTCCTGCTCGCTTTTATTTTCACTGATGCCTAAAAAATAAAAAGGAAAACCAGTTCTGCCTTATATACACAAAAACTGAGCCAAAGTCCTGAGCCAATGCAAACAGTCATCCTCACCACCAAGTGCAGCTGGCAGTGGTGGCCAAGGGAGGTGCCACTGGTCCCTGCCGGAGGGAGACCCAAGCCCTGTGAGAGCTGGAGTGGGGTGATGGGTGCAGTGGGATGGCCTGGGCACCTTGTTTTCTGGGCCATGAGGGGCTGGGAGCAGTGCAAGGCTGGAGGCAGTCAGGGAGGAGTGGTTCTGTGAGGAACACCATGCATTGCGACATTGGGTGCAATGTGAGGGCTCGGTTGGGCGCTCTGCAGGTAGTTGGGAATATGTCTGCTGCTCCACTTTTCTGGAATTCAGAGAAATGACATTGGGAAAGGCCACATGAGCTGCTATGTGAGGCCCCAAAAGCACTGGGCAGCTGGAGTGCCAGGAGGACTGAAGGAAGCATCCCACCAGCTCCACCTGAAGCAACATAGGAAAGCCGTCCTCCACCACCACCACCTTCCTTCTGCTGACATTAGGACCTTGCTTTGGGTTGCAAACTCCAGAGACTAGACTGGTGCATGTTTCCTACAGGAGAGCAATGCTACCTAACCTATAGTTTTTATGTAGGAGAGAGCCCACCAGCCCCTTGGGAAGGTCCCAGTGTCTCCTTGCCCAGCCTTGCTGGCCACCCCATTGGTTCAGCCGGGGATCATCGTGTCTTTGGAAAGGGGCTGTCACTCTTCAGAGCACACGGACCGGCTGGGCTCTGCCACATAGTGCTTATCTCTTGCTGTCTGTAGCTGGTGAAGGGGGTTAAGGCATAAATTCCTCCTTGATAGTCAGCGGAGATGAGGAGACGAGGTTTGGGGCGCTGCTGCTGCAGAGCCCTCCAATGGGTCCCGGTGTGCCGACAGCTGGTGGGGTTGGCGTGGTGGTGCTGGTGGGTTGGCTTTGCTGCTGCATCTTCTTCTTGTTCACCTTCCTCTCCTTTGCCCTTCGATTTTGAAACCAGATTTTCACCTGCAGAAAGACAAAGACAGCAGTGCAGAGATGGGGGCAGATGCAGCCAAGGATGACAACTCTCAAGAGTCCCCCTGGGGTGTCCTCAAGTTTGGAAGAGGAGGGGGAGATGCAGAGCAAGATGGGACCACCGCTGCCTGCTTGGGCTGCAGTCCTTTCCTTCCCAGCCCCCATCTCCACCCAGGACATGGGTTTTCCTGGGAGACTGTGGAACTGACCTGCCGTTCGGTGAGCCCGAGGGCAGCGGCCAGCTCGGCCTTGCGGCGGATGGTGATGTAGCGGCTGTAGTGAAACTCCTTCTCCAGCTCCAGGCGCTGGTGGTCCGTGTACACCACCCGGTATTTGTCTTTCGTCCTGGTCTTGCCTGGGGGAGAGAAGAGAGCAGGGATGAGCAAAGAGGGGATGGAAGGGAGCATCACTGAGGACACGGAGGAGCTACACAGCCACCCAAGGAGAGCTCAGGAGAAACGTGGCAATGCCCTGGGGATCAGTGGAATAGCGAGTTGTGAGGGTCCTACTGGATTTAATGTCCATCTTGGGTAGCACCAGGGTATTTCTTCATGTTGGAAAGCACCTGGGCATTGGAGAAATTGCTTGATGGAAAGAGAAGAAGGGATTTAGAGGCATCATGAGAAGATGGACCATAAATCCCATTTCTTGACACATTGTCCCAAGAGGAGCGAAGATGCAAGACCTGTAGTGGCTGAGGACAAGCCCCCTGCAAAAACACAGCCTGGGAGGGCTGAGGGAAGCCCAGCTCTTTGTCAGGATGCCCAAACCCAAGGTGCCATCACTTGAAGGCACACAGGTCAGAAGAGGGGAAAGAGGGAAAACCCAGGAATGACAACATTTCTCTGCCACCAAGAGGGTTATTTTCCTCCTCCCAATACTGAGCCCAGACAGAGGGCATCTACTTGGTGCTGTCTCTAAATTTGCAATGAAGAATGCCCACAAGGTGCACAAGCACTACCAGGGACCAGAGCTGTGGACCTCCATATTTGATCGAAGCCACCCCAAATCTCTCCTTGGGGTCCCTGAAATACTGACAGAGCTTGGGACCATTGAGTCCCACATCTCCTCTGCTCACAAGGCAGCACTTGCCACTTTCTAGCAGAACAATACAGTCAAAATCAACCCAGCCACCTTCTTCATTAGCTCCTTCATTAAATCACATACTTGCAGGGCGAGCTGCAGAGCAAGAGCCAACAGCTTGAGCTCTGCCAGGGCTGGGGGCTGCAGCAGGTGCAGGTGGCTCTTTGAGGAAGGGTGCCCATGTCCAGCAGTTTGCTGACAGGTCCCTCATGTTTTTCTCTGCAGGAGAACCCATGGGCAGGGAACAAACACAGCTGTGAATATTTGCTTCTCCACCCAAAATAACAAAATGCTGTTCCATGGTGTAAGGAGGGATGGAGACATGCTTTCAGCTGAGCAGCCACTGTCTTTCTGACTGGGAAACTGGCCATTTGTTTACCTGGCAGACACATTTGCCCATCTTCTGAATTTCTGCTGTTGAGAAAGATGCTGCCGTGGGAATGACCAGGGGCAAGCCCAGAACAGCTCCATGGATTTCCCTGGGGCTGCCCTGGGTGTACCAGCCTGGACAGGATCCTGGCCATCACTGCTGCAGATGAGCAGGGAGGGATTTCTAGTGACCCAGAAACCCTACTAACCTGGCTTGCATCCTCCTTCCCCCAGGAAAGAGGATCTTTGTGTGTCTGCCATCCTGTTCATTCATTTCCCTTGGCATATCTGTTAGTTTAGGCCAAACATGGTCAACACCTAGACATCTCAGCAATACTATTAAATTCTAGTGGAAGCAGAAGTTTGGATGACACAAAGCAAAATGTGCTTCAAAGACTTCAGAATGGACTCAACCCTAATCAGACATCAGAGAATCTCCACATAGCAAAGCCCCAAGCCTCAGGCTGCAAATCTGTTTCTCAACAAACTCCATTGCCAAGAGATGGGGACTTTCCTAAGCCACCTCTGATACTGAAAGATAAATATAATAGAGCATCAGCGGCAGGATAACCCACAGCCACGATACACTGCGAGTTGGAGAGGGGCTCCCCTGGGGTCATTCCCCTTGTAGCATCCTATGGGATGCCAAAAGGCAGCTGATTTTTTATTAAATAAGCAAAATCCAGCAAAGGTTTCTCTCCTGCAGTTGGCCACTGAGCAAACCACGCGTGGAAGTGCATGAGTGTGAGTGCACCCCTGGGTGCACATGGGAGCTGCGGTGGGCACGGGAGGTGTCTTACCCTGCTGGGACTTGACCCCAGCACTCCCAAGAACAAAAGCAGCCAGCCCTGCAATTAAAGATAGCTCCCAATTTCCATGACTATATCGCTCTCGGTGTTCTCCTGGAAGTAGGTGCTGGCATGGACTCAGCACAATGTAGAGCAGGATGATGCCAGGGGCTGGTCAGGATGGCCGAGGGTCCCCAAGCAGCACCAAAAGAAGGAGGGTAGAAACACAACAATGAGTAGAAACCAAACCTCCCAGCACCAGGGCTGGGCTTTAGCCACTAACTCATCTTTGAGGGATCTTAGAAATTAAGTCACCGCTGTAGAGAGCGGGGAGCCCAGCTCATCCTGGGGCTGTTTGGAAATGAACACATAATCCCCCTTCACCGTCACCAAGAGCAAACTGCCCCTGGCCACACAAGGTGACTCCACAGGTAAAAACAGGGTGAAAAAGGTAATTTGATTGAGCAAGATGTGTATGGAGATGTCTGCAGACACGTGGCTGAAGCACAGAGATTTAGCACAAGAGGGATCTACAGCAGCATTGCTGGGTGTTTGGCTCCTCTTGGGCACATATTGTGGTGGCTTGAAACAAATCTGACCACGGCAGAGAGCTGGGCTGGAGAGATGCTGGGGTCACCCGCTCCATGCGGGACCCCACACTGTCCCCTCATTTCCACGGGACCTTCCTGTGGGGGGGTCACTGCTCCTCTCACCATCCCATCAGCGTGAGAAGGTCTTCTGCAGCCCAGGTCTTCCCAGACCAGGGGGCACCTGTGCTGAACTTGCAGACACAGCAATTCCTGGGGAGTTACAGAATAAACCAGAGGCGCCGACAGAGATTTGTGCTGGGTTTAGCAGCTCCGTGAGAAACCAGGATCCCTCTGTCTGCTCCAGGCTCAGGGACTCCTACAGGATTTTTATTTTCTCATAGAAATTTATCTTTTTTTAAATATTATTTTTATTAGAAAGCAAAAACCTTTCTGAAGAGATAATGACTTAAAAATTATCTTATTTGTAATACTGCTATTTGAATACCATTGCTTGGAGAAAAAAAACCAGCCAGAAAGCAAAGGAATTGACAGATGAAGTAAAAAAAATAAAGAATAAAGAATTAAGGCGGTTTGTGAATAGTACAAATGCCATGAATTTCAGCAGGAATTATTATTTCCTGCTGCAGCTGTAAATAGATCCATCACAGCTTGTTCTTTGTTATTCTCTCTTCACTGTCCATCCTTGATGAAGCCTCTGCTTTGCCTCAGGCCTGGCAGGTCTCTGGTCAGACTGGTGACCTGTCGCCCTGTGAGCTGGGCACCAGTCTCTCGCTGCCCAGTATCAGGCACCAAAGACCCAAAGCAGGTTGGTTCACGACCAAGCCAGAAATGCAAAGTTATTCATCTCGACTAATTGCTGGTTTTGGCAATGTCTGCTGAATTCAGGAAAGTATTCTGGGTGATTCACGAGGAAAAAAAGAAAAAAAAAAAAAGAGGATTTGCAAGAAATGCTATTGTCAATGAATAATTCAGCTACCTTGAATATGAATGCTGGGTTACACTTAACTCTCTCCTGGAGACTTTTTATGGCTCTGTGAAAGGAAAGAGGAAATTTGGGACGAGCCAGCCCAGCTCCTTATGGGAAGCCCTCCCACTAATGGGGAAACTGCAGCGGGAAGGGAAGGGCCAAAAAGAGGGATGGAGCTGCTCCTGCTTTTCCAGTGAAACCCATTGGAGGTGGATCTGGCTGTCCCACAGCCGTGAGGGAGCGTGGATGGGGTGCACAGGGTGAAAAGGGGTTGCTTGTGATACCTCCTAGGCCCTCCAGCCCTGCTATGCATTTAAAGTCTCTTCTGCTTGTCCCCAAAAGACCAGGAAAAGGAGCTGCTCAGGCAGCCAAATGGAGCCATTCATGGGGCCATAGGGAATGGTTTCAGTTTTGGGATCAAGGCAGGGCCAATGGCTGTGTGGGGAGAGGGTATCGTTACCACTGTTAATGTGTAACCCTAATTGCACTCACCTGAGCCGTGATTAGATAAAGGAATAGCTTTAATGTGCTGTGCAAACCCCAAAGGACACACTCCTGAGTGTACACGCACACGCACTCGCACACATGTGGGATGATGGGGTCCTGACCCCCAGCCCCAATCTGTTCCCAGGGGCTGATCTGCCCCAGGGATGGGGATGCTGGAGCTCCTGCCCTGGACTGGGTCGGGAGCCTGGCAGAGAAAGGGAAAACCAAACCCTGTGTCCACATCCCAGGCTCTGTACCCTTATGGCCATGGCAGAGGCTGTCAGGGAGGAGGTAATTAAGCCTCTCCAGCCCTGACCTGCCCAAAGGATGGCTTGCAGTAAGAAACTGTGCCCCAGACACCCTAACAGATAGGTAACATTGGGCATCTGGGGGCTCTTGTTAAGCTGCTCTAAGAACAGTTGGGAAGAGGCCGGTTCAAACCAGGGAGGAGAGAGACTGCAGGGTGGCAGCAGCACCCCGGGAGGAGGCAGAAAGTAGTGGAAGAGCAAGATCTGGCATGGTTTTTTGGACTTTGCTGTACAGAGCAATGTAGCCAGCCCAGTGTGACCAGCATGGCTAAAAGAGGCTGAGGCCAGCTCCAAACACAGCCCTCCCACCTGTGGCAGGAGCAGCAGGGCTGTCAGCAGTGAGGACCATCACTTGCACCATTTCCCAAAGGTCTCTATTTCACAGGTCACAGCAGCTCCAAATTGCAGCAGCCGCAAACCCTGGCTGTGTGGGAAGCAGCCATCAGGGCTCCCATCAGGGCAGCCCCAAGCCACCCAGATGAGAGCCACCACAGAGGTCCCTGAGGGCTGGGGACACGGGTGTCTTGCACTTTGCTGTGCACGGGAGGTGCTGGCGTGGGGGACGGTGTCTTTTCTGCCAGGCTGGCCAGCCCCACATCTGCTCGGCAGCTCCTCGCATGACAGGCAGGGAAAACCTGGGCAATGAGCTCCAGGGGCAGCCCTGCAGGGTGTCACCTTCCTGGTGATGCTCTGGCCGTGCCCTGGGTCCATCTGTACCATCCTCGTTCTGCCCGTCTGTCTGTCTGCCACACAACTGGGTGCATTTCCACACCATTTGATGGCACTACGTTATTTTAGTGCTGGAATGCATCCCAACAGCAGTGAGCACCAGGGAAAGAAAGGACTTGTCCGCACTGGAGTTAAGGGGTAGCAAGATGAGGTGTCCCTCACCCCCACGGTTGGGTGTTGGGTGCTTTGTCTCCATGATAAAGCTGCTATATTCTGAGCATCTACTTGCACAGAAGATAAAATCCTCTTGTCCCAGGAGAATCAGTGCTCTATCAGGATTTGCCATTCCTCCTCAGGAAAGCATCAAGAAAAACCTCTCCTCACCCCCGGCATAGTTTAGGCAATGCTACAGATGGAGAAACTGAGGCACAGAAGCACTTTCAAACACGAGCAGAATCCCATGGTCAGTGCTGTGGGCTCTGATTGCTGAAGGGACTCCCCGGGCATTCCCCTGGTTCTTCTGCAGCTCCATGGGGGTAGATCCTCCTCCCACTGAAAAGAGCGGGGCAGCCAGCAGATAGATGCTCTGTGACAGAGACCCTGGGCTTGGGAAAGGGTTGAGCTCAGCTCCTAGCACTCAGGAGCCTCCAGGCTGGCTGGAGTCACCCCCATCTGGCAACCAGATGTGCTCCAGCTGCTGCTGTGCAGAGGGGTCCATGCTCCCTCTGCCGAGCGGAGGCGAGGGCAGCCGTGCTGCGCAGCGGTGATGCTGGCACTGGGGACAGACAGCCCAGCTCATCCCACTGGCCCTAAAACTACTGGAAACGGGAACCCCCAAGTCTGCACTGATAGCAGCAGGGGCTAATCCCCCCGGTGCCCTCCTTCTGCCCCCCCGCCTCGACCCACACTCACTTGCTCCCCGCCTTTCTCCTCTAGCTCCATCAGCCGCCCCAAAGCACACAAGTTCCTCTGTGGTCAGGGAGAGGGGGGTAAACCCAAACCCCCACCCTCCTCAAGTGTTGGGAACCAGCAGATCAGGGTTTTCACAAGCCTTCCCCTTCCCGTGCATGCTTCAATATTGTCAGCTATTTTTCCTCTGCCGCAGGAAGCAGAGGAGTGATGGATGGGATGACCGACATGGGGCGAAGGACTGGAGCCATGTGGCTTGCTTCATCACCACCAGCAAGAAACAAACCTCTCCAGAGGGCAATCCTTCTCGAGATCCCTGCCTGAGATCATTCCTTTGTCAAAGGGTGCTGGATTTAGGCAAATGCCAGGTGTAAAAACTGTGTGAGAGGAACCAACCCCACACATACATATTTAATGTCTCTGTGCTGAGGAGGGAGGAGGATGCTGGATGAATCCTCACCTGATGGGCCCTGCCAAGGCTCCCCTAGCTCTGCTCCAGATTGGAGAAATGGGCATTTCAGAGCTGCTGGGCTGAAAGAAGGACTGTGAAGGACTCCTGCCCCCAGGGAAGCTCCTTGCATGGCTGTTCACCTGAACCGACCCAACCTGGGGATTTCTTCCTGGTGCCACAGACTTCAGAGCAAATGGCAATGCTCCCGTGGTCACCCCAGTAGCAATAAACACCAATTTGGCTTGATACGTTGTGCACTGGAAACATTTCACTTAAAAAACCACACCACTTGCCCTTGATGGCTTTTCTAGTCTCCTGCACACAGAGGATCTGTCTCTGTGCTTCCAAGAAGTCTTTGCTTTAAGTGAGCGTGTGGCTGGGGGTTACTTGCCTGGGGGTTACGGGACTGGCAAGAGCTGGGGCTGGGCACATGGCACGGGCACACAGGGCAGCTGGGAAGGTGCAGGAACACCCTGGGAAAAGCCAGATCTGGAGAGCGCAGACTGGAGCACAGGAGCACTGGCTAGCTCTGGCTGGGCTCCACACTGCCAGTACACTGGGACAGGGACAGGTCTGCACCCACACCCACACACAGGATGATGGCAACCCTCCTGCAAGCCTCATCTTCCTCCCAGGAGGTGCAAACCCCGAGGGGATGAGGAGCAGGTCGCTGGTGGCTGCAGCAAACTGGCCACTGTTCTTGGACACAGAGCAACATGACATTGAAGGAGATGCTTCAATCCCGGGGGCAGCAGCCTGAGGCTGGGCGTTGGCGCAGTAATTTCCCAGCCCTGCAGTGCTCCAGCCCTTTATTTTGGCAACAGGCTGACTCCTTCAGTTGTTCCTGAGCCGAGCACCACCAGCAGGGTTCCTGTGCTGGGTCGAAGATCTCACCGGTGCGGGAGGGTGAGGAGTGCCAGGGTGGCATGTGGGCTGGCCAGAACATTGGGGCTGGAAACAAACCATTTCAGAACATCACCTTCATGCCAACCCCATGGTACTGAGTTCATCTGGATCAGCCTCCTGGCTGTGTTTGGCCTGGCTGCGGCAGGAGGAGGAGGAGAGCGTGGTGGTGGTGGTCCCAGCTGGGCACTGGGACTTGTCTCCCCCTTCACAGCCCCACGGGACCCATCCTTACCATGGGACAGCACAGGGGAAGGATGTGGCCCCTTATCTGGGTGATCTCAAAGCTAACAGCGCTGGAGTGGGTGTCCTTGAAGGGTCCCCCATAGGAAACATCTACCATTGGTCAGAGGTTTAAAGTGTCCCTCGGCTAATCCCAGGGTATTAGCCAGCCAAGCCCATCACGTAGGTACCACCAGTGCTCCAAGAAAGCCCTTTTTGTTCAAGGAAAGTCAATTCTAGGAAAGTTTGGAAGGCCTGTACCTTGGCCAGCAGGCTAAGCAGTCAACAAACCCCAGATGGGGCCAGGAGCAGGTTGTGGGTTAATAATTCAAGGGGAGAAGACCAATGGAACCCGATGAAGACACATACTGAGGGACCTGGGGGACCAAAGGGTCTCAACGAGAAGCGACCATCTCCTATAGATGGAAATGACCATGAAATACACCATCCTCCAGCCACCACCATCACCCCAAAATGTCCCATGCACAGCATGAACCCCACCTGTCCATGGAAAACATGTCACTGTCTCATTAATGGTTTTTTTTTACTCTTTCCTCCAGCTTTCATGCATCTCACTAGGACTGAGCATAATAGAACTGGAAAACTGAGCTGGAAATAGTGCAAACTGAGATGGAAAACTGCAGACCCAGCAAACCACTGCTCTCCTGTGCTTGAAGCATCACTATTTTCTCTCCATCACCTCAAAACCTACCCGGGCACCATGGGCACTGAGACCACGTGAAGCCCTGAGCGTGTTCCCCTCCCTGAGTGATGCCCCAATTGCACTTTCACTTGCAATATTTAGGACTGTGGCCCCGGCTCGATTAGTGACCTAAAAGCCAGACCTGAGGCAGTATCTGAGGATTTGCATAACTAACGAGCAGAGGGTGAATTTCAAAGTTCAGCCAGCCAGCGTTTCCAGCCACCTTCCTGAGCTTTTTATAGAGCCGGGGTGCAATTCACAGGGAAGTTTGCAAATAATTGTGAATAAGGAGGAAGCATGAGGCTCTGACACGCTGCTTGTGAAGATTTTATGAGCAGAAAAAGAGGTGACATTGGAGAGAGAAATGGGGACATCTTCTTGGTTCCCTTTAACTCCTGATTTCCAGGGCCCAGCTCTCTGGTGATGCAATCCCTTCTGCTGCTGGGTTATCTTGGCTCAGCCAGGGGAAGCATGCACGTATTTAGAAATAGGTATATAAAATCATCCCTGTGTACAGCCTGCCTCTGCTGTGGGCCACTGGGAGCCTTCTCATTGATTTTTCTCAGGTTCTGGATTGAATTTGCAGAAGCCCCCAACGCAGTCGTATCCTCCGCGTAACATTTTCTCTTACCACCGCACGGCTCTTTCCCCAAAGCTTTCAAACTGCGGCCAAGAGCTGTTTATACAAGGCGAGACAGAGAGGGAACCTTAATTTACAACCCTCTGAAGTATTATGATTTATAGCACTCGCAATGAAACTGTTTATATTTATAGCAAAAAAAGTCCACGCGTTCATTTCCCATTCCCACTGCGGTGAAATGGGTAGTTAATCAATCCAGACTGATTAAAGTCCAGTTTATTGATTTCAATAAAATGATTCATGTAAGAATTTCATCCTTATCTATGTTAAGCCCATCTCTGCCCTGCTGTCTTTCAAACTTAATGAAGAAAGGCTTTTTTTTTTTTTTTTCCAATTTATTTAAAGGGTAGCCCTGGAAAACACGACTTGTATCCCACCATCTCCCAGCACATGATCCCACTGTGGCTGAATCCTGCAGCTGCTTGGCACCAGCAGCCCTCGGCTTGGACCCAGCAGAGACACAAGGACAGGGCTTTCATCTGCAAATGCCTTAAAAAAGGGGCCTTGCTGGTCGTCCACCCTGGGAAACCACCACAAGAGAGGGGCTTTCACCCCAGCACCCTTCCCTGCTTCTCTGGGGCAGCTCCTCCTCTGCGTGCGAGGGGAACAAGGCTGATTTATTTCTCCCTTTGTATGTATTTAATCTAAGAGATACAAACTAAGCAACTAATGATATTTTTCCAGAATTCAATCAACTCAATTGTCGTCTAACTCAATCACAGGCACTTTCAAGCCCCCTGTTTTATCTCTGCCCAACTGCTGGGTGTAAAACTGTGCCCTTGATCCAGAGGAGAGCTGTGCTGATGTCTTTCTCCCCTCATTAATTTTCCCTCCCACCTCTCTCCTCAGAAGAAACCGAGACCCATGGAACCTGCAGAAGTGGCAGGGTCCCAGCTGTGTGGATAAGGGGGGCTGCAGGATCACAGACATCCCCCCTTCCACACAGGGGCAGAGGGCAGCCCTTAGCCCCAGAACGCCCGTGGGTCTCCATCACTGGGTATGGGGGGAGGCATTTTTCCTAAATAGGTATATTCAGTGCTTAAAATGGGCCAGGAAATACCAGCCTGCCTCTCCCCTTCGCTCTCCAGACCAGGGCTGGTTTTTTCCATTTATTGGGATATTCTGCCTGTTCCACCTCAGCTGCTGGTCCCGGCTGGGGCAGCCCCATCCCCATTCCCACCATGCAGACCCAGCAAACAGGAGGAGCTATTTTCCATGCTGGAAGACCCCGGCACCTCAGCACAAGCCCTTTGCACGAGAGGGTCTTGGCCAGCCCCACTCAGGGACAGCAGGGTGCCAGAAACAAGCCTAAAACTGGAGACACTTTGCAAAGAGGGAGCCCTGTCCCGCTGACACTAGGGGTACAGAGCCACCAAAAGCCAACTCGCCCCCAAGAGATGCACAGACCACTCCTGTAGTGAGTTGTGCTCCAGCAGTGCTCAGCAGAGCTCACGGCCAGCCCGGGAGAGGGAGAGGGAGAGGGGTGATGGGTCTGAGCCAGCCTGGTGGACAGAGGGTCCTTCTGCGGGCAGGCTGGACTGGCAGCGATCTCAGCCTGGAGAGGAAGATGAAAGGGACGGGGCAGGACAGGACAAAGGGCCCCGCACCTCACCTCACTGCCAAAGGAGCCGGCCACCATCTCCATGACAAAGCCAAGCCCTTGTCAATTTGGGCTGGCCCCAAGGGGGGATCTGCCCACCGCCTTTGAAGTGGGCAGCAGGACACCCCCCCTCACCCAGCGGGGGCAGGGGGCTGGGGTCACCCAGACGCTTCCCCACCACCACCATCTCCAGGTCAGGAGTTCAGCGGGGACAGGACCCCAGGGACAGGGTGATGGGACCTTGGGGACACGGCGAGTGGACCCTGGGGACAGCCCAGGCCAGGGGTAGGCACAGGAAGGGCGGGGGGGGGCACACATCTGTGCATGTGCACACGTGGCATGTCACACCAGGAATACCCCTGTGCCCCCTCCACATGGCCATTGTCCCCAGTGCACCATGCTTTACACACACACCATGTGTGCACACACACTGCACCTTGCACGCGCACCGCACGCTGGCTGTTCTCACCACACAGCTTCCTTGCACGCACACACTGAGCGTGTAGCATCCCCCTTACACACTCACTGGCACCCTCCACACGGCAAGCCCCGTACACCCGCACTGCTTACGGCACCTCCTTGCACACGCACACAGAGCCTGTAGTTCCTCGCACACACTGGTTACACCATCCATACAACACCTTCCCTCCACGGGTGTACATACAGCACATTCCCCACACACGTACACACACCCTACACACACATGCAGCACACACACACACATATATATATATATATGCACATCCCCATACACCAGCTCCCACATGCCAGCTCACAGCCGCAGCCCCCCCATTCCCCCGTGCAAACACGAGACACCCCAAAGATCACCCCCTCGGGGCTGGCAGGGCCCCAGGATTCTTCCCAGGTGGAAGGACAGCATCCTCCCTGCCCATCCACATCCCCCACCACCTCAGCACCGGGGTCCCCCAGCTCTTTGGGGGCCAGGCCAAGCACACCATCCCTCCTGGCAGATGCAGGGAGAACCGTGGAGTGGGATACGGACCCACAGGACTTCAAGCCCATGGATCCTCTGCACCGAGGAAGGTGTGGGGCTGGGTTTTGGGGTTTTTTTTTTCCTTACCGCTGTTGCTGGTGCTGGGAATGCTGCGCCTCATCCACTCGTACGGGGTGCGCCTCTGGGCGTTAGGGGAGAGCTGGGGGACCGAGCTGCTGATGGGTGGAGGCAGGAGTCCAGAGCCTGGGGGTTGGATGGGGTTAAAATCTGAAGGGCTGAATCCAAACTGCCCCGGGCTGGCGGTGGAAGGCGTCGCAGGGGTCCCGTAGGAATGCCAGTCCTCCTTGGCAGGGGTGTAGGGCGAGCCCCAGGCGGCCGCCGGTTGCCCGTGGTGCGGGTCGTTGTTAATCCCCGGCACATGGTGGTAGCTGGCGAAGTCCGAGTACTGGGGGGGGGCCGGCACATAATTCTGGGGGTTGAGGTTGAGGCTGGGATGCCGGACGGGGCTGGGATACATGTTGGTGTCCTTATCCAAAAGATAACCTACATACATCTTCCCCGGCCGGCCCCGCGCACATGCTGTGCCGGGATGGGTTTGGCGGGGAAGTGGCCACCCCTCCTTCGCCGCCGCTCACCTGGGCGCCTTGGGGAGCTGCCTCCGTCCCCCCGGGGCCAGGCACCTCCCTGCCCACGGGCTTTTATTGGGCCCAACCTCTCTCTCTCTCTCTCTCGCAGCATTTGCATTGAAAGGCAGGTTTGCATTTCAAAGTGCAGGAACCCCAGCGGGTGAAGGGGGCCGAATTCAAACCTCCCACCCCCAGCTGCCAGGGAGAGCGAGGTGGTGGGTGACCTCAGGGAGCATCCAGGACCCCTGTGTCCTCTCTGTTGTCATCACCCCACGGCTGTCCCCATGCCACCGGCCATGGTCCCTTTGTAGCAGTCGGCTTTGGGGACTCTACGGTATCACGGTGTCACTCATGAGGATGCCCCAAGAAAGCCCACCCAGACCCTGCAGCCATCTGTACCCCAGGAACAGGGTGCCTTGAGCTGAGCCCTTGTAGTAAAACCTGTCTGTGAGTAGGGTACAAGCCAGGCTGTGCTGGCCATCAGCCCTGTCCCCAGGTTGGGGGACACTGAACCCTTCCTTTGGGGTGACACTTACCAGTGCCCAGTGGCAGCATACACTTGATTTGGAAAAGGGGAGCTGGTGGGAAGGGAAGAATTCCCACCTGGGTCCCCCTGCATTTACTCCATCTGGAGGAAAACCCACCCCTCCAACCCTGACAGCAAACCTCAGCCTGGCCCCAGAGAGCTGGACAGACAGAGGGACAGACAGAGCCAGCTGGGGAATACCCCCAGCACGGACCAAATGATGAGTCCCCAGGCCCCAACATGTCTCCAAGAGTCTTGCAACCCTGTGGCAAGAGGAGTTTCTCATCTGTTTTCTCTCACCAATAAGCAAAAACGTCTCCATATGTTTTCTGAAAGGGAAAACCAAGCAGAAATAGGCCCCTTGTGAAGCCGTGTCTGCCTGAAAGGTGGGAGACAGGAGATCACCCACTTGTCCCCCATCACGTCAGACACACTTTCACTCCAGAGGGAGACGAAGGACCAAGGACCAGCTTTGTGCCATCCAGGTCTGAAACCCCCATCATCTGCAGCAGGGAGCCTCCTTCCTGCCAACACCCCCCTCCCCACCAGTGTCATACTCCGACATACTTATTTGTAGGCTGCCTTTTTCTCCTCAAAATGAAGCACAGCCCAGAAGAGGCTCCAGGAGGGTGTTTTGTCACCTCCCAAAGGCCACCTCTGACCTTGTCTGTGCACCAGCCCCTTCCCCTTCAGGAAACATGAGCTGGGCAAGGACTGATCAGTCCTCATCCTCCTGGGACAGGAGTTGGAATTCAACAATAAAAAGAGAAGGAAAAAAAAAGCAGGGGGAAAAACATTTAGGATGAAATCGAGAAGAGGCGTTAAAACAAGAAACTTTCAGATTTTTTTGTGATATGAGCCTGGAAGAGTTTCCAGTGTGAGATTGCCTCACAGATTTGTGAGGTTAAAAGGGAAACAGTAACAAAACCTCTGACTTGAGGAGCTCGGTGCATTGGATACACGGCCATTTCTTGCTTTCTCCCCCTGTAGCCAGTGGCAGATGTCCCCAGTGTTGACCGGTGGGTTGGGGACAGCACCCGGCTGCCAGTGCTCCCCCGGGTGCCACTCACTCCCACGCCAGCCCTTCATCCCCATGGCATCCCGGGCTCTCCGGTGCTTGTAGAGGGATTGGCGTGTCCCCGAGCCCCCGCAGCACTGCTGTCATCTGTTTGCTCAAGGTGGACTTTGCCGGAGCTTGCTGTCTCCCCCTTCCCAGCCTTCCCAGCCACAGCTGGGCCAAGCTGCTGCCCTTCCCACCCTGCAATCAAACACGCCACGACGGGAGCCATAATTGGGCCAGCACCCCCAAATCCCAGAGCTGTTGGCTCGCAGTAGGTCTGCATCAACCCCGGGTGCCTTGTCCCATTGCTCCAGCCCTGATTCTGTCTGAAACTGGGTGAAAATATTATACTGGATGTCCCCGTGCTACAACTACTCCCTGCAAGGAGGTGGGAGCCAGGATGAGATCCAAGGGGGGTGGTAAGAGGCAGGGGATCTGGTTGGCAGGAAGGGAGCAGAGTAAAACCCCAGCAATGGGAAATGGCCCCAGAGCTGACATTGCCCAGGCTCTGACTCCCAAGACCTGGCATGGCCAGAGGTACCAGGAGGGGTTAGTGATTTGCAGCATCCTCCTCTCCCCTCCCTATGCCCCCCCAGCATCCCTGGCTCTTCACCCAGTCCTGCCTCCCTCCCTCATGACACAGGTGACCATCGTGACCACCCCACCCGGTGACAATCTCAGCTCACACCGCCGTGCAGATTGATTGATGCACCACATAACCCCATCCACCCCAGATTTTTCCCAAGGTCTCTGCACAGCCATGGCATTGTTTAAATAAGAGAGCCAAGGCCCTCTTCCTCCTCCTCCTCCTCCTCCTGCCTCCTGAGTTGCTGGTTCAGGGAATGGGAAAAAAAGAAGAAAATTCCACACTCCCCCCCACCCCAATCAGATGGTGGGAGGTGGGGAGGAACACAGTGGCTTCTGGTTCCCACCCCAGGGGCAGCTGCATTTCAGGGACAGGGGATGCTGGGGCTATTCCTGCTGCTGGCTGTGATGGGCAGCCCAGTCCCCTCTTTCCCTTTTCCCAGCCCATAGAGCCGAAGCCAATGTCTCAGGCAGCTGCTGGGGACTGGAGGGATGCAGGGGTCTGGGGGGCAGCACCCCACACCTGCATCTTCCCCAGGGTAGGTGAAGGGCTTGCCAGGGTGCAGCATCACCAGATACCCGCTAACAGCCATGTCACCAGCCCCCTCGGGGAGGGGAGAAGGGAGACAGGGGAGACAATTGGCCATAAAGATCCACCAGCAATAACTTCCCTCTTTTCCTTTCCTGTTTATTGCTGGTGGGGATTATGGTTGGCAAACTTTGTGCTGGAGAAAAGTGAGATGAGGTGCCCTCCAGGGATTCTCCTCCATAGACTCCCCAAGGAGAATCCGAGCTGCTGGGCTGGGCCTGAAGGGTACTGCTGGGGACCGTCAGTGCCACAGGATGCCACCCACACCAGGGTCCCATGAGTCAGTGGGTCAGGGGCTGCCAGAACCCTCAGGGATCCCCAGCTGGACAAGAGGAGGTGACAGTACCCTTTCCATCCACCCCAGAGACCCCCAGCGCCAAACACAGCCTGAGGAGCTCCTGCTAGTCCTCCAGACCTGAGATTCCTGGTGGAAATCAGGCGGATAGAGCAGAGAGGGTGAGTGGCCAGGGTTCCCTGCCGTTCCCTGGGGCTCAGTGCTGCTATCCATGATCGAGTGATGCCATCTCCTGGAAGCAGGAGGGCTGGAGAAGAGAGGACCAGGAGGTCCCCAGGGCCAAGGCTACAAGCTGCTATCACAGATGGAGCAGGTTTGCAGGGGAGACCACCACCCCACCACCTCCTCCTCCCATGAAGGAGGCACTCACCTCAGGAAACCAAGCCCTGTCCTTTTCCCTGGCTTGCTCTGAACCCCACCATGGTTTCAGCAGGACGGGGAGATGCCTGCAGAGGGTTGGGAAGCTGGGTCCCCTCACTCCCTTTTCCCCTCATCACCTCCCCAGCAGCCCCATGGGCCCGTGCTCTCCCTGCTCCCCCCAGCCTCCTCTGCTCCCAGAGACAAACCTTTGGCCTCAGACCACCACGTTGCAGAGCTGTGTGGCCCCACACCCCAGCCAGCACCTTCTTCCCGTTCTCCAACCTCTCCTGCCTCCCAGCAAGAAGAAAGGGGACAGCAGAGCTTGTCTCCTATGCATTGCTCCTGCCATACACCTTCAGAGCAGCATCTTAGAGAGCAGAGGAGAGATGGGGCAAGCACAGCCCCCTGACCCACTGAATGCCCTGAGAGCATTCACTTTCTCTGGCAACAGAGACACCAGTGCAACCCTCTTATCATAGAATCAATCATAGAATCATAGAATGGTTTGGGTTGGAAGGGATTTTAAAGATCATTGAGTTCCAAGCCCCCTGCTATGGGCAGGGACACCTCCCACCAGACCAGGTTGCTCAAAGACTCATCCAGCCTGGCCTTGAACACTTCCAGGGATGGGGCAGCCACAACTTCCCTGGGCAACCTGTTCCAGTGTCTCACCACTCTCACTGTAAAGAATTTCTTTCTGGTGTCTAATCTAAATCTCCCCTCTTCCAATTTAAAACCATTGCCCCTTGTCCTGTCACTGCATTTCCTGACAAAGAGTCCCTCCCCAGCTCTCCTGTAGCTCCCTTCAGATATTGAAAGGCTGTTATAAGGTCTCCCTGCAGCCTTCTCTTCTCCAGGCTGAACAACCCCAGCTCTCTCAACCTCTTGCAGAGGACAATCCCCTGCCCCAGCCCCACGGCAGACTCCCACATGACCTTTGGGTTTTTCCAGATGCCTGAACCAGATTTCTGCTGACACTTGTGTCCCCGTGCTGCAGAGGGGGTCCCCAAAGAGATGGGTGCTGGACTGGGATAGTGTTGGACCAGCACTGCCATACAGCCCCCCGCTCTCCTCACCCCAGGGTTCGGTGTTACTCTTTGGCATCAGCTTTCCTGGCAAAATGTAAATGTCACAAAGCTTGGGACTGTCCTCAAGAGGTCACTAGGGATAGGGACACACGCTGGAGTCTGTCAATGCCTTCCAGCACACGGGGGGCCTCTGTTCTCATGGGGTCCATGATGTGATTCCCCCTGCACCGGCACAGAGCCGGGTGCTCGCCATGCCCGACGATGGGTGCCAAGCACGGCTCACCCACCCAGCCTGTGACGGGAGACACGGGGTCCCGAAGGGAGCATCCTGGCCACATTTTGTTCCTTTACCGCGTTTCAGGCGCTGTGTAAGCAGAGGGTTAACGATTCCCACATTAAGTGGCTGCAGATGTGTGGGAAAGTCTGGGGCGACCGGACGGCATCGCTATTAGTATTCACCCAGGAGCCTGTCGCTGCCTCCCGGGGCTCCGCGGAGCACATTTAATACTGAGGCTCCTCGTGGGGGTTAGGAAGAGTGCGTGGGACGGGGGCGGGAAGGCCCCAAGGCAGGGAAAGGCAGCGGGCTAGCATCCTCCGCCACTGGCTAGTGCCTCCTACAAGCACTTCAACCCGTGGGATGTAAGGGATGGGCGAGCATCCGTAGGGTCACAGCACCAGCTCAGTGCTATCTCCTGACACCACTGTCACTCTGCGGTGTCTATGAGCAACGTTCATGGTGCTGCAGGATGATTCCCAGCCCAGGATGCTCCTCAGTGTGCTGTGCCCCTCCGCATGGTCACTTTGGAAGGACCCCAGTACTTTCTGCCTCCCTTTCCTCCCTGGGCACTGCTGTCACCCATCGTCACCCTGGCAAAGCAGGACTATGCACAGGGTAGTGGTTCCTCCACAGGCCAGGCCAGAGCTCTGTAAAGGGCTGGATGAAGCCTACATATAGCTCTCCCCAGGGTACAAGAGCTGGATTCAGCCAGGAGCAAGTGCTGGCAGCTGCCACACCAGATGGGTTGCCCAGATGTGGTGCTGTGCTCCTCGGCACCCGCCGCTCCTCTCTTGTGGTCTGCAGCTCAACACCACATCAGAGCGATGCTGAAATTCCTGGGCTGACTTGGAGCTGATAGAGGCACGGAGGAACCAAAGCTGGGGTGAATCTGGCCCTCATTAAACCTCCAAAGAAGTGGGAAAGGTCAACATCTGCTTCTTCTTCTTTCCTACCTGCCTCTCACCTGCTGGCACATGGGACTTGTCACTGACTCTAGTTCACACCATTCTGTTGGGTCACCTGGCTCTGGTAGCTTTTCTCCACACCTGGTGTGGGATATGGGCTTTTTTCTCAGGGTGGGGCAAGAGTTTGGAGACCTGCTTGGACTCAGGTGATGCCAGAGCAGTTTAAATACCCTGGAGTTTCCCCATTTCAGTGGCTGATGGTGCACATGACCCCAGGGCTCCTCCAGCACTTAATGATGCTTATTGAGGCTGGAAATCTCTGCTGAGAGCAGCTCTGGCATCACACTCTGCAGCTGTCCCAGCCCCAGGGGAATCAGTAAGTCCTACAAGCGCCACAAATGGGGGTGCAGGCACCGAAAATAGAGGTGAGCAATGAAGGGGGGATGAGGCAGAGGTAGCTGAGCTGCTCCCCTCCACCCACGCGCTTGCCCAAGTGAGTCCCTCTGGCTTCGGTGCTTCCTCCGAGCTGGCCTTTCCCAGGAGCTGCTGTAACCCCGACGTGCTGTCCCTAAACAAAGTGCGTGGCCCTGGATGCTCCCTGAGGACGTGCAGCGCAAGCTCCTGCGTCCGTGATGGGATGCTGCATGCTCTCCAGGGCTCTCCCAGCATCCCAAAACAACAAACCCTGGATCTTGCAGACTTCTCCCTTCTGTTTGCCCAGGCTGTCCCTGCTCCTAGCCCAGGAAAGGCAGGAATACATCCTACCTCAGGATCAGGATGCTCTGCCCTTCAGTGTGGTCCATGCTAAGTTTTCCACCCCCTGCTCATCCTAGGATGCCCAGCCATGAGCTTCCAGTCTATTGTCCTCTCAAAGCCTGCTTGCAGGGTTTGACCTGCAGCAAGGATGCTGGTGATCCAGGCCTTGGGAAAACACGGGAGACCAGTGGCCTCTCCCCAGTGTGAGGGTCCTGGCAGCATTGCACCAGTGGATTTCTCCCTCTCCCCTTGTGTTGGGAACAGCAATGCTCTCCTTGGAGGGGGGACGCTGCCAGGAAATAGCTCTGCTGAGCTATTCCCAGCAGCCCACGTGTCCTCACGCAGGGACCCATCAGATACGTCTTTATCCCTTGGGAAAAGTGTTGGGAAGAGCCATGTGCACACCATGTCCCCTCCACTGCCTGCCCCCCATGTGAGCTGCTCTCACGCTCGCTGGCTCCTCTTCTGCACGATAGATCATCTTGGCTCGGGGGGGGGGGCTGCCAGGGCCCCCCAGCACAGGGCTGCTACCACATCTGGAGTTGGGAAATACGGCCAGCATGACACAGAGGAGCAACGGGGTGACCGCTTCACCCCCCAGGCAGCTTTGCACAAGAGCCCCCTCAGCTCCTGGGGGAATGCCTCTCCAGCATCCTTCTTTTGGGATCTTCTCCTGTGAAGGAGGGGTCCCCCTCTCCTTCCCAGGCTCAGCCCAGGTCTCCTCACCCTCTGTGGCTGCATCGAATAAAGACGTTCCTCTTTGGTTTTTCATCACTGCAAAGAAAACACCGAGATAGTGGGTGATAAGTGGCAACCTCCTGGGCTCATCCAGTCAGGGAATCATTAGCCGTGGCCATTGTGCAGGCGTTCGAGGCAGGAGGAGATGAGTCTGCCTTGCAAACAAGCCAGGAACACAGATTTCAGCAGTGTTGTCTTTACGGGAAGGGCTTTTTTATTCTTAGAAAGGAAAAAGAAAAGAAAGATAGAAAGCTATCTTTTTCAGAGGAGTCTGCTTTTTCAGGATAGCCAGTTCATCTTTGCAGTTTTTCTTGTTTGGATAAGACAAAAGCACATCCCCAAGATGGAAACGGTGGCAAGAACTGATGGGTCAAAAGGCAGTTTTGATCCAAAGAGCTTCTACTCCTTGTCACAGTGTTGAAGCAAGTTGCAAAAAAAAGATACCCTTTTTGGACAAATAATAATGTTTGAAACAAGTTGCAAAAAAAAGATACCCTTTTTGGACAAATAATAACGTTTGAAAGAAGTTGCAAAAAAAAGATACCCTTTCTGGACAAATAATAATGTTTTGCCTATTGAGAGATTCTCAGAAACTTTGTTGGAACTCATAAAGGTGAGGGGAGGATTTAAAGGGGGTTCATTAATTGCTTTCCACCCCCCAGGGCAGGAGGGGTGCAGGACATCCGAGATGATGGCACCGCCGAGGTAGAACCAGGACCTCCTGCCCCTCAGCAGCCCGAAACATCCCCGCGTCCCCAGTCAAACCCAGTCTGTGCCGCAGCATCCCAGTGGCACAAGGCCTTTTATTCCCCTTTCCAAAGAAAAATAGGGCTGGGAGGTCGCGTTGGCGGTCCCCGAGCGGCGGTGGCCGGCCGGGGGTCAGGGGGGCAGGAGGCACAGGGCAGGCACAGCTCGGCACGGGGAGGCGTCCGGGGGGAATACGTGGAGCCGGCTCAGTACAGGCCTTCTTTAATAAAAACATGAGTCAGCTGCTGGCGTGGGCAGCGGATTTTCTAAACATCCCCTCATATCCTGAGAAAGGGAGAGAAAAAAAAAAAAAAAGAAAAAGAAAACGGGAGGGGAGGGGGGGGCTTGAGGGGGAAAGAAAAAAAAAAAAAGAAAAGAAAAAGAAAACAGGGAAAAAGGCCAGAATTGAAAGCAGACACAGGGAGAGAGCAGCTCCTTCCCTCTGGTTTAAGGAGGCGAGGGCCGGGCTGGTCCGGGCTCCTTTTGTTTCCCGTTAGCTGGCCCTCGCTGCTCCCCCTAATCGACAGCCCACGGTAAAAATCCCCTCTCCTTGCAGCCACTTTGGCTTCTCCTCCTTTTTTAAACTTTTTTTTTCTCCTCGTCCTGCTCGTCTGCTGGGCTTTAGTTGCAAGTTTTGCTCTGCAAAGGGTCCCCGCAGAGGGTGGAGGGAGGAAGTCGGAGGGACTCTGCTCCTCATTGGCGAGGAAGCCTCCCCTCTTCTCCTCCTCCCGAGGTCTCTTTTATTTATACACGCACACACACACGCGTGTGCACCCCTCATCCAGGGGCTTTGCTCCACACGGGGGCCCCAGGCGGCTGGACCCCCTCCCAGGTGGACTGGGGGGCTGCCCAGGGCGCTGCTGAGATGCACTAGAGGAGGAGAGTGAGGGCTTGGCTGCAGCCCAGCCCTGGCACAGCCTTGCCTCTCCTTTTGATTTTATTTTATTTTTTTTTTCCCCTCCTCCCCTCCACTTCATTTCTTCCCTTCCCTCTCTTTCTCCTTTAAGTGGAACAGCCTTGCCAGCTGGGGAAGGCTGGGAGGGCAGGGAGAGCCTCGGCAGATAAAGAGCGCGGAGGAGGAGAAGAAGAAGGAATTTCGGGGCGGCCAGTGCCCATGGGACGTGTGGCACCAGCTCTCGCCCAGTGGGACTCTGCCCAAGGTAAGCCCTCGCGTCACCCACCCGGGGGTCAGCTCACCCTCCTGTTCTTCTCTGGCTCTCCATTTGGGAAACCTCATGCTGGAGGTGGTACAGACCCCGAGGACCATCTCCTCGAGCCAGCCTGGTTGCTCTGGAAGGGGGTTTGCTCCCCTGCAAGGGGCACCCCAAAATGCCCCACCATCCCTGGAGAGGTAGAGTTTGGTGGAGATTGGCCGAGTTCTGTGGCATCCCATGAGAAAAGCCCTCCCATCAGCGCTCCCCAGGTCATGGACTGGGGTGGCTGTGGGGAGCCAAGGGGACACTGCAGTTGTAGGGCAGGAGGGGGGACCCAGCTGCAGCGGGACTCAGGGGATCTCTGCTTCTCCCTGGGGAGCTTTTGGTCCCTCCCTGGATTGGACTGGGGGGTTTATCCTGGCTCTCCCAGCCCAGCAGCTGTGGGAGGGCTGGGGTGTGTGTGGGGAAGGCGCTGCTCACCATCCCAGTGAGACATCTTTTAGAGGTGTGAGTGTGCCCCACTGCAGAGTAGCATCACCACAGCATTAGACCATCCAAACACCTCCATGGTCATCCTTAAATGCAGGGTCCTGCTAGGACCACGCTGATTTGGCCTGTGCCCTTGGTGGGACTCTTGCCCCTGTGGGCCAGGACAAGCTGGAGAGGGACATCTGAAAGCCCTGCTCAGCGCCTGCACCCTGGCATGCCAGGTTCTGGAGGGAGGAGAGCCTGGTAAAACCCTTATAGGCATGGATGTGGGCAACCGCTCTGCTGTTCTGAGTCCCCAAGAGGGACTCCAACAGGCTGGAACTGGTCTGGAGTGAAGCTGTGCTGACTCAGAGTGCCCTGACAACTTGGGGACACGCTCAGCGTGAGCTGTGGGACTTTGGTGCTCACACTGGGACCGTTGTGGGCTCAGAGCATCCAGGTCCCACAGTCACCTGCCGACAAGGAGACTTTCAAAGCAGGACTTGTGGTGGAAAAGGGTGTTGTGCTGCTCCATCCTTGCCCCAGAGCACCTGGGGCTTCTGCTAAAGCAGCAGGCAAAGAGCTAAAAGTAGTCAGTTCAGCTTGCAAACCCTGTCTGCAGAGGCTTGACAGTCTCAAATCTTTTCAGAGGGTCTCCAATTGATGACAAAGATGGGCAATGTTGAGCCCTAGAGCTCCCGAGTGTTTGGTTGAGGGGTCATTTCCACCCCTCAGGACATGATGCCTGTGTACCCCATGCTCCCAGGAAAGGGCACAATTCGTTCAGGCAGCCAGAGCCAGTGGCAAAGATGCAGCTCTGCCTGGCAGGGGACACAATCTGGACTGGCCCGGAGGGAGAGCTGCCAGGTAGCCACCCTGGTTGACAGCCAGCCATGGGCACGGTCTGCCATGAAGCTTGAAGTCACCCCTTGACATTGATGTCACCTCAGGCTCGGGTGTGTTATGGCCCTGGCAGCAGACACTATCCTTGAGCAGCATCCCTGGGTCCAGGAAGCATCCTTGACTCAGTGCATCAAGAGGGGTCGGTGCTTGGGAAAAGCATCAAGCCGCAGTGACCCACCTGCAACACGCAAGGGCTTTTCTCTCTCCCTAAAACCATCTGTCCCTTCCTCCAGCTCGACAGCCTGGAGGGTCCTCGCTGAGGAGCAGGCGAAGGGACTGTAGCCACCCAAATATCCGCCCTCAGCTCATCTCCTGCATCCCCGCACAGGGCTGGGGGTTCAGGGTGGTCTGAAGAGGGAGCAGGGTCTGAACATGAGCATGGCCAGTTCTAATGCTGCAATCAGGGAGAAGTTAACTATGGCTTGTTGTCTAAAGTTTTGGGCATTTCTAGTGGGGTCCTGCAGGGCTTGGTGTTGGTCCTGCTCTGTAATTGGTGGATGAGCATGTGTAGTAAATTCTGGGCTGGCACCAAGCTGTGAGGGCAGATTGGAGTGCAGGAGGATCTCAAAGGCTCCAGGAGGAGTCCAGGGTCAACCAGGCAACAGCGAGCTGGGACAGCTGCCATTAAGAAGGAAATATTAAATGGTTGTGCATCATCTTGGGGACCAAATGGCAAGCGGGCAGTTTGTGGGGTGGGAAAGGTTCTGGTGGCTGTAGTGGACACCAACCAGATTGCACGGTGGTGCAGGGAAACCTACAGATTTTCCCATGGGATCTGCTGGAGGCAGACCAAGCACACATGGTGGAGGGTTAAGGCCCTCCCAAGTGAGCAATGCCAAGGGCTTCAGCAGGGATGAACATGGAGTGGAAAAACTCGGGGTGAGCACAAAGATTGAGGAGAAGCCCAGAATAGGCTGCAGAGGACTGGAAGAGGAGTTAGTGGGACTGGTTGGTCATTGGGCATTGGTGGAGGCAGCACACAGTCTCCATGCACAGAAAAGGTCACTGCAAAGAAAAAAAGTTAGCTTTGAGGGGAAATGTCTGTCGGTTTAAAGACATGAGGCTGGGTGCCTTCAGCCATGCAGGTTTCACAGGACACATCAGGCAAACCTCTGGCTGTGGGCACCACAGCAGGGCAATGACCCCATGGTCTCTTTCATCCTCACTTTTGATAGATCTGTGATGGATCCATTTCCTTCAGAATGACACTGTTAGGAAGAGGAGAGCACTGAGCCCTTCTCCAGGACCAGGGCAAGATGAAATTGTCATACTGACTAGCAAAGGAAAGCTGAGGTTAAGAAATGCTCTCTGGCTGAGAGAGCTATGATGTGCAAGAAGAGACCATGTTGGCTGGACAACGTCACCCAAATGATGCTCAGTGTGACCGGCCCCCTGCCATAAGGTCCAGGGAAGGACGCTTACTCCCAGTTCCTCCCTGAGGCCAGGCGGTCCCCAAGGTCCCTCTGGCCCCGGTGCCTGACACCATGCTGAAGAGGGATTGGGATTGCAGTGGTGTTTGTAGAGTCAGGATCCGGCAAAGTGTCTTCCTGGGATGCAGCAGCAAAGGGCAAGGAGCGGCGGAGCCACGTGGTGGCCAAATCCCATGGGAGAGTAGCCGCTGGTGCTGGCAGCGAGGGCTGCCTTTGGCCCAGAGCTGGAGGGAGCTGGGGACCGCACGGATTTTGGGGCTGGCTGGACACATCCTATCGCTGCAAGGGAGGATCCGGGCCAAACACTTCATGGAGTTTGTTTGTTTGTACTTTAACCAAGGGAAAGAAATCCCCTGGAGAGGAGCTGCGAGGGGAGGGTATAGGCTGGGTATTGTTTCCTGAGAGGCTGGAGCAACTCCAGGAGGCTCCTTCCGCTCCGCCAGGCAAATTGGACATAACGAGGCTGGTTTTAGGGGTGGCTGTTTCCCCTCCTTCCCCTCCCCCCAGTTGCCTAATTAGGTTCCCCCAGCCAAGCTCACCTCTGCCTGGCTCTGCTCCTGATGGGATGTCTCTTCCTGGAAGTGCAGCATCATACACAACGATGCACTGCCCCTCACAACCCAGTTTTTGAACATCCCTGGGCACACACCCGGGACACAGGCTGTGGCATGCCCTGGTCTGAGTTTGTACCCTTCTCCTGCAACCACCAACCTGCAGAGACAGAGGACCAGGGTGCAGAGATCCCATGTTGGGAGCAGGGACCTCAAACAAGCCCCTGCAGAAAGGCTGCTGCCAGCAAAGCCAGGCTGGTGTAGTGCAAGTGGTGTGATGTCCTCCACCCATGGATGCACTTGTCCTCTCCAGGGCACGCCTGCAGGAGCACCTGCTTATCCATCCAGGTCTCCATGAACATCCATCCTATGCTTTTCCCCGGGCTCAGCAAGAGCTGGTGTGTGACAGGGCTCACAGGAGGCTGTGAGGTCCAGCAGCAGGAGCAGGGAAGGGTTGGCGAGTGCAGGGATGTAACCAGGGCACTGCGCTGGCTATCAGCCCCCAGGCTACAAACCAGGAGACAGATGGAGTAGGAGGTACCTTCTCCCTGCTATGGAAGAAGACTTCTACCTCCTCACGGGCAGCACCAGAGCTGCTGGGTGGGATGAGGCTCCCAAAGCAGGCAGGAGACAGACAAACCTACCCCTCGGAGCAGGGCCCCATCCTGCCCGTCCCTCTGCTTTCCCCTTTCTGGCCCGTCTACCACGAGCCAGAGTCTGTGACTGAAATCTTAATGCTACCGAGACACAGTAATTGGCACCAATTAAATTGCTACATTCATGTTTGAATTGCTTTAACTGGCGAGACACACTGTCTTATTTATACAAAAAAAAAAAAATATAAAAAAAAATATGTTTGCTTGTGGGTTTGTCTGAACCAGGGCCAGCAGAAAATACACCGTTTTGGGCCCCGCTCTCTGCGAGCGCGTTCTCCGCTCGTGGAAGTCACCTCGGTTTCAGCCTCTGCTGAGTAAATTGGTTGCAGAACAGAAACCCCGCTTTCCTCAGGGCCGAGGGGTCCCCTCCTCTCCCCCCGCAGGCGGCTGCCAAGTTTCCCTCTCCATCCCAGGGAGAATAAGGTCTGATTCAGGAGGCGGATTCCTAGTGCGGAGAGTAGGACTCGGTGCCCATTTTAAAGCTGTGGGAGGGCAGGGGGTGCAGGCAGCTGCCAGCCCCAGCCCTGCCTCAGCTTCTCTTCCGGAGGATCCATGGGGTTTTGGGGTGCAGAGGCTGCTTGGGGTGCAGAGGGGAGCTGATTTTTGCTCGGTGACTAAGGGGAGAGGAACCGCTGGAGGTTATAAAGGACCCTGTTGCCTGCCCAGAGCACGTAGGAAGCTGTGATCCAAGAGGGAAAGGTTCCTTGTGCAATGTGCTTGGCTTTCTGTGCCCTCCCACCCTGAGAAGCTCCATCGCTGCCCCCAGGTCCTCTTGTTATAAGGAGGTGGGGTCCAGACCTTCATTGTGTGCCATTGCCTGCCGGGGTGAGGGTGGCTACCCCCAGAACTGTGTTCTGGTTGTCTCTGTGGTCCTGGTGCTTAGTGTCACCACCCTGGGCTTCTTGCCCCACTGGTGGGCTTATGGAGGGGGGAGCAGCATCGGCTCCCATCCCAAGAGCTGCACCAGAGCTGTGTTTTTCTCCCTCTCAGGGACCCAGAATTAGTAGGGTCAAATCAAACACAACCCCCCTTCTGAAAGAAGCCTCTTTCCTTCACACCCCAGCACTGCCTGGCCCTGTCCTCTCCTCCCTTTTCCATGGTGCCAGGCTCCTCTCCAGGTCCCACAGAGCGGCGAAGGGTGCCCTGACCGCAGAGCTGGTGGGCACCTAATCCCAGCCACGAGAGCCTAAAACCCCAGAACAAAGCAATTAAGCTCGGGTCCCTCACAGGCAGCCGAGAAGAGAAGAGCCAGTGCATCCACACAAATTATCTCCTCCTTCTCAGCAGATTCATGTCTCAGGGAAATTTTCGGAGCGGGATCAGGTTGCTTTCACTGGGATGTGGGGCTGGTAAGACCACAACAGTTAGAACTGCTCCTGAGAATTTGCAAAGCCCTTACATCCTCCTAGGGCTCAGAATGGCTCTTTTTCTCCTCTTGCCTTCATCGCCCTCTCCTTGCAGCTGATGATTAGTGGTTAATTAGAGCCAGCTGGGACCTTTGGTCTTATCACTGGCCCCACCATAGCAGCCACCCTTGAGCAGTGATTGTGAGCAGGTGATGCTGATGTGCTGGGGACCATTTTCCTCCTCGTGTATAGAGGGAGACATGGCTTTCTGGGAGCTGCAGCACAAGAGAGAGGAAAGCTCTGAGTGTGACAGGGCGTGGGTTGAGCAGCCAAGATGGTGCCCAACCCTTGGTTCCACATCTCCTGCTTCCCCTCTCCATGCTGCAGTGGGGAAAAGCATCAAGCGGGAGGATGGGATCTGCTCAGAGAGATCAGCCCCATCCATCCCTGCAGGTTTGGGAGCTGGGAACCCCAGATATTCCAGTTTGGGGATGGAGGGACCAGAGAGTTTTTTGAGCCACTGCTACCAGCCAGCCCTGAGGCTTTGCAGTTGGAGCTGCCTCTTCCCGGGGCCAGCAGCAAATCAACACAGGAGCTGTGCGGGTCCTGGCCCATGCTCTGGGTGCCCTGCAGCCACATTCATAACTCACATTGCTCACGTGCTTGTGAAGCAGCGTGGTGTGCTCTCCCAAAAATGCCTTTGCTGTCAGGGGGATGGAGAAGTTGGGGGACAATGATGGGCAGCCCTGTCTGAGCTCCGTCACATCCTTTGGAGCATCCTGCTGGAAAAGGGCACTGGGAAAGGCTGACATGTTCCCAAGGGGTGCATTTGTGACTCCCTGGGGGTCATTGCACTGTAAAGGGTGAGTCCCAAGGCTGAGCCCAGTGTGAGCATCACCGGTAATAGAATCATATGGGAAGGGACCTCTGGAGATCATCTAGTCCAACCCCTCCCTGCCAAAGCATGTCCACTCAGAGCAGGTTGTGCAGGAACTTGTCCAGGAGGGTTTGGAATGTCTCCAGAGAAGGAGAATCCACCACCTCTCCAGGTAGCCTCTTCAAGGGCTCTGCCACCCTTAAAGTAAAGAAGTTCCTCCTCATGTTTAGATGGAACTTCTTATGTTCAAGTTTGTGCCTGTTACCTCTTGTCATATCCCTGGGCACCACTGAAACAAGACTGGCCCCATCCTCCTGACAGTCTCCCTTTAAGTATTTATAAGCATTGATTAGGTTCCCCCCTAAGTCTTCTCTTCTCGAGACTATAAAAGACCCAAGTCTCTCAGCCTCTTCTCCTAAAGAGAGATGCTCCAGGGCCCTAATCACCTTTATGGCCCTTTGCTGTGCCCTCTCCAGCAGTTCCTTGTCCTTCTTGAACTGGAGAGCCCAGAACTGAACACAGTGCTCCAGATGGGGTCTCACCAGGGCAGAGTAGAGGGGCAGGATGACCTCCCTCGACCTGCTGGCCACGCTCTTCTTGACGCACAATGCCAGCAGGGCTGTCCTCCTGACCAGTACCAGCCCCACCAGAGGCCAGCCCCACCATCACCATGGTCCTGGGACTCACTGGCTGCCCTGGGAAGACCAAAGGGGCCAGGATTCAGTCACGGTGAGGAGC
Source organism: Scolopax mira (assembly GCA_004320125.1). Lineage (NCBI taxonomy): Eukaryota > Metazoa > Chordata > Aves > Charadriiformes > Scolopacidae > Scolopax > Scolopax mira. Next base: position 32,543 of record BJBW01001721.1, on the reverse strand, counting down.
GGGTTATGCAGTGAGGGTCAGCCGGGGCACCCATCCGCCTTGCCCAGCACGTGGCAGCTGTTCCTCCCAGCGCCCCCATCCCTCCTTCCCCCACCCCAGGTGAGACCCTCTCCTCGCCCAGGGTTTTCCCACAGCCCGGGTCAAGCTCATAGGCTCCGGAGAGCTGTCCCATTACCCCCCCGCCCCGGGACCCGAAAGCGGAAGCGGGGGAGCATGCGCAGCCCAAAGGGCCACAAATACCAACACTCGGGGCTGGGGGATTATTTATAACGCTGGCGCCTCTCCAAACAGATGTTTCATTTTATTTTGAACTTGCACTAAATAGGTCAATCGTTTCCTCCGTCTCCCATGGGCTTAAAATGGAGAGGGAAAGCAGGGCGGGGAGGGGGGGCAATTGGGGATGAGAGACCAGGGCTCGCCATTGTCCCACGTCCGTCCCCCTCTCTCTGTGCCAGCTCCACCACACCACTGCGTGGTGGAGACCCCACGGCTGGAGGTTTTCTGGATCTTGTGTGGGGATGTCACACTGTGTGTCCCCCCCCGACACACACATATGCGGAGCAGGAAGATGGCCACAGCCAAAATGGGGCTGCGTGGGGCTCACCACCCCACCCCATTCCTCACATGTCTGACCCCAGAGCTGCTGAATCATGCTGCTGGGGCTCAATGTGGACTCGTCATCCTCCCTGGCAGCCTTACCCCCCCCACCCCCCAGCTTTGGAGTCACGGTCCTAATTTTCAGCTTTCTGGCAGATGCTATCAAAGCCCTCAATAGCCCATGGATGGCCTGGAGGAGGCTCACTGTGCTAGCTGGTGTCCTGTCATCTGCTGTAGGACTGGCATCCTCATTAACACACGGTGACCTTTTTCAGATGCTAGCGAAGATGGAGACCAGGGTGTGGGGTCCTGGGCAGGGGGTCTGGTCATGCCTGCAGCAGAGTCAGGCAGGAGAGCTGTCCCTGTGTGTGGGCACAGTGACCCTGAGCTCTCACTGCCCCAGAGGTGGCATCTACCCATGCTTCGAGCATCACCTAGAGAACTTGGTCTATACTGGGGATTCAATGGTTGTGGCTTGAATCACGTATTCATAGACCAAGGAGCTCTGGCAAATCCACTCAGAGACCTCAGGTTTTTGCGATGCTGCCTGTGAGTGCTTGTAAAACCTCTCCTCTGCGTGACTAAAAGAAACCCCCAAACCCAGACATGTTGCGTGACTAAAAGAAACCCCCAAACCCAGACATGTTGCAACCCAGGGCTCTCAGCACCCCTTGGTCCCACCAGCACCTGGGTAAAGCCACAGGATCCCCTTGGTGCTGGCAGGCAGCTGTCAAGGACGGGGTTTAACTCATCCCTGGAGCAGGGATGGTGCGTGGGACCCCGGGGACTCCCCAGCCCCTCTGCTCCTCAGCCTGGTTTCAGATTTCCTACCTCTGCGTTTTATCAGCAGCTGCTTATGGGCCTTGGGAGGACAGGCTCCCCATGTGTGTGCCCTGCCTAATTCTAGCCATGTGCTGGGAAAAAGAAAAAGGGCTCTGTGATGATAATCTGGCCTGTGAGTAAACGCGGTGTCATGGGAGCCAAGGGACCCCAGAGGAGAGATGTTGCAACTCCGGATGGTTCCAGCCAAGGGGAAAAAAAAAAAGCAAAGCAAAGAAAAAAAAAAAAAAAGCAAAGCAAAAAAAAAAAAAGTAAGCCCTGCTCAGTTTTATTTGGATTAAAGGGTGGGAAAGAAACTGTCACAGAGGCTGGGGGCAGGGTGGCAGAGGAAAACAGGACAAGCCAAGGAGTTTTGCTGCCTGATGAGCAAGGCTTGGGTTTCAGGGGTCGCCAGCCTTTGCTCGGGAGCTTTTTGCCTTCAAAAGCAGGGGACGGTGACCCCCCAGCCAGGAGAAGCCCTTGCTGGCCAAAGCCTAGCAGCATTGATCATGGGATCCATACAGGGCTTGCTTCATTGCGTACGGGCACCCATGATCTCACTTAATGACTCAGATGCGCTTAGACAAAGAAGAAATAAAGTATATTTTACTTCCCGCTAATTTGCACCAGATGTCCCTGGCCTGTTTGCCAGGCGAGAGCATTGTGGGAGCGCCTGGAAGCGCAGCCCCGGCAATACAAGGGGCTAGAAATAGAAAGCCAAAGGAAGAGAAAGGCCCGTCGGCTGTGTGAGAGGCCTGGCTTTGCTTCTCTGCTCTTTCCTTTGCCACCGGCGTGCTGCCGCCAGCCGAGATGCCCTCCAGAGGCTGGGATGGCAGCCATCACCTCTGCCCAGCATCACCAGAGCAGGGAGGCTCAGGCAAGGGGAACACAGCCAGGGGAGAAGCTCAATGTGGGGCAATGGATGCAGGAATTGCCCCTGGATTTGCCAAAAGAGGGCTGCGCACCCTGATTTCCAGCAGATAGCACATCCCCTTGCTGGTGATTGATGGTCTGTAGGGATTAGAGCTCCTTCCAAGGTGGCTGTCAAGGCAGCTGCAGATGCTAGCCCTCTTCCCAGCACACCAAGCCATCCCAGTCCTTGGCCACCAACTTTTCAGGCTGGTTCCCAGCTTCCATAGCTCTAGGGGGTGCTTGGAAGACCCTCATACTTGTTCTTCACAGGGCATTAGTGGTTGTGGAGGAGGCACGGGAAATGTGATCTAGGCATTCTTGGATGGAGGGCAGTGGATTGGGAAGGATTCCTTGGTGTGGATGCCCATCTGCATAGATGTCCCATGGTTTAAGGCATGTTCAGGACTGGAAATGGCTCTGCCTCACATGATCTGTGCTTGGGGATGGGCAGTGCCATGCGGTGCTCATGCTAGCAGTGGTTGCCACGTGTGCTGAGATGCTCTGCCAGGAGCTCTGCACCATACACACGCTGGGAGCAAGCGCAGAGAGAAGGGGCTTCAGAGATGTCCAGGGCACACCAAGCAAAGTCAAAGGAAATTCTTGCCTTACTACCTAAGAATAGTCAAGACTGAGCCCACACAACATAATTTGGGCATCAGCAAAGGCATCCTTGGCTTACTAGCATCCTTAAACAAGAGATAGGTGTGGAGTGGGGGAACGGTAATAAATGAGTCAGGTTTGGTGATGCTCGAGCTCCTCAGCAAGGCACTGCGAGGTGTGAGGAGTGGCAGAGATGGCTGAAGGAACGGTCCTCCCTAAATAAATGTGGGACCAGCAGAGGTTTGATATGGCTCTTCCTTGTATCCAAAACCCTGGGCGTAGCTCTGCTCCCGCCGCAGAAATTCCTGTCCAAGATGATCAGCCCCCGGCTGCCGCTCGCAGCATCAAGTGGGGGAGAGGGAGAGGAAGAGGAGGAGGAGGAGAAAGCTCAGCTGTCACCAGGCTTGGGACGCAGGAGAAATGGGAGTGGGCTGCTCAGGAGATGCTGCAAAGTCATGAGATGGGGAATCATGAGACTTAAATACTGGTCCTGGAACAGCCATGGTCCTGCTGCGTGGCCCTGGCCATGGCGTTTGACCTCTCTGCTCCGTCCCTCTCTCCCTGTGTCCTGTCTGTGAGAACATGGCCCGGGGTGCCCTCTGCACAACACTGCTGCTGCTGCTGCTGCTGCTTGGGGATGTCGGGGTGGTGGTGGGCTGTCCTGTTTATCTCCATGCAACACGCTGCAAAAACACAGGGCCAGAGATCACAGAATCATGGAATTGTCAGAGTTGGAAGGGACCTTCTAGAGATCACCTAGTCCAACTTCCAAAGCAGGGTTGCCCAGAGCACATCCTCAGGGCTGCATCCAGGCAGATCTTGA
>BJBW01001721.1:0-21375 GCA_004320125.1 Scolopax mira | reverse complement strand
TCTATTCCTCCTGTCCCCTCTCAGAGCATGGCTTTGTGCGCTTCCACACCCACCTGCCCAGCACGGTCTATGCTGAGGTCCACAAGAGCCGCACCATCCAGGTGGAGGTGGAGGCCTACCCACAACCCAGCATTGTGTGGCTGAAGAACAACAAGACGTTGACCATGGAGAGCAGCAGCGAGTTTACCATCACAAGCAGGAACCTGTCAGAAACCAGGTGAGGGCCCATCACTCCTCACCATGGTGCGGGGAAGAAATAATTCACAAAGCAATATGCAAATCATGGATTGGACATGGGTTGATGGTTGAATGCCTTCCTGTGAGTGGATTTTGAGCATGCTTAAGATGGGTGGGAGCTGGTTGGCTCTGAACATTGTCAGTAGCCTTCCCACACCCATCACTCTGCGACTGTCTCTCCTCCAGGTACCAGACAGCTCTGGTGCTGGTGCGGGTGAAGCAAGAAGAAGGAGGATTTTACACCATCCGGGCTTCCAATGAGGATGATGAGCAGGAACTGTCCTTCCATCTGCAGATAAATGGTGAGGATGGGCATGCAGATATGGGACTGAAGAATGTAGGGACAGTCTCAGAGGATTGCCGCAGGACCCTCTGACTACAGCTCCAGAGTGGTTTTGGTCAAAGGAAATGCATTAAAGCAAGAAATATGTGCTCACTTTCAATATCTCACATGTGGTCTCAAAGCAAGGGAAACATGGAGGCAGTGCACACACCAGCAGCTTGGCCACCATGCCCAGGGTAGCAGATGCAAAGGCAAGCGGGCAGCTCTGATGTCCAGCACTCTCCCCTCTTGCCTCTGTTCTCTAAGCAACCTAAATTTGAACAGGTCTCCTTCATGATCCCCTCAAACTTTTCTCTTTTAGCTGCTAGGTTTCAGAAATGAAACACAATTGCTGTGATGAGTCCTACCTCGCTGTCTCCTTGCCCCCAGGCCATGTTAGGGGTACAGGGGAATCATGTTTCCCTTCCATCCTGCAGTCAAAGTGAGGGATGAATTATCATCGATGCCTCTTGGTTTCAGTGCCAGCCAAAGTGGTGGATCTCAAGGAGAACAGCAGCGCCAGCAGTGGGGAGCAGACTGTAACATGCTCTGCTGAAGGCATGCCCCAGCCAGAGATCAGCTGGTCTACTTGCAGCGACATCAAATGGTAAGTGGAGTGATGGAGCCAATGGGAATGGCTGGGCTCTTGCATTTGTTAGAAGAATAATGTTTTATTGCACCCTGATGGCCCAAAAACCCATGCATCCCATGATGGCGTGTGGTCCCAACTGCTTCACGGGTGCCTTTATCCTTCCCTGGGCCAGGTGCAGCACCAAGGGGCAGCCCACCCGGCTGCTGGGGAACGAGTCCTCGGAGATCGGTCTGCAGACCAACGCCACATACCATGCAGAGCTGCAGGTGTACCGCGTGAACAGCACCCTGCAGCTGCACAGGGTGGATGAGCCCCTGCTCCTGAGATGCACCGTGCAAAACTTCCTGGGCACCAACTCCCAGGACATCACTCTGGTCCCACATGGTGAGTGCTGAGGGAAGAGTTTGAGCCGGTGGTGGAGAGCTAGGCTTTTCTCTCCATGTCTCCAGCCTGAAGGTACTAGGATCAGGACTGTCCTCTGATGGCTGCAATCCTCAAAAGCAGGAAGTCTGGGTATGCTGCCCAAATTAAAGCCTCCTTTGGGTTGAGCAGGAAAGGTTACTCCAGAAATCTGGAGCCCTTGTGTCCACTGGCCATGGACATCTTCTTCCCACCACTGGCAGGGTCATCCCTCCAGGGAGGCAAGATGCCTGAGCAGGTCCCCAGTGTCTTGTTATTAGCCCACGGGTCACTAGATGGTGCCACGGACTTCAACATCCATATGCTGAACGTCCCATATATGAGGAAGGATGGTCTAAGCCCAGGTCTGGAGCTGCCAGCTCTCCCCCAGGCAAACCAGCCCCTCTAGCTCCTTACACCCTCCCATGATCAAACCTCTCCTGAAGCAGCAAGACCTTCAACAGGCTGTAACAACCCATTGCCCCATTACCTCTGGCATGTTGGCCCTACAAGTACTAGGCAGATCTGCCCAGAAGGAGAAGACAGGGACTACCCCCCACCCAAAGGACACTTGAGGGTCAATATCTGGGTGGAGGTGTGTATCAGGAGGGGACAGAGGCTAGAGGAAGAAGGGGGAAGGGTGCAGGCATCTCTTTGTGCTCCTGTCCTCTCCTTTCTCCGGGGTACCCAAACCATGCAGGGTTGGAGGAGTCTAACTGCTATTCCTGTTATCATTGTAGCCTTGCCGTTCAAAGTGGTCATCATCTCTGTCATCCTGGCCTTGCTGGTCCTCACTGTCATCTCCCTGATCATCTTGATTGTCCTGTGGCAGAAGGTAAAAGAGGAGAGCATTCCTAGTGCAATTGTGGTACCCCCGTGTCACAGTGGCTGGGAAGAGCAAAGCTGTGAGCTCCTGCTCAGATATGGGCCTGAAAAATGTCCTAACCATTCCAGGGATCACGGCTACTGCTGGCATCTGTAGATGGGGCATGAGGCAATGGTTGCAGGGACAAATGGCTCCCTGACAAAACCCATACACATCCCCCATGCCCTCTCTGACCCTCAGAGTCTCTGATTTCCCTTCTCCCTTTGCTCCCCTTGCCAGAAACCTCGTTATGAAATCCGCTGGAAGGTGATTGAGTCAGTCAGCTCTGATGGACACGAGTACATCTATGTGGATCCCATGCAGCTCCCTTACGACTCCAGCTGGGAGGTGCCCAGGGACAAGTTGGTGTTAGGTAAAGGCTGTGCAGGTCCCACTGATGGACCTCTGAAATCCTGGCTGTCCAGGGGTAATGGGTTTGGGATCTCCAAAAGAGACCAAGTCAGAAAGGCACAGAGATCCCTCAAGATCTGATGTGATCCTGGGACATAAGGACAATCTGGGACCACGGTGGGAAGCCAGCTGCTCCCTTTGGTCTGAGGCACTGGGTTATTCCTGGCTATCCTTTCCTGCGGCTGGAAGCTCTTTCCCTTCCCAGCCAGAGAAACCATCCCCAACCACAAACATTATAGCTTGCCACCCCTCCAAGCCCACCAGGATGACTGCAGCGAGGCTGATGGTGTTTCAGACAGACGACTTGGCTTCTCCAAGCTCCTTATCTCAGCTCTCCTCAAAGACTATCCCCAACCTTGTCTCCTTGCTGTTTCTTTGCAGGACGCACTCTTGGCTCTGGTGCCTTTGGACGCGTGGTAGAAGCAACAGCCCATGGACTGAGCCATTCACAGTCCACCATGAAAGTGGCGGTCAAAATGCTCAAGTGTGAGTTTTCCCCACACCATACCTTTCCCCCATCCCAAAGTTGTGGGGCCGAACAGTGCCCATGTGCTCCCTTCCTCACCCTGACACTCACACCAGCTCTCCCCAACAGCCACTGCCCGGAGCAGCGAGAAGCAAGCCCTCATGTCCGAGCTGAAGATCATGAGCCACTTGGGACCTCACCTCAACATCGTCAACTTGTTGGGGGCCTGCACCAAAGGAGGTAGCTGGGTTCTGGGTGCTTTGTCTTCTCTCCCTGCTGCCATGGGCTGTGCTGAGGGGGAGAACTGCCCCCAGAGAGAGGAATTCCTGTTTTCTGGTTCAGAATAATTCACCCTTCCTCTAGGAAAGCCTTGTGGGGCTCTGACAGCCTTTCTTTCCAACCTGATTGAAATTGGAAGGCATATTTCTGTTAATCCCCACCTCTTTCCTCAAACACAAAGTTCACATTCCAAAAATGCTCAGTAGCAGAAAGATGGCTTTTCCCCCATGGCTCTGCCTTGATGTCCTGCAATCCGGTAATGTCCCCATGGGATGAAATTCGCTGCCCTGGGGTAGGACTGACACGGGTGCCCTCTCCCACCAGGGCCCATCTATATCATCACCGAGTATTGCCGCTACGGGGACCTGGTGGACTACCTGCACCGCAACAAGCACACCTTCCTGCAGGCCTACGGAGAGAAGGCACGGCGGGAGGCAGAGCTGTACGGGAACACCGCCAAGGAGGACCACTTGCAGAGGTATCTGGAAAACAGCTCTCTCTTCCTCCCTGCTGCCTACCCCATCCTAGCCCCCCTCAGTGCCAGGAAGGTTGCCTATATTTCCTCCAGACCAATAAAATGAACGCTGGCCCAGCACTGGGGTACAGTTGGCCACTCTTTTACCATGTGAGACTGGCCCATGTGCCAACCAGCCATCTCCAACCAGCTCCTGGCAGACAGGGAGTTAGCAGAGGCAATCTGTGTCTCCTAGCACACACACTGGCTGCTCCATGCCAGTTGGGAATATTCCCTGGCATCATTAACTTACTGGCATAACCACAGCTATGCTTTGAGTAGAGAAGCGAAGCCTTTCCCACCATGTCTTAACCCTTGGACACCTCAGCTCTGTATTTTCAGGACTATTCAGGGATATTTCAGTGCTGGGTCTGCAGGAATTTGTGGGAATTGCAGCCCCACAAATCATTGCTCCCATGCCCTGCATCTCCTCCTCTCTTCTGGATCTGAAGAGCCTCTTTGCTTCTCCCCACAGTCACCTCTCCTTGTCTGTGGAGAGCGACGGGGGCTACATGGACATGAGCAAGGATGACTCCTTGGATTATGTGCCCATGTCTGACATGAAGGGTGAAGTCAAGTACGCTGACATTGAGTCCTCTAACTACGGCACCCCATACGAGCTGGACAGCTATTCCCCATCAGGTAATGACTCAGCCACAGCGGGAGGGAGAGGTGTTTGCATCGGGTGCTGGATGCCTTTGCTTGAAGAGGTGGATGGTCCATATTGCAAAGGACATCTCTGGGATGAGTCCAGCAGTGGTGGCAGATACATTCATGATGGGACTTCCCCACTCTGTCCCACTGTCCCTCCTCTGGTGGGCAGCCCACAAGTGTGCCAGGTAACAGCAACATCTGTCTCTGCTTGTCCTTCAGCTCCTGAAAGAACAGACCGAGTGACACTGATAAATGAGTCTCCGCTCCTCAGCTACATGGACTTGGTAGGCTTCAGCTTCCAGGTGGCCAATGGGATGGAGTTCCTGGCTTCCAAAAATGTAAGTATGCCAGCTGGTCCATGGTGCCTGTGGTGGTGAAGGCCAACAATGCTCTGCTGTGTCCTGTTGTCAGCTTCCGTTCAGTGTCCCTCTGTCCATGACAACCTTCTCATGGGAGAAGTGGCTGTGCACTTGAAGAGCTGCTGACCGCTTCTCTTTGGAAACAGCCCTGAGGATCAGCATGACTGTATATGCACGTGACAGCTAACCCTGGCGTAGATTGAGCTTCAGACCTCAAATTCCCTGACTCTGAGCTCCTCCCAAGCCATGTGCAGCACAGCTGTGGTGTTGTATCATCCCCATTTTCAGGGATGATACAACAGCTATAGCCTCCCCGTGCTAAAGCACAAGGCACTCCACAGCAGAGCTGCTACTCTCCATGGACACCCCTATTACACTATGTGCTCTGAACCCCCACCAGACCTCATCAGAAGTGCTTGTTCAGTGGAAATTAAGCAACCACAGAGCACCAGGTTCTGGGATCTTTTAAGGTCTGGCTTAGCCCAGGGCAGGCAGTAATATAGTTGTTCCATGTGAAACATCACAGGGGTAAGAAACAGGGTAGTGATGGCATCAATGACATGTGGAGAGAAATTCCTGGCTCCATGCCTCCAGCCAGAAAGTCTGATCATCAGAAGCATATGGTCAGTGCTCCCCCATGGAGCACAGAAGAGAAGCTCCCAGCTTCCCACCGCTTCCCACAGTCACACTTTGCAGCGGTGTGATATCACCATCCTTGCTGGTAGTCTGGCAGGGTCTTGAGCAAACCTCAGGGCTGTTCATATGGGAAGCATCCGATGTGCCAGCAAACCAGGAGACACAAGCTAGGCTGGTGTAACTCTGATACCTTCAGACAGCTGGGCTGGATTGTCCAAACAGAGATGGAAGTCATTCCCTCCTCTCCAGCCCATCAGCCCTCTTGCTTGGTCAGGCCCTGGCAATCCCCTCTCTACTGGGTTGTTCCAATTGCCCTTGCTGGATTTCGATGCCTGTTGCTGTCATGGGGGTAGCAGTCCAAGTGAGCAGAGAAAATGTGGTAGCTCTGCTAGTATCTTTGAGCCACGGTTATCCCTAGAGGTGGAGGAGATGCCTCAAATGATGTCAGGTGAATGCTGCCCCTGAAGGCACAGAAATGGGCTTGGGATGGAGCTGGGCTGCTTCCTTGGGCTGTTTGGGGGTCCCTCACAGTGACAGTGCCCTGTCTCCCACCTACAGTGTGTGCATCGTGACCTGGCTGCCAGGAACGTCCTCATCTGTGAGGGGAAGCTGGTGAAGATCTGTGACTTTGGCCTGGCGAGGGACATCATGAGGGATTCCAACTATATCTCCAAAGGCAGTGTGAGTACCAGGAGCCATGTAAGCCTCTTCTTCCCACAGCTCTGGGCCTGGCACACGCTGTCACTGTGTCCAGGGCAGGACTCCCAAGAGATGGTATCAGGGGCCAACCACCCTGTACCTGATGTGCTCTGGATGCTGTGGAGTAGCAGAATTACATGCCCATATCTCCAGGCTTTTCCAGAAGGACCCGGGAAAGAGCAGCAGCAGCAAAACTAAGTATTGTCCCCTGTAGAGCCCATCACTGGCAGCAGTGCTGCATCCCTGCGCGGTGCTGAGTCTGGTCCTGAGCCATAGGCAGGAGGAATGCAAGGTTAGGAAGCTTGATAGTGCTGTAGTGAGTCACTGGCCACTCTGGGAAGAGGTTCACAGGCTTCTGCTCTAACCACTAGACCACAGGGTAAGAGGAAGTGTTTTCCTGCGAGCAGCTACTTTCCAGAAAGACATCTCCAGTCTTTCGAGGCAGGAGAGGATGAGGCTGTAACTGAGCTTCCACAGAACCAACCTGCGACTTCAACAAACGCATGGCCACTCCAGCCCTGGGGCATTTGGGAATGTGCAACCCCAAGCAAAGCTGGCCGTGTAATTCCCAGAGAAACTGAGGCTGGCAGAGCTGAGAGTGGAGCCAGACCCCTCAAATCCCAATATTTGTCTGCTCTATGAACTGCTTAACTTCTCTTGTTCTTTCTCCCATGTGCATGAGAAGGTAGACAGGCACTCAGTGCCTGGGCAGAGAGACCCTCCTGCAGAGGGGCTGGGGTTTTCCAGTCCAGCCTTGGCATAGCTGTGTTTCCTTCCAAAACAGGAAATGAAACTGAGCCCCTTTGCAATCCTTCCTGGAGATTATTTTGGTATTCATTGTGCAAGCGAATCCCAGGAACAGCACAGCCAGTGCTGCGTGCAGGCTGGTCAAGTGAGGTTCCTTGTCGTGTCTCACTGATTGAGTAAGAGCAGGAAGAAGCTGGATGTGTCCTTCAGCTCTTTTTCTGGTCGTCCAATAGCCCTCTCCAGCCTGGTCTCAGGTTTTCGAAGTCCAGATAGGCCTGGACTCCTTTCAGGAGTGCTGTGATCATGTCGTCCAAGCCCATGGACTCCCCAGGAACTAAGGAAAGGAGAATGCACACCATGACAGCTTGTCATGGAAGACAGTGATGGAAACAGGTGTATCACACCTGCTCTTTCCTCCTGTCTGCTGAGTTCATCCTGCATGAGGAAAGAAGAAATCTGTCCATCCGCAAAGTGGTTGATGACAGATGTCAGCAGATATGTTGGGATGACTGGCAGCTCTGAAGGGTCTTCTCTGCTTGTAAATCGGGTGTCAGGCTCTCACCTCTTGAAACAAGTGCTGTAGATGCTGCTGACTCTCTTCTTGTTCCATTTTTTCCTTTTAGACCTTCTTGCCCCTTAAGTGGATGGCTCCAGAGAGCATCTTCAATAACCTTTACACCACCCTGAGTGATGTGTGGTCTTTTGGGATTCTCCTGTGGGAGATATTCACTCTAGGTAAGTGCCCAGGAGATCATGGTGGTGTCTGTACATCTGATAGCATGTTAGAAGGATTCCTTCCCAGAGACAATAGAAATCCATTTCTAATCCCCAAGTCCCAACCTTGCCAGTCAGGGTAGCACTTCATTCCCTCCCTGTCTCCTTCTTTCCCACGCTGATGTTGCCATTTGGAAGTGAAATGAAACAGGAAAGGTAAAGAGAAAAGGAAACCTTGGTGTGAAATGCATGTCAGCATTGAGGTTGCAGGCATTCCACCAGCCTAATTTCCTGCTCTTCCTTTGCACCCAGGGGGGACTCCATACCCTGAACTGCCAATGAATGAACAGTTCTACAACGCCATCAAACGTGGCTATCGAATGTCCAAACCCACCCATGCCTCTGATGAAATGTAAGTGCTGCCCTTACACGTTTGCCCTGGTCCTGCCCTACATGAACTACGGAAGCATTTCTGCTTCTGTTTCCCCCACCCACCTACTCACCAGAGTGCTCTCTCCTCCCTCTTGCTAGCTATGATATCATGCAGAAATGCTGGGAGGAGAAGTTTGAGATCAGACCATCCTTTTCACAGTTGGTGGTGCTTATGGGAAACCTCTTGGTGGATTGCTACAGGAAGGTATGTTCAAAGGGTCCTGTGCTGGAGGGACAAAAGAGGGTCAGCGTTCCATAGAGGATGTTCCCTTGGTTAGGAGCCTCTGCTGTACCAGAGTATTTTGCTGTGACTAAGCCTGCATTAGTTTGAACAGCCAATGAACGTGGTTTGGGCATCCTGGGGTCATTGCTGAGGCAACTGGCATCATCAGACAGGCAGCTGGTATCTCAGCAACTGTGGAAATCAGAACTGGCAAGAGATCAAAAACCTGACTCCGACTGTTTGGGATTTTGGAGCTATGGAGTTGTTCCTCTGATCTCTCCCTTAAGAAATGACTTGTCTTTGGTGAAATCAGGGCAGCTGAACCCAGCCAGATGTCAGCCCATCTAGAGAAAGCCTAACAGAGGGAAACTAAATACAAGACAAGTGCATTTTCTCCACTCACAAAACCTTCCTGTTTCTTTGGTAACCTGCCCTGCGAGAGCAGAGGTACCATCAGGTGGATGAAGAGTTCATGAGAAGTGACCACCCCGCTGTTGTCCGCACAAGACCCACAATCCCCGGGCTGAACAACGCCAGGCTCACCCCCAGCTCCCCTACTGGTAGCATCCTCTACACTTCCGTGCACCAGAATGGGGGAGAGAACGACTATATCATCCCTCTTCCCGACCCCAAACCCGAAGCAATCTGTGATCTTCCTCAGGAGGCCTCCATCAGCCGGGCCAGGTAAAAAATATCTGAGCATTGTCCCTTCCCTTGACAGGCCAAATCTGAAAGTGGGAGCCTTAGGAGGAAATGGGGATGCTTTCCTATAGGATGGGTTTACCAGGAGACAAGGGCAGTGTCATCTTCATCTGAGGTGCTGCAACCTTGCATGAGCAGGGATGAAGATGAACCAGAGGAGCTGGGATTTGAGCTAAAATGGGCTACCATGTCATGACCCTATACATCAGCTGTCACAGCTGGGGACAAGAGACCACACTTACAAGGAGCACACTGGAGCGCACAGTCCACAGCCTTCAAACACAACTTGTATGTTGTGTCTGAGGGCTGAATAGACCCAAGTGATATTGTCTGTCCCCTGTGGAAAGCTTCTCAGATAGGCTGGGACTGCCAGGAGATTGGCACACTTCCTAGCCATTGGGAATCCTCTCTCACCAGGAGACTTGGGACAAGGCACTCATTTCTCTCTCCTCTTTGTCTTCCTTCAGCTCAACACTGAACGAGGCCAACACATCATCTACAATATCCTGTGACAGCCCTCTGGGCCTCCGGCAGGATGAGGAGCAGGAATCTGACCCACAGCCAGACTGCCAGGAGCCAACCACAGGGCACCAAGAGGTGGAGGAGAGTTTCCTGTAGTCAGATCTGGGCTGACTCTGCATCTCCCCATGGCGAGACCAGCTGAGGGGCTGACCCAGACATTGCAGAGAGCCATGCTTTGCGCTTTGCTGGGACATCCCCACCTGTCCCAGCATTCTTCCTTCCCTCCCATCTCCCATTGGTTTTGGGGTGGGCAATTAAAGACTTTTCCCCATTGCCATCCTCCTCCCCCTTATAAAGAGGTGGCTCAGTGCCACCAACCTTCCAGATCACTGCCATGTCCTCCTCAGTGATCAAACCACTGCAGGAGGGAGACATCTCACAGACTAACATCTTCTTTTCAAGTGGAAGACGTGGGTTGGATCTCCACAAGAGACACCACTTTCTGCATTGCTAAGATGATACTCCAGCCTCTTCCCCCTCTATGGTGATGAGTCTCATTTTCTCTGCACCAGCACTTCTCTGATGGTCTCAACACCAGCCACACTGTGGTTCTGTGAAATGCCACTGGGACAGATGAGTTGCTTGAGGCCCATTTCTGGGGCTTAGAGAACCTGCAACACCAACCTTCAGCTGCTGGAGATCAAGAGTACATTGGGGAGATTCCCCTCCAAGCACAGCCAAGTCCTGGAGACACCAACCAGTGTCTCAGAGATACTGAATAACCATTCTCCTTTTTTGACAGTTCTTCTATGGTGGATAGAGCGTCACAAGCACTACAGGCACCCCTGTCTCTGAGGCACAGCTCTGCGCCCACCTAGAGGGGTTGTCACAACTCCACACCCTTTTGTGCCCGCATGGCACCAGGACCTCTAAGGGCATGCCAGGAACTCAAAATGCTCTCACAATGCCCCTGATGTAGTAGCAAAGAGGGCAGTCCAGTGTTGTTTATGTTGTCTGTGTGGACATTAAGCTAATTATTCTCCATTGAAGATTTAAAGGGAACAAATATATTAATCCACTAGCCAGGGCCAGTATAAGGAAGCAATATGGCTATTCATTAATCTACTGCCACTAAACCCAGCTCATCTGCTGGGAGATCATATAATCCCGCCAGCTGCAAAATCTTTGTGCCTTATCTTGGGGAAGCAAGGGCTCCCTTTCGATAGACTGTTCACCCAAACACCCTTTCTCAGGGTGGGAGATCTCACCGGTCCCTTCTGACTCACAGCAAGACTATGGGGACCAATAAAGATGTCAGAACATCAACCCAGGGACGTCTCAAAAGGCAGAGAAAGAGAGAGGTTGGGAAGCTGTTTGGTCACGGATGAACTCTATCTCACACCCTGTCACCTTCCAGGCACCAGGTACAGCCACTTCCACCCTGCAGGGCTGTGGATGAAGCGTCATGGGGAAGGAGGCAGAGCAACAGCAATCAAGAAGAATTCCTCTCTCTTGGAAAGTGTTTTGAAGAAGAAAAGGGCAGAGACCTTCCTCCTGCTTCCAGCCTCCCTCTTTGCTTCTCACAGGTAGGCCTGGGACTTCTTGTGCTCTCAGCTGCCCCTTGAATGAGGAGACTTGAAGCAGGAGGAACACCAGGCTCTTGAAGTAAATGGTGAACCCCACCTTTGCAGAGATGAAAGATAACCCCCCCCAGACATACAGCTCTCACACCATAGAAACTAGCAGGGATTTTTGGTTGGGGTTTTGTTTTGGTTTTTTTTTTTCTTGAAAGGAGAGGTTTCACCTTGCACAGAGCTCTGTTCGCTGCATGCCCCCTAATTCCCATTAACCCCTTCATTGCCCTACCCATGCACATCTCTCTATGCATCGCACAAAAAAATGCACAAGTAGGTTTACAAATTCAGAAATTCCACCAGCATCTTGCTGGTCTTCTGCCACCTCAGAGCCACTGAGAATTATTTTGCCTTTAAATATGAAAATTCTGCCAGAAACCCCTAGCAAAACAGCTTCTGTTTTAAGTTGTCTATCATTGTTATGCTGCCGCTTATGCAGCTAAAAGAGGAGTAGACATTTTGTGGGCTGATGTCCTTGGTAAAATGTGAACATAAGAAATAGCACTTTTATTGGCAGCCAGTGGAGTATATTTTCAGCCCGTGTGGTCAGATTCCCCACCATCCATAGGAAACACACTGTGAATAACAACTGTTTTTCCATGCTCTGCTCCTCCTGCTTGCAATGAAGGAGCCATCTTCTGTGGTCACAGTTCATAGAATGATGCTAACCACGGAGAAGCAATAACTTTGAGATCCTTGGGGTCAGACCACTTTATTTTTTTAATATATAAGGTGCTTGGGAGGATCCGTGACACTGCAACTTGAGCCCATAGGATGGCACACATCAGATCATCCTTATAGCCCCTGTCTGTCTGCACCAGCTCCATTTTTTAATTTCTCCTCTATCAAAGGTGTCCAGAAGTATCCAGTATTCCATCTGAGGAAATTTAGACTTCACACAGGTCATTAATAGCTCTGGTCTGTGCTGGATTTGACTTGTTTGGTGTAGCTTTGGATAATGTTGGCCTTTTCCCAGCCACAGCATACTGGCAGTTTGGAGTCATCCTCTGACCAGTCCAAGCACCCACGTCTTTCTACTCTTCCAGAATTTCCAACCAAGATACTCCCCGCTGTTCCAGACATTGGGTCATCAGCACATTTCATTAACAAACTGTTATTTTTGGGCTGGACTGACTAATAAAAATACTAAATACTTCTAGCATCAAGAACAACCCTAGAGAGCTACTTTTACTACCTCCATCCAGCCCAAAGATTTCCCCGTGGATTAACCCCTTCTCATCCTCCATTTGGCCATTTACTTATTTAATTCACAAATCCTGTACTAAACTCCATCTTGTACAGAATAATTACTAATTAAATTGATAATTCCCCACTATCAATTACTTTCCACAGTCCTGAAAAAGGAGACCTATATCTTCTCCCTGCTGTGAGAACTCAGGTATCCTGTCCTAATATCTGGGCATTAGCTGCACTTGGATGCCTATTCCATTTTGTCCCATTTATTGATTTTATTGATTTATTGAAGCTATTCTTTGCATCAAAACCTGTTCTGGCTGCTAACAGGGTGCTAACCCCACCTCCCTCCTCCTTCTTAGAGTAGGTACGCCAGAGTCTTTGTAAAACGGTACCATTTTCCACTCCAGAGAGATACGACCAAATATTTGACTTTGGCCCCATGAATGCAAGGGCCAAGTCTTGCACTTTTGTGGTACTTTCCTGTCCCTTACTCAACCGTTCCCATCACCATTTCTCACACCTGCTGCAGCGAGCAGATCTTCTCGGCCAGGGACAAGCTGGCAGCTGGACAAAGCCACCAGGTTTTGCTAAGCATCCCTGTGAAGCCCTCCTCGAAGAGAGGGCTTGGCAGGGCTGAGGCTTTCAGCAGTTTCCCCCAAACAAGTTCTCGATGCTCGGGGACCCGGCTCCAGCCCCCCACTCCTTCCCTCTCTGCTGCCAACATTCCAGTCCCTGCGTAACCCAGGGGGTGAGGGCCAGGAGAAACCAGTGGTTGTTCTGGGCCCATTGGTTTTGTAGCCATAATTTCTCCGGTGAGACTCCAAAGGGAACCCGTCCCTCCAGGTTTTTACTTTCAATCATCAATCTGTTTTTTTCGGTGTGTTTTTGTGTTTAGAGGTGGACCCAAGCTGAGCCCCCCAAAAAGGAACATGTGCCACAGTTTGGGCCTACCTCTAGTGCAATATCTTTTATTTGTAGATTATATGTTATTCTGCAGCTGTTGCATCGTTATCAGCACCAGTATATGCATAATCCTACTGCCAGTCACTCTTTCATACATACCTATGTGTATCCCAGAAACTAATGCAACACCCCGGTGTCTCTTTTAAGATGCTCCTCAGCCTGACACAGGCACAGGTTTTAATCCTTTGGTCCTTCTTGGTTTGAGCGTGTTGTTATTTTTTTTAATTTTTTTTTTTTAATTTTTTTTTAAATGAGAGCATCACATTTAGTGTTTGTTTGTGTCCTGTTTAGAAATGTAGAGCACAGCGGACTTTACTTGTAACTCAGTTGTCTCTGTTCACCTGCCAAGGGGATGGTGGTAGAGTCCCACGGGGACAGGAGGTGGAAGGGCAGTGCAGATGTGCAGCCAGAGGGAAGTCAGACAGAACCGAGAAACTGCTCTTCCCCTTCTTCCCAGTCTGGGCTCTGGGGTGGGCTGGGGGAGAGACAACACTGCACATACAGGGTGCTGGGTGGTGGGTTCGGTTTGGGCTGTGGGGAAGCTGGGCCGGTGTAAAGCCGGACAGATCTGGAGAAGGGGATTTCACAGATGTCTTCTTCTAGGGGGGCTTTTTCTAAAACAGGATGTCAACTGACAGGCTGAGGAGGCAAAGCCCAAGGAAAGGCTCTGGTCAGGCTCAATGCTTAGCTCCCTGGCTGCGCTCCCATTTGGAGAACATGAGGGTTGCCCTTTGGCAGCTTTTGGTAGCCTTTTGGCAGCCTTCACCCTGGGTGGTTGCACAGGCAGAGAGCAGTCAGGGCAGCTGTAGGGCCTCACTGCAGCTCCTGGGCCATGCACATGTCCTTCCTGCAGCAGACCTCAGCCCTAGCTGGATGCTGAGCAACCACGGTTGACTGTAACAGTGGAGAAACCACACTGTCTGTAGGACTTGCCCAGGGCAGGCCAGGTATTCTTAAAAAAATCAGATTTCTTGAGCCAGCACATGGGTAGCTGGGCTCCCAGCATAATTCCCATGTTTCACCCAGGGGAATCAAAGTGGGGCTGAAATCTTTGCCAAGATGGACCTACTTGGCTTAGGCAAAGGCAGGAGAACTGCTCCAGTGTAGCTCCAGCAGCACTTTGGAGAGATGACTCTTGCAGGGTTGGGAGGAGGCAGGGAAGTCAACTCGTGCTGGGAGGCCTGCAGTGTCCCATCATTCTTGTCCTTTCCTCCTTCATGGATTTCACCAGAACTGCAAAGCTTGCCCAAAGAGTAGTCTCTGCCCTCTCCCCCTCCTGTTGGCTTGCTGGCATCACATAGCATCTCTGCAGCATCTCTGAAGAGAAGCAGCACCTGCCTCCATGCTGTCTGTCAGAAACCATCCCAAGGGGAAAGATAAAAACAGAGTTCAGACTAAGGTACCAAAGAGTTAACATTTTCCTAGGTTTACAGATGTATTTGTAGGATTTGTACTATGTACTATGTCACATCTATAGCCATGAGATATTATTTTTATGCTGTAAACTTTTACAAATACGTTTTTAAAGAAAGAGTTTTAAAATAAAGGTGTTTTTCTTTTTGCAAAGTTCCATCTCTTCCTCTGTTTGCCTGGTTTTGGTGGCTCCTGCTCAGACGGGGCTGGGAGCAGGGCTTAGCCATGCTGTGGGTGAAGGCTAAGCACGTTAATACGCTGTGCGTGACCCCGACGCTCAGTGAAAGCCAAGCTGGGAGCCAGGCAGAGGGAAGCACAGCAAGGCAACAGCTGAGACCAGAGACAGGGTAAGGAAAAGGGTGCCCCATCTCTCTGGTAACCGGCCAGCTTGTGGGTCTCATTGCACTGGGAGGAGGTGGGGAGAGGGAAGGACTTGGGGAAGAGTTCCCATGTGTGGGTTCAGGCCAGCAGCCCTCAACAAGGGCTTGATGTGCTCCTTGGGTCTGTGCTCACATCAGGGTAGGGATACAGGAGCTCACTGCTGGGCTGAAGGGGATGGGAGACATCCCAGCGCTCTTGATTTTTCCACATAGTTTAATGTCTCAGGGCAGCGGGAGAGACTCGGGGAAGCAATGGCAGCAGGACACCAGCAGGAGCCACATTGCAGTGCACAGGGCTCTCCCCACGTCCTGCTCTCCTCCGAGCCGAGTTCTCCTCACCTCCCTCTGGGATGAGGAATTCATTGATACTCTTTAAAGATGCAACCCCAAAATACTGGTTCCCCTCACAACCACTCCCTCAGGTCCACACACCCCCCTGTTTTCCTCCTGCTCCCCTCAAGTCCCCACTGTCAGCAGTAGAAGACAGGTCCAAGTCCCAGGAAGGCTCCTCTCTCCCCGACAGCCTGTCCTGGGCTCCTATCTTTGCTCAGTTTGCCAGAGAGGAGGTTTGCAGGCTCCCTGACCAGCTCAGGCTGATTCTCGTTCTGAGTCACCTGGCACAGCTCAGCCACAACAAGCAGATGGGGCATTTTTCTCCAGGAGCTGAATCAGCAGGGGAAAAAAAAATCACCTCACCTCCAGAGAAGTTGCAGCAGAGGCTTGGGGGGAAGCAGGGAGGAGGAATTGGTAGACCTCAGCCCCAAACCCATCTGGCTCTCACTGCCCAATCCCTGCCTGGCAGGTCTTTTGCAAATCAGGGTGCCCCAAGGAGGGGTTATGGAGCTAGGAATGAGTAGGCAGACATGGGCCCCCCCCCCAGCAGGGCATTTTCCCCACCCCAAAACAAGTCTCCTCTCCAGCAATGAGACACGGACCTCGTGGAAGAGCTCAGGGAAGCAAAGAACTTCAGACAGCAGAGACAAACCCTGCAACCAGGGGCTTTAGCTGTTTAGGTACCAACAGCTGACTCGGGATAGGGGTGTTCCACATGTGTCCCCAGGCTGCTGCAGGGCAGTTCAGGCAGGCATGACACCATGGCCAGATGTACTCAGTGCCCCGCTTCCAGCCTGGGAAACAAGCCTGAGCATCCAGTGCTCCCAACAGGGCTCCCAGCATGCCTTTCTAGCCACCAGGGCCTCCACAGACATCTCTGGGCTTCAGGCAACTCAAAGTCAGGCTGCAGCTCCTCTGAGAGCATCCCTGCCCCTTGCTCAGACCTGCTTGGGCCCATGAGTCCCGGCAGTGCTCCTGTGGCTGAGCAACCACAGGATCTGGGGTGCAGCCATCTTGCAGGAAGAGATGGCCACGAACAAGGAGGAACTCCAGCAGACAGCTTGTCCCACTGAGCATCCCCAGGTGTGCCCAGGCCAGCTTAGGGACCCACTCGTGTACAGGCTGCAACGTGTCACCTGTGGACCACTGCCATCAGAGATGCTCTGCAAGGGGCCTCCTCAAAGAGAAGGGAGGCCGAGAGACTGTTTCCCTTCTCTGTATTAGAACTGTCTGGTTTAATACTTGTTCACACTGGTGAGTCAGTTCTCTCTGAGCTGGCATTTGTTCCTGGAAAAGAAAAAAAAAAACACAACCAAACTTAAAAGGAAGAAGGAGAGAAACAAACATCCTTTAAAAAGCCCCTTTGGCTCAAAAGGAGGAAAGAGTAATCAAGCAGACATCTCCCACAGCCCAGCCGCTCGGCAGCCCCCCAGCTCTGGGCAGGAGCCCCCCAGTGCATCATGCTGCTCTACTTCGTGTTCTTCCTCCCTTGCCAGGAAAAACTGCTGAGAGGAAATCTGCTCTAGCCAAAAGCTGCCTTTCCTTCTCTCTGGACTCCCTCATGCTCTCCAGCCATCCTTCTGGCCAAGACCAAGAGCTCTCTCCACATCCCCATGACTCTTAGTCATCTCCAACACAGTCAGCCATGTTCTCATCTCTTGGTCTTGAGACCTTGTCTTGCTGCTACCTCCCTAACTTCTCGCTTTTGGAGAAGCCCATTCCCCTCCTGTTTGTGGAGGCATGAGAGGCACTCCTCAGCCTGGCACCTTTGCATTGCAGGTGCAGATTCAACAGCCACATCTGCAGAGACATTTTGGGAAAACACATCTCCTTCTAGTCACGTTTCACAGCCGGTGTTCCTGTCACCTCCCTGCTGATGGAGCTGCAGCTGGGTGCAACTAAGGCAGAGCTCTGTGGCTGGCCCTAGGCAGGACCTTTCTCCTCTGTGTTTACCTGCCCTGTCAAGTGGTGGTCATAACTTTTCACTCCAGAGCTGCTATAAACTATCGTGAACTTCTGCTGCAGCTTGAGCTTATTCAGAGATAGAGCAGAGAGCAAGAGACACCCTGTGTCTGACTTGACCTGGTAACATCTCGCTGACTTGAATGTTCCTGGGACACCAGTTTTGCTTTAAGTGTACCTTCATCCCCTGTTTTGGTAAATTCCAGGGGAGGGTTAACAAAGTGCCTAATTACTGTTCCCAGGTGTCTGCCAGGTTGTTAATTAGAAATCAGCTTTAAAAAGCCTGCCCACCAACAAGGCAAGAGTGGGTGGGATGGGCTCTTGAGGTGGTGAAGTGTTTTTGTTTGAGCACTGTGGCTGCCTGATGGGGATAGGGTTGCTGTGAGCACCAGGCTTGGAATTACTGGGAAAGAGAAGAGAGAGGGGGGTGTCCCTATGTGTCCCCCAGCCCAGCTGCATCACAATATGGGGAGAGCTGTGAAAGGGAGCCTATGGCTGGTTGTGTTCAACCCTACCTTTGCATTGTGCTGGAATGGGTCTTGAGGGTGATCCTGTGTGGCCACAGGACACATCTCTGCACCCAGGATCATGCTCTTGCCTAAAACAAAATAACTTGTCATCTTCACAGGTCTATTCCCACCTGGGAGCTGCCCCAGGCTGTGTCACCTTTGCAAGACTGTTGTGAGGGAGTCAGCCGTGTTCCTGTGTGGTTCCTCAGGACCTGAAACCATCAAGAGCCACCGGGCTGGATGGTAAAACTCATCCTGCTGAGGTGGGTCCCAGCCTGGCTCTCTGTGTCCCTAGGCAAAGTGAGCAGCAGTCCTTGGGGGCTTGGGTGGCAGTAGCCAGGGCAGACTGAGGTTGTCTTCAACCTTGGCATGGTGCAGTGGCCCCTGTCAACTCTGGGGAGTGGTCTGGGATGAAGTCCTTTCTGAGCAGGAGGGTGGCCCTACATCAGGGTGTGTGTATTAAACCCACCTCTGACAAGGGGCTTTGTCACCAGTGACGTCTCAAAGCATTGCTTTTCTTTTTTTTTCCACATTTTAAAAATAAACAACAAAAAAAAGGGAATTTCTTAACTTGTGGTCAACTCAAAAAGGAGAAGCTCCTGCTGAAAGAGTGCTGGGGACGGTACCCACGAGAAGAGGCACCCGCTGCTTGTGAGGATCCTTCAGCTGTGTCCCTGCTCCACGCTGGAGGCACCACAGTCCCTGGGGACATGGGTCCTGCTCTCCTCCTGCTGCTCACTGCAGCTGGCGTCTGGCACGGTAGGTCCACTGGGCCCCTCAAACTCCTCTGGTCTTTCCATGTTACTCTGGGGCAGGTTTGGGATGCAGTGAGGGCTTCCTGAGTGTTGGCTGTGGGTGTTCCATCCCTCCTCAAGTGAGGAAGGGTGACAGCCTTGGTGGGGATGGGACAATGCTGAAGTTGGACTAATGGGCACTTGGTTCCTGGTGGCAGAGGGTGAAGCTGGACTCCCAGTCTCTTCTACAGAAAGCCTGTTGTGGGCTGGGGTGGTCCCTGCTTCTGGAGGCTGCTTCATGAGGCAGCCACAGCTGCTGTGGGCAGATTCGAGGAGCCTTGGCATGGGCAGGGAGCATGCAAGAGCTGCCTCCAGCTCCTGGAATAGGCTCATCATGGAAACGGTTGAGTTGCCATCCCTGGAAGTATTTAAAAGACATGTAGACGTAGAGCTGAGGGACACGCTTTAGTGGCAACTTGGCAGTGTTATGTTAACAGTTGGATTTGATGATTTTAAAAGTCTCTTCCAACCAAAATGATTCTATTCTATGGAACAGCAAGGAAGAGACACCAGCTTTTAATGCAGACTTGGCTCTAGCAACTTCCTGAAGACCAGATTCTGGCTGTGATTACAGAGGGAGGACAGGGGTGGAAAGAAGGTGTATTGCTAGTCTTGTTGGCTCTGGAGCTATCTGTGCTGAGATCTTGCTTTTGGCTGCCTGCAGCACTGCCAGGATAAGGCCACGGGGTATGGAAAGGTGCACATAGAATAGGAAGAGCCTCAGCGGTGGGGAGATAGGAAAACTTCTCACTGTTTGGGGCTGGCTGGGTGTTACGAGGATGGAGAGGTTCAGAAGAAAGTGTGTCCTGAGGGAAGACATCTCTGAAATAACCTTTTGCCAAAACTGGGCAAGAGCTGGAGATGCTTGGTGTTCAGGTGACAGAGTCAGGCAAGTTGGCTGCATGGACATCTTCCCATGCACCTTGTACCCACCTGGAAATGTCTGAGGACTGATGTTTTCTGGTGGACTGGCTTAAAAAACAGGGCTGTAGAGCCAGGTGTTAGACCCTGTGATGGAAACAGAACTTGGGAAGCCATGGACAGAAAGGTGAATATGCCTGGTTTTTGAGGTCAGTGGAGATGGCCAAGAAGCAATAAGCCATCAACCTCAAGAAAGAGTCATTAAGCCTGTTTTGAGGTTTGTAAGCAACCAACCAGACAGAAACAAGTATTACTAATCTCTCGTCTTAAATGCTGGCAACCTCTTGGATCTTGTGTGACATGTTCCTTTATCATCCTTTTGAGTTTTCTCCCCACACACTGAGACTATGGTTGGAAGTACCCCCTGGAAGGGGGCAATCTGGTGGGAATAGCTTTCAGCACATAACAGGGAGGCAGCATGTCCCTCCTGAGCCCCTGCAGTTTGCAGCTTGGAAAACTTTCATCCTCATTGTTGTCGTGCAGGGTGTTTCACTTCAAGTCACATCTTTGACATGCTGAGCAGGCTTTTTCCAGGTCTGCTGTGCTGAGAACTGGGTTGTGAAGGCTGCAGGGGTTTTAATTTTTTATGGTTTTTTTAAGATAATAGGAACTAGGCAGGTCTGATGTAGATTTGTGAGATATCATAATGGTGTCTGTCAGGATCTCTCTGGAGGTTCCTTGAGGGACTGGACAACATGGGTCACTAGCTGTGACATCCTAGGGTGTTAGACACACATTTGTCTGAGTACCACCACTGCTGGCCATCTGCAGCATGCTAAGGTTGTCCAAAGCAATAACCTCAAACTGGATGCAGAGCCTGACATCCTTCTTCCACCTCTTGTTTGCAAGAGTATCTTCTGAGGGTATCCCAGGCCGATGGGTACACGTTGGAATGACCATTGTGATTTGGGCTGTTGCTGGCGGAGCCTCAGGGGCTCAAATCCCAGCTTCAGATCAAGCAGAGGAAAGATCTGAAACCTGATGAGCTCACATGTGTGTTCTTTGCCATCTTGAGAGGTTCTCCTAGGGTTTCATTTGTTTTCTTGTGAATTAATTTCAACTTTTGAGGCAGTAGCCTAAGAAGAGATGTGCTGAGCACCCTTTTTCCCCTGATACTGTAGGTGACTCTGGGAAAAACATTGCCAGAAACCAAGCTTTCCCTTGCCATCACTGAGGAGGGAGCAAGGGGAGCTCAGACCTGGTATGGGTCTCTCCCAGGGGAAGGCCTTAGCCTAGATATTCCCCAGGACAAAATCATAGTCTTGATAGTTGGCTTCTGTAGTAAGGTTCTTCAGCCTTTCTCTCTCAGCAGTCCTCACTTCTCCTTCCTTGCCATTTCTAAGCCCTTGGCAGAGGAAAGTGATGTTTTGGCTGGCATGGGAGAGGCAGGGACAGAGCCCGCAGCTGTAACTAGAGGTCATGGTTACACAACCCAAGTGTGGTAAAACCTTTGGCCAGCAGTTACTGTCAATGCTGCGGAAGCTGCTGGAGAGCAGCAGGGAGACATCCTTGGGCTTCGTGCAAGATTGCACACTGGTCAGCAGGGAGAAAGTGTC
>BJBW01001719.1:34691-74719 GCA_004320125.1 Scolopax mira | reverse complement strand
AGCTATGACCCACACATGCTCCCTATCCTCCTCAAAAAACGATCTGCCACAGTTTAAGTGAAAATACGAATCAAAAGCTTGAAGTGGTAAAGCTTAAGCCTGTAGGAGCTGTATAAACTTCCATACTCTCTGACACTTTGTACTCCTTCCACTCTCAGGCTTCAGCAATTAAGATTAACTGGATAAAAATGGTTCAAAATACAGATAAGTGCCTCAAAGATTGATCCTTGTCTTACTATAGCAGCGTTGAAAGTCCAAAGTCAGACATTTAGCAGACCAACACACCCAGCGTCCTTAGTACAGAGCACGCCAGGCAGCTCAGTAATATTCAGCAACTAAAAACTACTCACAAAAATCAAGAATTTACTTCATGCTGGCATATAGGCTGTGCAAATAAACCAGAAGTATGATGCTCTATGGGTTATTTCTAATAACACGTAATTGCCCACATAATACAGCCTTCTTTTAACTCCACTGAAACTCATACACCAGCCAAGAGGCATTGCCAGGTTAACAGTAATTGCAATTAACGGTTCACTGGCCTTTACTACCTCCTGCAGCGCTTTCAGGGCTCTTCCTTTGTATGAGATTAACTGATACTAAAAAAAGGCAAATTAAAAAGTCAAGGCCATTTAATAGAAAACCTATTTCAGCAGTCCTCTTCATATTGTATGTAGCTCTACCTCAATGGAGGGAGGGGAAATAAACCCACAGATCCATCTCACATCCAGAACTCACTTTCACCTGCAGTCTGTTCTGCAGCGACAACCCAGTTTAGGAAGTGCTGCCTTCCAGTTGTGAAAATCCCTGGATTAACCTAGGAAGCCAACCCATCCGGCTTGGAAAACACCACTCCAGCTTGACCTGGTGCAGCAGCTCTGCTGCTGAGCTGGCAGTCCCCAGGCAATTCTGTCTGTTTCCAAAACAACTACGTCTGGCTTCAGGTTTTATTTGTTTTGTACAGTGTAAACCAAATTTAGCCCTTTGTTGCCATAATTTAGCACACCTCCTGTATTTTCCTTTCCCTGAATAAAGGCAGCCAGCTATCTGATAGCTGCCTGCAGCTTACTACCATCCTGATACAAAATACCTGAATTCAGTGAGTTACACAGGAGAACCACACAAGGGACTTCTCAGGCAGACACAACCTACCTCATCACACATTGGAAACATAAAGAACCTTAACTTTGTTTTTAACATCATAAACCTCATTTTACCAGCTCGGGAACCAGAAACGGAAAGACAACTGAGCATTTGGAAAGCTTTTGAAGGGAGTGAGCAATTGCCCAGGCTCACAGCAAACAGGATCTGCAGGAGTTGTTTAAACAGTCTTCCAGGAAAGAGGGAATAGCAAGTAAAGTGGAAATGCCAGAGACTGTTGTTGTGCCAAGTAAACAACTCTGTGCTTGAAGGAAGGTGTTTGAACAGCACTTTCTTCCAGGTGAATGAGACTAGACAGGGCACTGCAGGGCTTGAGACCCCGTTGTACCTACTATCTGGCCACCATCATGAGGAGAAGATATGTTTAATATGGGATCATTCCATGGTTAGAGAGAGCACAATGAGTTGCCAACACCTGAAATCACATCAGATCATGTTCCTAGAATATATCAAGTTGGAAGGACCCACAAGGATCATGTCAATTCCCTTTCAGAGTCTGGTCGCATTAATCTAGGAATTTTCCAGCTAGATTTTTCAAAAGCCTGCTAATTCAAACATATAACAGGCACATATGTGCTGTTGCCAGTATACATATACAGATCAGATTCAATAAAAAGTAATTTTAAAGGTAACAGCCTTAGCTGCCTAGAAGGTTTCAACAAATTTTAAAGTCTGGTGGTCCCATTTCAGGGCTTTAAAAGAGAACTAGTGGCTCTTCTCCTTGTATGGGCAAAAACTCTAAGCAAAAACACAGCAGAAACAGTAAGTTCTGAATTCTTTCTTTTTAAAAAAAGCAAGATTAAATCATAAACGGCTGCAATCCATTGTAAGACAGAGGAAGCCAGAGTAATTTAGGGCAATGTCTCTTATTAGAGACTGAAGTGCCCAAATACAAATCACAAGTCAATTTCTGGATGCAGGGAACACTAAGTTTTCTGCTCTCCGTTTTAGCTACCTTGAATTAAGTACTGTCATTAAAACATAGAAACCAGAGGGATGGACGTACCAGGTTTGCACTTCTGACCATCCTGGGGGCTGCAGTTACAAGCAAAGACAGACTACTGCCTTTTCTCAGACACCACCAACTTCACCTTATTTCACACTAGAAGCAAGTCTACTATTCAAGAGGAACTTAGAGAGCATTTCCTTGTCATAAAGCCCTGAATTTGTAGCAAAACCTTTTACATTGAGAAGAAATGACCACAATAAGATTTATGATGATGATGAACAGGCCTACAGTTCTCAGGTACCTGACAGCACAAGCAGAGCCTACATGAAGTCACAGAGCAACTCTCTACAGCCTGGAAAAAGTCTAAATTCTGTTCCCAGGAAAATTCATCCCTAGTGCTGCTGCTAAGCTTTCTGCCCATGCATCCAGGAGCAGAATTTGTCTGAGAAACAAAGTTTTTCCTCCTATGTCTCTTTCCGTACAACCCTAAAACTAAGTCAGCCATTAAATAATTCATGTATATTTAAAAAAAAAAACAAGGCACATCATCAGCTTACGCATCTGAAGGAAAGGGAAAGGCTACATACTCTTCTTGAAGGCTTTGGATGGGGGATGAGGCTGAAATCCTCCTGCTGGAAGTCCATAGCTGCTCATACGCTGCACAAGGCTGGCTACATTGCCAGATTTCTCCCTCCTGAGTGGCACGGCATCATCCTTGGGCTCTACATCCTTCTTAACTTCCTGAAACAAGAGATTTAAAAGACTGAGAGGCCATTTAAGTTACCCAAGAGGTCAATGTTTTTACACAGGCGCTCCGCAGACTAACAGATTGTGGCTACTTACCGTTTGGTTTGTAATGAGGTCTTATAATCAAAAATGATGTTATAGTGTACCTAAACATACTAAAGGCCTTAATAAACTTAACCTTTCCATACAATCATGTAAGTAAATAGGTACACACCGACGTGCTGAGAATTCAGAAACAGGTAGTACTTTAGCCACCTACTCCAACCTCTAGAAAAACAGTTTTAAGCCCAGAAGTCCTGTATCACTATTCTTAAGTCACAACACATATCCGAAAACACTTTAAAAAATACAAATATTACTTCAGTGACAGACGCAAAGGATAAGGTGCTAAATTAAATATTTTATTATATAAAACTGTATTACGTCATCATCTCTGCCTCAGAAAGCTCAAAGGTTGTTTACAGATAAGATGCAACCGTATTGCTGAAAGACATGAGTGGAAAAGAAAGCGAGATACAAGAAATAAAGTGGAAGAAAGTGAGGGGAAAGGTGTAGCAGGAAAGTAACAGAGACCTTATTTTTCTGATAGTTGCCTCCCACCTTCTTCTTTCTGAGGAAGTAAGGTGTTAGGACTGGAACTGAACACACCAAGAGTAAGCAGCCTATAAACAAGAAAGCATCAGTTCTTCACAGAAAAGGCCAGTTACTCTACAAGGATCAGCTCATTAAATGCGATTTCCCCGGAGAACAAAATGTTCTGAAAGAAGGAAATCATCACTTTGCACAAGAAGAAACCCATTAAGTCAGATCAATGGCCCATCTACTGCAAAACACAGCTCCCAGCAGTAGCAATCCCAAAGCTCTTTAGAGCCCCAGCCTGCTACCTAAACCCTCCCCCCATTCCCAGAGCACCCCTAAGGGTTTCATTAGGGAGATACCGCCCCTCCCCTCATGTCTGCAGATGAAGCTGTCTAATCTCTTTCTGCACCCATGGTCCTGACTGCCTCCACAGCTTCCCTAGGGATAGATACCAGACATTCACTCTCTTCTACATAAAAAAAGCTCTTTTCTCTCATCTGCTTTAAGCTGACCCCTTACTTGTCCCATTGCGTGCTCCCCACCACTGCATTTAGCTTATCACTATCTCCACAGCTGTGTCAACCTTCATCATATACCCCCTTGGCTTCATCCTCTCAAATGAAGAGTCCCAGCCTTGCCATCCGCCATCTCAAGCTGCTCCATCCCCTTAACCATCTCACTGCCTGTCCCCCTCCTGGTCTCTATAGATCTGATAACACTTGACACCTTACCTATTCTAAAATTCTACATATTACTTGGCATTTACTGGCACCCTTTTTGCACGCCCAGCTTCTTGCCAACAAGATGGCACTGAACTCCATAGGAGTTTAACAGCACTCACAAGGTGGGAATGTTCACATTAAATTCCCTCTCCAGATGACCAGAGATGCTGCACAAAGCTAGTTCCACAACCAACTCCTGGGGGATACAATCACTGACTTATCAGTACGGGTAAGTCCTTCACTCCTTATTCTTTAAGCAACTTCCAATCCATAAGTTTTTTTCTTCTGCCTCAGAACAACCTCATTCCTTCCATAATTTGACAGAAAACTATCAAAGCCATCTGAAAACCTGGGTGTTGCACCCACTAAATCTCATGTGATTAGCAAGACCCTCAAAGCCCATCAGCTTTCCCACCACAGCAGCATTGCAATTGACTTGAGGAAAGCAAACACCCATAACTATTTTGCAGCTTTTTCATGATCCACTTAAGAACAATTCTTGCATCCATCACCGATAGCCACTGGTTAACAACTCCACTAGTCGTTTCAGCCACAGCTGCAATTAAATATTTAATAGTATTTGAAAACAATATTGGATATATATACATACACACACTCTTACTAACGTCATGTAAACCTAAACATGAGCTTTAATACAACAAAACCCATTCATTGAAAGATATGCCAAAAACAGAGAAGGGTATTCAAAGGGACCTGCCTGGTGCTTTCTGGAACACTAAACCCCAGGCTACATGCTGTGACTCTCCAGCTGGAAAACCCAGCAGGTCTGGAAAGCTACCGATGCTTCCAAAGAAACTGCAAACCTCAAATCAAACAGGCCAAAGCACCTTCTGACTTCCCAAAAGAGCAGGGCAAGTCAACTAAGCAAAACTACAGGCAGCACAATTTTTCCTCCCACTCATCCACATTACATAAAGAACCTTTTCAGAAAACAGGCGATTAGTTCCTGCTGTTACTCTCCTTCATCCACAGGGACTTCGCCCTGGAGATCATAGCTCTGCTGAGATCCCATCTTCCAAGGAAAAAAAAAAAAGCTCCAGAACAGCACAGTATTGTGTCTACCTCCCATTTGAAGAAAAATTTCACATTTCAAAAGACTTTGTCGGTCTCAGTCTTATAGTTGTTTTTTGGCCAGTTACTTGCAAGTCCGATAAACCAGAAGGAACTGAATTTGGTTACAGCTGAAAAGTTTGCCATGTGTAAAACACCTTTTCTAGCTGTCTTACTAACAAGGCCATTCTGCTCAGGTAAAAAAAAGAAAAAAACACACATATCGGTACATGAAAACTTGCCTAGATTGGATCTGCCCCCAGGTTTTTAAAGTTATGATCTTTTGCTGTGCCATTTATACAGCCTCTAAAAGCTTCCAGCTGCTTCAGGAACTAAAGCCTCCCCAGTTAACCAGCCTCCCCAGTTAACCAGCTTCCCCAATCGTAACACTTGCCCATCAGGAATCGGTTCCAGGCTCCTTTCCCAGGTTTACACTTCAAACAAGACTTCAGATGTGGCTGCTGCAATAATTTTGTGAAAAGCAGAGAAATTAGGAAGATGTACCCAAGCAGCCTGGTCAAAAACATGATCTACTTCTAATACATTTGAAAGGGAGAAAAAAACAGAACAAGAAAACCCCACAAACCACTTCCAAATGCTATAAGGTAAGCATCGCCTTTATCAGCACATTTGTAGTAAACAGACAATATATTTTCTGAAGTCCAGCAGTAGTACCAAAGGCAGGAAAGTAAGTGATAGTTTACAAACAGGAAATGATTTTGAGACTACAACGAAAGACCACAGACCCCAAAACAAAAGGAGGAATGCTTGAGCAAATTTCTTGCTTGGCTTGAGTCAATAATTGAAGAGGAGACGAGTAGGAAATATTCTAAGTCTAACACAAGACTAGCAATGGCAAATACAACAGAAAATATAGTGGGTTTAGAGTAAAAGATAAGAGATCTAAAATAATTCTATGAGCATCAGTTACACAAAGAAAATCTTACAGATTCAAAGGCTGGAGATTTACTAATGAAGATCAGCAGAAACGAGAAAGAATGATTAGACACTGGGAGAGACTGGTACCCCCAGACCTTCCCAACACAGCTAAAATAGGGAAATTGAATATTTCAACAGACACAGAAAAAAACCTTAATCCATGACACGTAAAAGGCAAGAGGATGCAAGGAAAAGATCAAGATGACTATGAGACAGAAACAGAAAAGATTTGCAACAAACAGTCATGGGTAAGGACTGATACCCGCCACACCTGAATCAGCGTCCTGTTAAAGAAGAACAGCATTAATTATCCTTCCTGAGGGCATTAAAAACCACAATAAAACCAAAAAGCTAATTCAGGCATCCCTGGTCTCCACACCTGCATACAGTCCACTACACCCAAAACCTGCATTTCACATCAGTCCGAACAGTAGGAAACTGCTTCAAGATTCTCACCTCAGGATCCCCTGACGTTCATACCCACCACCACTGCCAACAGGTTCATCCTGAGCATCCTCACCGAGACTCTCTAATCTTTTGGACATACTAAGGTTTAACAAAAGCAGTCGCTTCTAAACAAGATACCTATCTGTTTGGGTCTCTGAAAGCTGACACTAATTAATTCAAGCATTAATAAACGCCCTGTTAACAAGTCTGCAATTTTCACACCTCTGAGCAAATAGCCTGACTTCCAGTGGCTGGAAAATGTCACTGACCACAGGTCTCACCTCTCCATCTGAAGCAAAGATAAATTGACCCAGGTATCACAATGATATCACATCCTCCAAGACTCCAAAATGCCCAAGACTCCAATTCATTGGCTTCCCAACAAGCAAGGCAGTTGTTCTTCCTTTGTTTCTCTTGGTTTTTAAGTCAGCCGTGTATATCCAAGCTAATAAGTCTGTGCTGTGACAACAACTGAAAACCTCCAGGACATTTCAGCTTGTTTTGAGATGAGGCCATCACCAGCTGCCAGCCAGCAAAAAACCACATGAAAATCTGACATTAACTGCAGCTGGAAATTTTAGTATTTTTATTATGCCAGTCCACTGCAGTTCAAGGCTTGTCAGTGTTTCTATTAGCAACACAGATTTTATGCATTTATGACTTGGCAGTAGAAGGTCAATACAGACTTTCTCTTGGCATAAAACACACTCAACTGAGAAGTAACCACCCACTCTTTCTGCTGCAAACTACAGCACTAGTCAGAAAGGTTTGAAGTTTTCATAATCTCCACTAAACACGTATTTCACAACACTTAGAAAATTTGCCAAAAGTCACTACAGGCTGACACACCAAAATGCATATAGATCTAACTTAACAGCAAAAAAAGATCGGGGAGATCATAACGAGCTTTTGTTTTAATTGCACCTGTCACAGTTTAACAATTCCTCAGGGAAACATATACATTTATATAGAGAAATCTCCAAATCTTTTAGGTACAGTGAAACAAGAATTATTATTCTTTATAAACAGACAAAAATCTGACATGTCTAAATCCACCTATAGCCTCATGATGCCCGTTAAAATAAACCAATAAGCAGGCCGTCCTGACCTACTTTTTAAGGGAGCAAGCATCCAGCCTTCCCCATCAGCCCGGCATCGCTCCAGCAGGGACAGCAGGATCCTCCCTGCTTCCCTCCCCAGAAGCCAAGAGCACGACAATCCACGGGGCACCAGAGACAGAGAAAGCAGGTCAGATCGTCTGGAAGGACAGGAGGAATGGATAGTTATAAATACAAAGTCTGTTCCCAAGTTACAGGGCACAGAGAAGTTCATTATCCAGGATATCTTCAAGCATAAAAATTAAGGCTTTTGCTGCCCACCTCCTTCTAAACATGTCATTATACCAAGAACAATCATCTTTAGACTTTTTACATTATTTTCACTGTAAGCTATGAAACATCAGCTTCTACAAATGCAATGTGTATTTCTGTTATTGGCTGAGTCTATTTTCAAAGCAAGATCTCAAGCAATAGGATACACAAACATAAGCGTCTGGGCACCCACATATAATTTTCTCATCTCTTCTCTTGCCCTTTTCTCACCTCTTCCTCCCCCTCAGAACAGCAGTAAAGAACCTACAGACTGGCAAATTAAGCTTATTATCTCTATCTTACGTGGGCAGAAAATAAAGCCAGAATTGAATCTGTCACTTTTTTTTAAGGGAGAGAGGAGTCAGAAGCTTGTGGTGAATCTACAGGCAATGGCATTGTTTATACAAGTGTCTCTCTTCCCCTCACAGCCTGCAAAATCCCATCACTGAAAAAATAACACATATGTACGTGTGAGACTGTATATAAATACATATAATAATCTGTCCAAGCACAATGAAACACCATGGTTCTTGGAACACAAGAATCTTCACAAGAAACCCATTGCCACTTGTGTTTAGGCTCAGTTACAGGAGCAGACAAGGCAGGCACAGGGCAGCTTTAAAAGCTCCAGTCTCTTAAATCTAAGATATCCCACATCCTTGCAGTTCTCCTTGAATAGCATCTTCTCCTTGACTAGAAGATATGCTTTCTCATCCTCAATGCAGGTGTCTACAGAGGTGAAGTATTCAATAAAAGCAAAGAAAGATGAATAATTTGCAGCTCTTCCTATCTGCCCCAATCCTTTGTCACACTTGCCATGAACTAAAGGGACAAATCAAGACAACTTATGAGCCAAAATAGCTGAGAAGCTCCTGAGCTCTTTTCCCTGGAGCATTCAGAGGTCAGAGCAGGTTCCATCCCCTGACAAAATTGTTTGGCTGGGAAAGGTCTGCAAATCCCCAGAGGATTAAATGTTATTATTGAAAGTAGAAAGAAATCACTTTAAAAATGAAAGTGGTTCTCATCTGAAGAATGGGCAAACTTTGCAACCTTTGTTTTGCAAGACAAATTGCCTCAATTTGACAGGTGTCATGGGTTGATATTTTTTGGCCTAATGTACAGCTCAAGTAGGGGCTGTCTAACAGTAAACCACTGGGTTTATTTTTAAGTGCTGACCCAAGTTCAGGCTGAACCAACAGTAAGGCAGCATCACTCCTCATCTTTGCCTCTTCTAAAACTTCAATTGCTTCATATTCTGACTTCTGTGCACCCCAGCTAAAGGCAATTTTATTCAAGACTAAGATTAGAAAAAGTTTCCAGCTGACATGAATCCCCAGCATTTTCCACAGGAGCTACAGACACCTACTGCTATGGGAGCAACTGTTGCCACCCCTCACTCAAAGGCCATTATGGGCTGTGCAGGGCTTTGGAAATTCCCCTCTGTTTCTTATAAGAGAGTTTTATGCATTGACATCTAAAGTCTTCACATGCTTTAAGCATGAGAATCTAGAAAGGAAGGATGCAAAGTCCTGGTAGATAAACACATCCACCGTCAAGTGATGCCAGAAGACATCTGTGGGCTCTCTGTGCATAGCAGTTTCATAAACAGTCAGAGAAATATTTTCAGAAATTTGAATTATTAATATTTGTGCCTGCAGCAGATCCAAATCACAATTTCTAACTTTCTCTCCCAAGAAAATAATTACCTACAGAAGAATTGACTCAAGCCAGACTCACATTTCTCCAGTTTCAGACAGAACCCCAAAGTTTCCTTCTATTAAATCACAGCCACATCACAGCACTCAGCATGAAGCTTAACAAGTGACCAATATTTTTTATATCTGTTATAAGCTATGCTAAATATAGATCACATAATCGTAGTACCTCCCTGTTAGGAAGAAGGCATCATTAATCAGGTAAGGTTATCACTTCTTTCTCACAACACATAACATGTGGAATAAGAAGGATCTCTGTGAAGCACAAAAAAGATTACTGATTTACTTCAGACTTACAGACTATAACATGTGCCATTGAGTTAATGTAGTATTTGAAGGTGACAAACAGGCAGACAACTGGGCTTTTCTCAAAAAGGACAAATCATGTCTACAGAGGGAGTTTAGAAGCAGGCTTGGAATTTCAGATCTTGATACAGATTATATATATGTACAAAATATTGTCATTATACATGCATATATTTGTTAATATACATACATATTTTTTTATTTTGGATAACTGGATACCTCTAAAATTTGTGCCAAAACAGTGTCAAAACAGATTCTGATCCGAGTTCTTGATAACATTTGCAAAATACAAGAGACATAAAAACACGAAGTCAAGTCTAAGAAGCTTTTGCAATGTTAAAAAGACTCTTTCCATCCGTTTTCAAAAAAGACCAAAGCCCAGATGCAGGAAAGCAGAGTCTTCAGATCACCAGATCTACCAGGAGGGGGGGTAGGGGGGGAGGCATAGAATCCTAAATTAACAGGAGCAACTAAAGGAAGCACAGATGTTTACATCAATGGCTCCCAACCACCTAATTACAAAAACTTAGACTTAAAATACTTCTAAAAATAATAACTAAATGATATTTTATGGTGCTGCTATATTCACAAAGACATCCGAAAACATTAACTGCATTTCTTTTCTATTCTACTTGCTTATGCATATGCAAATTTAATTATATTTCTTGTAATTGTTTTATAGACTGACAGTTAATGTCCTGCCAACCATCAGCCACTAAATAGTGCTTTAGATGAATGAAACCACATACCACGTGTGGCAGAGGGCAAGACATAGATCCAGCTCCCGCAGCACGTGGTGTTTTATCAAGCTTCCCACACAGGGAAAGGCAGGAAGACACATTTCTTTCCCTTCTCCCAATTAAGTGCTTCTGTTGCTGGTCCAGAGAAATATGTGATCCATTAACTGCTACAGGTCCGCTTTGATGTTTAACTTGGAACATCCCTTGTTCCTTCTTGCCATCATCCTGGCTTCCTGCATCCGCTGTTGTACTCGGTTTCTTTCTTCTCTGTGTCCTTTTCCCAGAGCATCCCATCTCTCCCTATTCCCTGTCAAATCTCCAGCACTTCACTCGTGGCCACCTCAGCACAAAGGTTAAATCGCATTAAAACACTGCCACATCCATACCCCTTCACAACGCTTGCCTAAGGCACAAAATTAAATGCTCATGAGATTTGCTAAATCAAGGCTAAAAATATAAGCCTCAGAATCTCACTGAAGATTAAAAGAGGTTTGAAGATTACATTTTAGCTAAGATTCCCATATTAACTAACATTTTTAAGTAAAACCACATCTTGCTTTCTACTGCTCTTTCATAAGAATAGAGGTGACAGGGCACTTGCCCATCACCATCATCAGTTTCTAAGAGTTTGAAAGCTTATTACACCAAGTCCAAAGCTGATGGACTCACATACATACCCTGAAATAATATTTTTAGAATTAGAAAAAGTACAGAAAAAGCTTGTTAGGCCTAGCAAACATTTACCACATTTCATTTTAAGCTCAATTCATTGTAATTGATACGACTCAGTGTTCAAGGAAGGAAAACAAATTAAAGATAAATGTAATACTGAAAACAGTGGAGGAGAGCTAACTTCCCCCCTCCAGAACGATGAACCATCCAAAAAAAAGTTTTGAGGAAAGCAACTGTGACATTTCAGATCTACCAGTCCAATCAGGACAACCAATTCATAGAGGCATATAGCTTCCTCACGGTGCATCTTTACAACCAACATACCTGGACTGCCTTAGAATAATTCACTCGTTCTCAACCAACACCAAAATGGCAATAAAATCCCAGTGCAGAGACAGTAACGATACGAGAAGACAACCTGGCAGGGCAGGTGCCCACAAGTGGCCCTGCTGTGTCAGCTCCACAGTGCAAAGTCTCAACCAGCCTCAAAGGCTTTGCTTTTCCCCCTCTCTTCACACCAGGTACAGTCAGTTTCCAGAGGGAACTCACAGGGATGGCACCCGACTGGCATAAACTCAAGCAGTGATTTGACTGCAAAAAAAAAAAAAACCAGGAATAAGAATAATCTATAATAAGCTCTGGAACCCAGCAAAAACTCTGATATATGACTATATGTCTATATATCAGTGCCATTGCCTGTATCTGCTGATGTTTTCAGCTTCTGGGTGTTGTGTTTTGCTTTAATATATCTTATCAGAAACAACGGTTCCCCCATCATAAGCAAGGCTCTCCCAAGCCACTTCTGTTCTGGTTGGAAGAAATCTATTTCCTTGTTAATTCAGGCCAAAAATATCTGGCTACTGGAGACCTGTCTCTCACCCCACCAGCACAGGAATCATTATCAGCATTCTCCCAAATCCCAGACACACGCCAATGGATGAACAGGCAAGACCTCATAGCACTCCCTGATGATACACCCTCCAGCAGCGCTATTTTCTCAAAAAAAAAAAAAAGAAAAAAAATCAGGAGTAACAACAGATAGCACCACCACATCAGCAACAGGTCTTAAAGCACCAGCCTGAACTCTCTCAGCTTCACTCCTTGCCAGGAGACAAAGAGTCAGCTTACACCCATCGTTTCTCTCATACTCAGCACTGAAACCAAAATTACTTAATATGGCTTTCAAATCTTGCATATTATCTTTGTTTCTGAAAAACAAGAAGTGCCAGCTTCAAAGCAAGCATTGCCTCCTTCTTGGCAGGGCTGCCTTCCTCTCCCTGGGACCTAACACCACCTCCGAGCGATCCAGTGTCACCTCCCCACACAACCCCCTGCCACAACTGTTTCCTCAAAAATTAAAATAAAGCAAAGGAAACGGGCTGTATAAACCAAAATATCGCTTGATTGATAAATTAGCGCAAATCTAATCTTCTCCAAGCCTTACTTGGATGAAACGAATTTGGACCGAACACAGCAAAGGAACAAGCCCAAAATTCTGGAAATAGGTATGTATTTTATTCCATTCTATAATGACATCCCAATTAC
This sequence comes from Scolopax mira, assembly GCA_004320125.1. Taxonomy (NCBI): domain Eukaryota; kingdom Metazoa; phylum Chordata; class Aves; order Charadriiformes; family Scolopacidae; genus Scolopax; species Scolopax mira. The sequence continues at coordinate 61,756 of BJBW01001719.1, read as the reverse complement.
TTGGAAGTAGATGAACATTGCTTACCCTATATACATTGTTTAAAAGCTTACAGTTATTAATCTGGTTTGGGGTGGGTTTTTTTTTTTCAATTAGCATTACTACACTATTGAATTGTGCCCAAATTAGAATTAAGAATGACACAAAAGAGTGACACTTTCTCACCCGCAATCCCCCTCGACACCAGGAGTCCTCTTTGAAGTTCTGGGCAAGGTTCAGTTTTCTGTTTTTGAAAAGGAATTAGAGATGCTAACACTTGAAGGAGTTTTCAACCACAACTTCTCTCACCAGTTCACAGCACCCTTGGTGCATAACAGCATCCCACCAGCGAGGACAGAGGAAGGAGGCAGCAAAGACACAGCCTTAAGAAGGGTGGTCAGCTCTGCTAATACGATAAAGTTTTGCTCTAGGGGGGGCTTTTCAGGGAAGGAAGGGCCTTGGCTTTCGTTTACATGGACAAACACAGAGACCACAAAGTAGAAAAAGAAAGTATCCTCCAAGAACCAACTCGTCTCTACACACCGCGGAAGGGCAGATAAGCTAAATCAACCCAAGTAATTTTATTACACAAACAACTCTAAAGCCACAAATTTATGCTATACATTAAACAAAGTCTAAAAACATGTAGCAATCATAACTTCTACTGTTGTGCTGGTGTTCATGCTCATTACCCTGAAACGCAACCTCCATCTACAATATTTGATGTTAAGAAAATAGGGGAAATAAAGCCGGCTTACCTCTTCCAAGGACATATTTGCTCAAACACACCCAGTGTTGCAGGGTTTTGGTGTTTTGGTTTTTTTTTTTATTTAGAGGGAGGAAGAAAGAAAAAAAAAAAAAAGGTCAGAGAGAGCAAAGTTCAGGTGTTAACCTGGAAAAGCTGCAGGCTGGGGGCCTTGAGCTCGGCACACACCTGCGCCGGCAAAAAGCTTCCCCTGAATCAGCCTGATGGTAGATGTGTCCTCTGCTGGTCGGGTGGCTGAAGAGGAACATGTCCCCAACACACCTGGAGAAGTGTCCAGCTTGTTCCCCACAACACCTCTGAAGCCTACCCGCACACTCTTCCACCTTAACTGATGAAAGCTACTAATTAATCTATCCGCTGCTCCTCCCTCAGTCGGTTTACTGCCTCGAGCTTACGATCGAACTGGTTTTACTACTGTGAAAAGGCATCTTAGTCATAACACAGCTAGTTACAAAACTAAGCAAAAAAAAAAATGAAATGAAACAAGGAACCTATGTTCATAAAAACTTTCTGGGTTACGTACTGACAGAAAACCTCAAAAACGAGCAGAAGAACAAACACCAAATCATCGCTTCCAGCTTATCAACACAATAGTTGGCTGAAGAGCAAATTAAGCTACTCCAAATAAACAACAAAAACCAAGAAAAATACAAAAAAAAAACCAACCCGAAACCAAACCAAAAAGCCTTCCACACCCTCTGCACTTTGAACAGCTCCAAAACCCTCACACATTCAGTCTCACAGTGTTACTGCTGTAGCCCATGCTGGATATGAATGTCTGTGAGCACGTTTCACACTCTGATGAGTTTTAGAAAGGAAAAGCCACTCTTAAAGAAAACAATAAAAGTCTGCCCGGTTTTCACTGCTGATTCCTTTCAGGAATTTATGAAGTTGTTTATTTTAAATTGCCCATACAGGAAGAGGGAGAAAAACGGCAATAACAATGTCGGGAACAAGAAGTCTTAATTCGAAATATTTCAAGCCCACTAAAAGCATGTAGGCACACAGTTCAAACAGGAATTTCAAATCAGGTTTTGTTAATAAAATTAGAAATCCATGCACTCCAAAATCCAACACCGCAATTCAGGCAGAAAAATATTTTAAAAGGCCTATTACTAAAAAGTGAATTTAAGGAAATCAGCTTCACAAGTGGGCAGTGAAATTGCTTGGTTTTGGTTTTTTTTACCTACCTGTTTTCAACTATAAAGTCACCATGAGCTTCTCTACCACCCCTGAGCTCTGGTTTCAGGACTGCTTTGGACATCCCACCCCCTGACTTCCCTCCCAACCTTTACAATACATCCCTTCATCTATCCAACACAGTGACACTGTCACATTAGTATCCGAGGATGTTCTGGAGGCTTTCTGAGGTTCCCCTTAACTGAGTCTACCTTTCTTTTAATGCAAAACACCACTCTTGGTAAAAGTCAGCACTAAGAATTGCACCTTTTGGGACAGACCATCTCAGACTGAGACGGTGATGAGCTCTCAGAAAATACTAAGGTCTCAGAACCAGCAAGCTCCGATCCTTCTTCAGAATCTCACCACCAATGGGCAAAAAAGCTGGGGTAGAGGCCAAAAAAAAAAAACCCAACCAAAAAGTCACCAGCAAGCATCAGCATCCCATCAGGATCCACAGGAAGCTTCCAGACATTCCTTTCTGCTTGCGAGTATTCCAAAGTCAGACAGTGCTTAGCTCACCTTCTTGTCTGCACAACAAATTAACCCATTTGAAACATAATACCAGCTTCCTTTTCTGCACTTCTGACAGCAGAGACTCAGTCACTCCTACCACATGAAGCATAAACCTGCTACCACTACATCAAATTATTCTGCAATAGTTAGAATACCTGAGGAAAAAAATAAAGAACAAGGAAGACAATCAAAAAGCTGTTTCCTGCATGACTTCAACAACGCAAAACAAAGTTGACAGCACTTGGTCATGCTTCAAATAGAAAAGATGCATTTGTCAAAGCATGCAAAAGTCAAAGCGTGAGGAGCTGTGTAAAACGTCAGTAAATCCTATGTATTAGCAGAGGCCAGAAGGAGGGAACAGAAGGGGACTGATCTGCTTTGGCAACAATGATACGGTCCAAATCTGGGGCATCCAGCACATCCAGGGAATCATAATCCTCCTGTCAACATTTTGGTTGCCCTTCAAACAGGAAAAAAGCAACCACACGTTGCCCAGCAGCCAAGGACATTTTGCAATTACCATCAAGGCAATATGCTTTTTTCCTGCCCTCAGACAAGAAGAGAGAAACTAATAAAATGACAAAAAGTCCAAGTAGCTGGAATTAGCATCCCCCCCTCCTCCCCCAGCTCTCACATAGTTATCTGATGAGAAATCAAAGGCTTTTTTTAAAGAAATCATTTATCTTCCGTAAAAACATTTAACATTTGGGGGAAAAAATGTCCACCTTCATCCAGTTTAATCTGTCATATCTTTATTATGATTTTAAATATTTTATGCATGAAGAAATTAAGCAAATCTAGGGGATAACACAAGCACATTCAATTTCAAACAATCATCCTTTTCAGTTCAGCACAGATTATAATTTACCATGCAAATTCTGCATGGAGAGATTATACCCTGGCCTTAGTTCAATTCTTAACAAACCAGCATATATATCACCAAAAAGACCAAGATTTATCCATGTAATGAGTCGAGGTCAGATCCCCATTTAATGAATGAAATTATATTCTTAACAGGAGAAGAGGAAGATCCTTTTAGGAAGGAATAAATATTCAAGTACAGTCCCAGAGTTTTGCATCCCAACATGTAAAACGTGGTACATCCCTTGGTCCTGTCCACACCAATTTGTTCTCTTGGGTCCCATTTCTACTGACCTGACCTGGGAAATCCATCCCATGTCCCCTAAGGTCCCCACAGCCCTCCCCTTCCAGCTGTTTCCTCCTCACTGCATTGTTCAGACCTTCAGCGCCCTTTCCCTTTGGTATGGCTCATGAGAACTTAGCAATAATTTGTCCCTTTTCAGCATCCTTCTTGTCATTACCCCCCCAATCCACTCGCTATCCTTCTTTCTCTGCTCTCAACCCTACATCCCCTTTGCAGGGGCTGTAGGGCTTAGAGCAGAAAGGCAGAGGCTCAGAGGACACAGATGCCACCACCACCTGGTGGTGGTGAGCTACAGGGCGAGGCAGCAATGAGTAAATCTATTTAAGGGACCTTCCTTGTTCACAAGGCCAAAGTACAACCCTGCTTGCTTCCACCTCCCTCCAGCAGTTCACCCACACCTTGCAGGTGTTAACATTGCACCAGGCCAAGCCAGAGCATTTGAGTTTAGCACTTGAGGGTTGGTATTTGCAGAAGTCCAGTCATAGTAGCATTTCACAACAACCTACTGCAGCAGCACGTGAGAACAGTTGAGGATGGAGGCATTAAAAAAAAAAAACCACAAAACAAGCCAATTTGCTGCAACAACTTTCCCAGAAACAGTCTATCCCTACCTGTAAATTAACTTTTAACAAGTAACTATAACCAAATTGTCCATGAAGAAAACCATAACTTTCACTTCCCTAACAATTAATGCTTTCCCATAATCTCATCACTGCCTAACAGCCTTCCAGCCTACGCATACCATACTTAAAAGTTCCCCAGATCAGCCTCATAACTGCACTCAACTCTGACACCAAGAAGGCAAGTTATGCCCTGTTGTCATCCCTGTTGTCATGAAACCAGAGATAATTTTCTTCTAACAACTTCCTTTCCAATTCTCCAAATCCCTCCTAGAAAACTGTCCCCTATAATTCAGGATATCCAACTATGCCATGCACATTCTAAAACAGCTATATAGCTAAAAATACCTGGAGCTGAGAGGCATAAGGATGGAAATAATTTAAAACTAAGTTTATAGAAACCACAGCTGCAGAAGAGCAAGAAAACATCCGACAAGTTTAGTTTATAAACACAGAAATAAGACACATCTGACCCCTCTTCTGCTTTTCAGTAAAAAAATGGTCTTGACGACCCAAGAACCAGTGAAGAGCCATGTCTGATGCTTACTTCCTATACTTAACTAGCACTCAAGTGCCATATATCATCACCACAGTTATCATCAAAACATCACTTAAGGCAAAATCAAGTTACAATTTATACAGGACTCAAAAAGACTTTGAACTGAACTACAAATAACTTAAAAATATTAGGCAAGCGAAAGGCATTCCTTCAAACTTCTCATTGGTAAAAGACTCTAAGAACAAATGGATTATTTTCATCAGTCTTAAAAGGCAGATACTTAAATCACTTCACAGTAAACAAAAAATGGTCAATTTTGCTTTTTCAGTAAGTTGAACAGGAAAATTGCCCAATTTTATGTAAGCAAGTGTAAAGAAGTATTTATAGCACCCTTCGGTTTAACGATATGAAAATATCACAGCAAGATACTGTCGTGGTTTGGGCTGGGTTGGCCACTAAACAAATGATAGATGCTTTCTTTAATTAGATAATTCTGTTTTGCAAAGAATTAATTTCACTTCAAAAGAGAGAGGAATATCTAAATGTTCCTTGATTATGCTTTACAATAATTACACTAAGGAATCCTTAGAAGTTACTAACAAGGTTAGAAAGCATAAAGTGGCAAAGCACAACATCTCCGTAACACTCGTCGAGTTTAGATGAGAAAATAATTGCAGCTCAACAGACTCTGAATTTCAGAAGTTATACACAGACCTAGCTGCTTCACAGAGTTCTTCATTGTAACTAATACATAGGTGCATACTCAATACTACTTTTAGAATTTGGCAAAGTAAACAGGAAAAACGTTGAAGGTGCAAACAAAAACATCAATTAAGACAAACACAGAATAAACATAAAAGGTTAAATAAAAGGTCTAAGAAGCAGTATGTCACAGCAGAAAATTATTGCAAGTCAGTCAGAGAGCACTGAGAGAGATTCCAAAGAAGAGGATCCTGTTTAGAGAGATGACGACTGATCCAGAGACAGGAGAGTGCTGCAGCTCAATGGAGCACTTCCCTCACACGCCTCCCACTTCCTCCTGACAAACAGGGAGCTCAGTCAGGAAATCAAACAAGCTGAAACCCAACCTAATTTCACAGTTACCGTTTTAGCTGGGCACATTCCCTGCCCTGTCACAAAGGAAGTGGTGCCAGCAGCAAGGAGTCCAGGGTACAATGGAATTGCTTCTTCAAACAAAGCAGCTTAATCCAGGCTGAAGAACACACACAACCACAGCCCGAGGATGTAGTTTTTCATTACAGCTGAGCTGTGATCCCACTTTTTCAACTCTCTCATGACTTGAGAGTAGCGGTAAGTTTGGGGTTTTGGGGGCTTTTGGTTTTTTGATCAGTTCATCTCAATAAAGCAGATCACCACAGCTACAGACAACTGTTAGTGCACTGCAGGAGGAGGAGACAGAATATACCATGCAAGGGTAAAGATCAAGAGAAATTCTGAAGTGAGTAAGAACAGACAGAAGCACTTACTCAAAAAATGTATTAAAAAAAAAATATCAAACAGCTAAAAGGTCTGCCAGTTAAAAAAAAAAAAACACCACACTATCTCATTACAAATACAAGATGTGTAATTCTAGCTATTTCAAATATAATGAGCCTGCTGTACAATCACAGTGAAACCAAGGCAATGCAGAAGACTCACCTTCACAAAATTGTCAGGGAACATGCCCCTTTTGCCATTTAGCTCCCCTTCTAACCATCCTTCTTCTTCCAGTCTTTTCACATTCCTGATGATTTCCCCAACTCTGATCGTTAACTCATCATCGTGCACTGCATCGTAGTCATATTCCACGATGTAGTCCACTACAAAAAAATAATAAAAATACCAGAATGAATGCAAATTAGGCATGGAAATGCAACTTGAAAGCCAGGTATGTACAAAAAGAGAGACATAATGACAAACACTAACAAGTGTTTCCCTTACAGCAACACTCATTTGTGAATTGTGGTGTTTCCCGCCATTTTAGAGGGGGGGAGGAGAAAAAAATTGTCAGTCACCTATTAGGATAAATTTCAGAATATGACATTGGGTCATATTTTGTTGGTGGGTTTTGTGCACATGTGGTAGAAGGGATAGCTGGCAGTGATTATTTTTTTCCTCTACCACCCTGCCAAGTCCCAGCTCAAGATTTACCAATTACGAACCACTGCCCACAGGGCGTTTGTTACTCAATGCACATTTGGGGCCAAGGAAGGAAAAAGGTTCAAATTTTGCATGTATGGTATATACATGCAAAGCTTTGTAAATCATCATACTTTCATCTGCTATTATATCTGCATAAGAAGTGATTGCTGCACCTGCAGTATCTTTGCTTATATATTTTGACAAGAAATGTAATACAGCCAGAAGGTGTATGATTGACAATATCATACTTAATTTGCACAGATACGTAAAAAGCATCCTCCTTCAGATTCATCTGGTTTTGTATGAAGAAGAACAAGCGAACGAGCATCAATTTTGATATAATTAAGTTTACTCAGAGGAACGTAGCAATGTATTTAAACACAGTTGTCCATACGTTGCACAAGAGCCGTGAGAGCTGCTTACTGACAGCTTAAGGCTTGTTTGGCAATCAAAACTCACTTGTTCATCAAGAAATTCTGTTTATGCCAGAAAATTCCACAAGCCTGCAGCAATCAAATAATCTTCCCTCTCGCTCAAATCCAGTCAGGACACCCAGGCACTATGTAACACTGCTCTCACCAAAACCTCCCTCTCCTCCACAGATCACAACAAACAGGAAGGAAAGAGCCCAACAGGTTAAAAGATGGAAATCCTGAACAGCTGTAGAAGTTTTTTCTCAGGTTACTACTGGGAAATCTATCAATGCATGATAATACCCAACAATTAATTCACAATTTAAGGAATCAAAACAGTGTTGTGTTCCATGAGCACAAGAGAAGCTGGAATGATCTCTCTCTAGCAAACTATTTTCTGAATACAAGCATTAACAAAAAATCCAGTTGAATATAATCATGAAGACTTAGTTTTGCCTTTTTTCCTTTAAAAATTTGTGTTTCTTTCACTATGAACAGAAGCCATGACCAGAGTTACCCGCTCGTCAAACACACCCTGGAACTCCATACACTTTTTGTACTGTATATGTTTATTTTTGCCAAACTTATTCTCTAAGCTGGTTTCGAAGCATCATATTTCCCCATTACGCCTGCAGCAAGAATAGTAGTTTTGTCTTGCTTCTGCACTGAATTGGGGTTTTTTTTGAGTGGCTGACATGAAATATTGCCCAACAGATAGGAAATTCTGGCAGCCACAGATCATAAAGACAACTCCCATTCATCACCTACAGCCTGGAAATAAAAATGTCACCTACCAACCAACTCAACCCAATGATTTTGGAAACCTACAAATGCATAAAAAATAAGGAAATATCCACATTACATTTTTACCTCATTATAAACTCTGTTTTGAACTACATTAGGAGGTATTATATTTCAACGTCCACGTTATAGGACATTTTTAAGAAGTTAAACATGGAAAATGGATCAGAGGACAGTGTCAGTCATGGTAAATGCTTACAGCATTGCAGACTGTGACTCCAACTGCCAAACACCTGGTCCTTTATCCACATAGGCACTAGGTAATCACAGCCATGCTACGTCAACATGAACTAATTATTCTGAAAGCTTCTTTATTTCCTTGGGGCAACATTTCTGTGATTTCTCTTGTATTTAAAATGCACAACATGTTCATGTTGGTCACCCTTCCAGACTGTAAAGCACAGATTCAATCATGCCAACAACTGAAAGAGGACCTCAAAAACTTCCCAGTTGCCATCCATGAGTCAGTGTTCCAAAGATAAATAGCAGCAAATGAATATCAGCTTTTTATTTTTGAGATTTAGGTGATGAATAGCTTCTTGCATGTGTCAGTGATACCAAATACCACCCTCATTTCCATGGTTACATAGACAAAACAGATCTTAACTCTGCTCTCTCACCTGAACAGTGAGAGAAGTCACGGGGAATGTCAAGATAGTTTCAATCCCATCTACTTTTTTATGTGGTGATACTTAAATATGAAGCTGCTTTACATCTTTCTACTAGTTGGTTCTCAAGCACTTAAATGTTTTGCTTTTCAATATTAGCAAGCAACAGTAGATGAACCATCCAGGTAATTAGGACTGCAGCGCAACGGGCAAAAAGTCATCCTACTGCCAAAACAGTCCAAATTAAATAAGCCTCTGAAAGATCTTAAGGTACAGTATTTACCCAAGAAAAAAACCAGCGTTCAGTGACAGAAAGTGTTTTTAAGAAATCACAACTCCTTATAACAACAATAATTAGGGGTCATGTCAGTCCATACTTCTGAATGCTTGAAGTAGTTCTGAATGCTTCTGAATTACACTTCTGAATGCTTCAAGTTCTCACTTGAAAGCTTTACTCAAGAACAGAAGTGGTACTAAAATCAGTCAGAAATAAGTTGGACTTTAGTAATATGAACTGGTCAAAACTTTCAAAAACCAGAAAGTCTCAACTGGTAGAAGGTGCAGCAGAACCCCTCAGCAACACAAACTACCAAAAATACCTATCTTAAGTCCCCCTCTGCTTTTTACACCGCTTTCTCAAATTCAAACCCAACTCAAATCAATTATCTGCAGCTTGAAAGTCCAAAACGACCAAATCTTGGATGAAAAGTCATCTTCTTGAGCTTAAGCATCAACACTGTGAGGTTAACTATGCTCTTCCCGCACATCCAGGAGGACCAAAGCTCACCAGAGGAGACAACATTCTCCTAGTTTTCAGAAGCAGCATGGGCCATCACAAACCACCTCCTACACAGAGTGCAAAGAGATCTTTATCCTAGATCTCTAAGAAATACATGGCAACCTTGTTTTGGCAAGAATTCAAAAGACAAACATAAAACATCACCTGGCACATCCTTCCAACCGAAGAAAGAACGAAGGAAAGAAAAAAAAAAATGACAGGCCAAATCAGAGACAGGTTAAGGTACTACAGAAAATAAGTTGTAAGAGATGGTAAGTAGTGACAGAACAGGTCTAGAGACACAGGACTAGGGTCAGTGCCCTGGAAGCAGTCAAGGGGCTGGAAGCTCTGTTCCATGAAGCATCAGAGCCTATGCAACTCAAGAGCACCAGGGTAGGGATAGTGGAAATTAACAAAGATGTATTGAAGACAAAAATCATGCCTGACCAACCTGACAGCCTTCCACGCTGACCTGATGAGTTTAGTGGATAATGGGAAAACAGTGGACATAGTTTATCTCAACTTCATCAAGGCTATGGACATAGTCTCCCACAACATCCTCATACCCAAACTTTCTGCCATCCAGCCATGACAGGTTTCCAACATAATTAGTTACCTTCTAGGGCTTTTTGAAGGCTTTGACCCATTTTCTGGGGCAGCGGATTGATTAAATCAATAGTGCTAAGTAAAGACATCGACTGGACATCTCTGGAGGAAAGATGGTTATAGCAGGCTTTATGGCAGTGGTCTGTTCAGCTCTTGGTTTCGAGTACGACCACAACCTGACCAATGAAACAATAAAACAGACCAAACATCTCAGAGCCAGTCAGTCCCCTCAACCCGTACAGACTACACTGTTCCCCATGGCAAAGAGGAAAAGTGTCCAGTCTAACACACTGCCTCTTTGACAAAATAGCTCATGCTTTTGCCAACATAGCAAGGCTGCGTGCACAAGGCATTCAGTCACTGCTGGCACAGGTGGACTCTCCTCCAAAACCCACACAACCGGCTCTTCTGCCAACCACATCCCCGTGCCAAAGCAGAGGGTGAGCCTCCTGATAAGCGTGGCTGTGTAACACCCATCTTTGCTGATTTTAAACAAGGGAAGTCTTCAGCTACTCAGACACTTTCTTCAGCTACTCAGACACTTTCTGAAGTTGGCTATTATAGGTAATGAAGGTCCTCAAAGGCCCTACAAAAAATTAACAACAAATAAAAATCAACAAAAAAAACCCCACATGCATCACATATAAGTCAAGGAAAAGAGTGGAAAATATTCTGAAATTCTAGCATGCCTGTGTCTCCAATAGAAACAACCAAGTGTCAGACATTCATCCAGCAAAGAGCACAATTTCACATTCTTGGTACTTTGTTTAGGATATTACAGTAACATCAGAGTCCAGTGACCTTTCTCTTTTAGCCAGATTAAAATACATAAATCAGGTATAAAATAAACCCCATGAAAAACACATTTAATAGCTTACAAATTGAAAAAAAAAAAATCATTCATGGGAAAACTGAAATCTCTGAATTAACTCTCAAACTATTCAGAAAGCCTTGCTGAAATTTGCAGGAGACAGAGGGACAGAGTCCAACATCAAGCAGCAAGATGATCTTGAGTTGCTTGCCATGCTCCATAAAGGTTCCTTCAGACAGGTTTTAGGTTAGTTGAGGTTAAAAGTAATTTTATTGGAACGTAAATCGTGAAAAGTTGTGTACCCTCCAGAAGCATCTTGCCAGCAGAAATGCAGTAACAATAAAACTGAGATTTTGCTTTTCCAATTTATCGTAACAGACAGTTGCTAGATGCCTAAACCGAACTTTATTAGTATTTTTATTTCAACCTGTACATCTATAACAAAAAAACTCCCAAAAGTTTAGTCTACTAGAAAACCAAGCTAACATTTTTGTCAGTATGTATAAATCCATACAGAGTTACAGAAGTATTTAGTTTCATAGAAGACAGGAAGCTTACACTAGAGACAAAAGACAAGAGATGTCACAGTCTTATCCTTTTAACTATCATACTTCTTTTCACAACCAACTCAAAATCAGGTGTTGGACTGAAGGAGAAAGCTCCTTCCAATTGCTATCCCCCAGAAACATGCCTGCAATTTGTGAGATACAAGAGTTCCAGCTGTTTTAATAGTAATACCATAATACATGTTTGTTATGTGCATGTGCATGTTTGTTTGTATATAAGACCTTAACACTGAAAAAGTAGTTCAGGTGTTTAAATACTGAACTATGAAAACACACCCATAAGTGTTAAACATAAAGTAGTGGTTATAAGAATGTTTTTTTCCCACTTCAACACCCTGTTACCCTAACCTGAGTCACTGATGACAACTCATATGCTCAAATAAAGAGACCTGATAGACTCCCCACTGCTCTTAAAATTCTGGCTCCTGCTTCCAAAACGGCACGAGTTTCATCCTAACAAAGCTCTCCTGGTAAGACACATGCATAAGGTGAGCGCCAGGGTTTGGCAACCAAAGACAAATCCCTCTTGGCCAAGAGCCTTCACTGCTCTACAGACAGGCTTCTCCTTGGGCACTCTGCATCTGGCACCTGTGATTCACTCTCCTGTTTACACAATGACCCACGATGGCCATAATACCCAGTTCCACAAAGATCAAAGTATTCTTTTGGGGGTAAAGACGTGGGTTTGATCTTCCTCACACCGAGTAGGGAAGCGCCTCACATGTTCCACTGTTGGGGAAACCACTCTGACCCCTGGTCTTGTGCAAAAAGGTACTTTCCTTCCTTTCAGACCTCAGTAGCCACCAAAGCAGTCCAGGGACTGAACCCTGAATGGATGGAAACACACAGTATTTCCTTCTCGTGGTGCCCAAGACAACTACATCATCAATGGAAAGTGGAAAGTTTTACTTCCAAGACATCTTAACACAAGGATGCCATGATCCCATCCTCTTCTGTTTGCATTCACATGCTCCCTCCCCCCTGCTCTGCACTTAAATTATTATTTATTTATACTACTGGTGAATCAGATGAAGAAAACAACCCCAGAGAAAACTATTTAGTGCAACTTCCTGCAAGTTTATCTCCCTAAGATGGTGCACTGCAGGGTCAGAGATGCAGGACTGCCTCAAAGCCAACTTAGATCAACACCTACATCACAGTTACCATCCAGATCAGGAGCTCCAAAGCACCCTTATTCCTAGTGCTTAGTTCACAGCGTGGGGCTGTCTCACAGCAAGTAATCTGGATTTTCTTTTCACTGAAACTAAATCAAAGATATGCAGCTCAGACGCCACTCTTAATAAATCCTAATCTTTAACAGGCATTAAGTCCACAGGATGAGACTAGAACTATAATGACATAAAACCATCCCAAACATGCAATAAGAGTGTCAGGTCCTGAATGCCAGCAGTTTCCACTCTTCAGATACACTTACCTTGGCCCTCACCACTTGCTGCTTTGCACATAGCTGAAACCTGCCACGAAAACTCATCCTAACATCATGCATTAATGGTGCAAAGAGACTGGATTCCCATCAACTCTGATGGTAGGGATCCAGTTCTAAAACACTGAACAAGGAAAGAGTATATTTAACTCTAGACCATGCAGTCTAGACACATTTTACAGTGCAGTTCACCACAGCTGTCAAGAAGTCAATAGTTTTACATCACACTATAGGGCACAGCAGACACTTAACCAAGTTCCATCACATTCACACTCCACGTGGAGGACTTGCAAAACAGTTTCATCATGAGGACTAATTAAAGTGTTAAGCGTCAAAAATAAGACATTCTGTCTTCACAATAGCTCAAAAGGGGGTTGGGCACCTCCTGTGTGACCGCAGAAATAGCGGTGACACATAGCAGAGCCATTTCTACCTGTGCCTACTCCCACGTGAGCTCTGTGCCAAAGCAGTGACATTGCTCCCTGCTCCTGAAGCTTTCATTCCCTGTCTGCCAGCCAAGCAAACTTCTGCTGCCACAAGGAAGAGACAGGAGGTCTCTGAAGTTTAAAATAGTGCTGACCTCATATATTCAAGTATTGACTTAAGGTCTCGCTTTAAGCCAACTGCCCCCGAGCCATCAGGATTCTGTCAGTAGTTTATAGTGAAACAACATAATGCCAATGGAATTGAAAGGCTTTCACATCAGTCCGTGCACATTTTCTTTTAAGCATAATACAATTAACTCCCAATTTTCTGTAAGCTGATTATTTCAGCAGTGGATTATTTCAAAAGACAAAGGACCTAAATCTGTGGGATTTATTAACTTGGGAAAAAAAAAAAATTTCAAGCAGTAAAGACACCTTCACAAACACACACACACACACTCCTGGACCCAAGCTGATTCTACATAAAGCCATCCCAGCTGTGTCCACCCAAACCCTGGGAGCACCACAGACACCCTGCTGCCACCCAGCAGGGGCTCAGTTTGGAACCCAACAGGATTCACTCAAGTTGAAGCAACAGCCCTCCCTTGCTCCAACACACCCCACGTCTCCGAAGGCTCATTAGGTTTGATCCAGCATTAGACGAGCCAGGGCAAGCAGCCAAGCTGCAAAGTCAGGCCAAATTCCCCAACAAGCCCTCTTTCCACCTCCCCCAGTGTAAAGAGCTGATCAGACAAGAGCACGATATCCCCGCAGCCCTGTGCCAGGGCAGCTCTGTCTTCCAGCCCTCGACCCCCTTCCTCTATCAGATTTTTTTTTTTAAATTTATTTTTAGAAGGGAATTTAAAAATCCAAGTCTTTCCCATCAAAGATTATAGCACTGGTTATCAAGAAAATACATCATTCTTCTTGAATACAGTATTTTTTTTTAATATCAGAAGTCACGATCCAAAAGGTGCTAGATATACATCACAGTTTACAAGATAAGGTAGAAACTTAGTGAATACTCTCCAGTGCTTATACCAAGGGTATCTTAAACTGTTATAATTTTTTTTTTTTTTAAAGTATCCTTAAGTCGGGATAAACACACAGCAGGGGAAAAAATCCCCAACACACACACAAAACCCCAAAACCAGCAACAAAACAACTTTCAAGTATATTGTTTAAGTCTCACAACATCCCATATCTCATTGGGGCCTTTGCTTGCCCAAATTTCAGCATCAGCAGCCCAGTTACTGCCTGCTTTCTATTTCAGTTAAATACTATGAGCTTCAAAGGGAAAAAAATTACCACTAGAAGAAGGGAAGAAATGAGCTGGAATAAAAGGTGGTTCTGTTCCTTTCCTGAAGCATGGGATCCCACCACATTTATACTTTCTAATGATAACAGAGACCTTATTGCGTACTTTCAGTATAGAAAGGGGGCTAAAAGAGATGGAGAGAGACTTTTTACTGGAACCTGTAGTGACAGGACAAGGGACAATGGTTTTACGCTGAAAGAGGATAGATTTAGATTGGGTGTAAGAAATTCTTTACTCAAGGGTGATGAGACACTGGCAAAGGTGGTCCAGAGAAGTTGGGGATGCCCCATCCCTGGAAGTGTTCCAGACCAGGCTGGATGGGGCTTTGAGCCATGGGCACAGGGTTGGAGTTAGATCTTTAAAGTCCCTTCCAATTCTGTAACTAAGACACAAAAATCTTTTAATGAGATTTTTACCTAGGTGTTAGCTATACCATACGAATAGAATAACGTATCAGGAACTGCCTTCAGGATATTCTCTTTCAGAAACACACTTTCACAGACTTCTTATGATCCACAAGATCTGCCAGATCCCTCATTAAAGTTTCTCACACTTTTGATTTTACATCAATAGCTGATAGGCTATTGATAGGCCTATAGCCAGGCCAATAGCTGATAAGCGACTCTACAGAACTTGGCAAAACTTAAATTAATTTCAGTCACTCAACACTTCTCCCAAAAATACCTTCTGACTGCTGTGGCACCAACATCCTAATGCTGACCTCTGAGACAGTACAATCCCCAGCCAGCTCCAGTCACTGTTAGAGTCAGTAATAAGGCAATCTGAGTATATTTCACTTTTTTCCTCTTTTTCTTCCCATCCTACAGTGATCTATAATTTTTCCTTACTCCTTTTGTAACTCGCTCTATGCTAGATCACCCCATTCCAGCACAACCAGTTTCTACTCAGAGCAACATCAATAGCACGCCTAAAAAAAAAGGAAAATAAAAATAAAAACAAAAATAGCAGCCTACCCCTGAGACAGTTGAAAGCTAGGAGCCTTGATTCTGTCAGCAGAAAACTGGTCCATCTGGAAGCCACCCTGGACCCGCCTGGCATTTTTAGATTGGGCAAGTCAACGGTGCATTCTCCAAGAAATGACTCACCACACATTTTTAATAAAAGATTATGTCTAATTTCACAGCCCAGTAAGAATGGCTGAAATAATTACAAAAGTGAGTAACTCAAAACTGTAAAAAACATATGCTTTTCCTCCCAAATTATTTCAAATAATGAGAAAGTCATTGCATTCTCACAGTAACCATCTCAGACACCAGGTTTCTTGAGCTGGCTCTGGTACAACTAGCAACATACTTAGTGAAGGAAATTAAACAGTAAAGAGCAGAAATCCTGCCCAGCAGCCTGCCCTGAAGCACTGAAGATGCAAACCATGCACACTTCATTATCCTAATTCAGGCTCCTGTAATTTTCTAGAGTACATTCTAGTGCTTACCACTGTGTATGACAGAATGCACTGGGAAAATTAAGTTTGCCAATTTTCACTTCCCTAAAGCAGATCATTTTCACATACACCCTCATAATTCTACAACTGTGTTCTGTAGATAAACCATTTCATTTTCCAGTTCCATTTCCAACCAACCATTTCACAGCCAGCTGTGAAAGAAGTATTTTAGTGACACATTCCTCACTGCAGGTATGTTGAACCAACTCTAGAAGAAGCATTCGGTCATGTCTTCTCCAATATTATCAGAAGAACTTGCCTTAAACTCAGCCACAAACTTCATAATTGCTAAAATTGTGGATTTGCTTTTGCCCCCTCGCTTCTATGAGAGGGACTTGCCAGACTCCTCCCTTCATAGCAAGGGAAGGCACGAAACAGAAAGTATTAAGAGTAAAATCTCTACCACCTACAGGTATTTGATGCTACTTTGTAAGGACAGAAGAGGTCAAAGTGTATCACCTGGGAAGTTACCTTAAGCAGAAAGTGATGTTTTGTGCTACTTCCTATTTCCTTCAGCCTCAGTAGAGCTCCCTGCAAGAAACCAACCTGGAAATGAGAGATGACACTTGCAGGAAAGGCAGCAAATGTTTTCACAAGCAAAGGTGGAAAACTGCTATTAATTTAATATGCAGAGAAACCCAGGGATCGTAAATGGCACAGGGGAATGTACTTTAGAAAAAAGACACCACATTTTCCTAATTCATGACTCAGACACTCTTCCATATATAGATTTATGCCTCTTCCTCTGTTCCTTCCCTTAAGTTAATTTTATAACATCTAACATCTATTTGGCAAAACATTCAAGGTGAGTTGCAAAACACAAAATTACAAAAGCTGCTACAACAAGCCCATGCCAAAAAGCTCCAAAGAACAAAAGGATCATACCTCATTTAGATTTAGTTCAAACCCAAAGCACCAAATAAACAGTAGAAGTACTGTCAACACCGTATTTGTTTTTCCCTTAAAACTACTAGATAATTAGCTCACAGAAATAAATTTGAAGCTGAAGATTCTCTTGCTTATATTAGCTTGAATTCTGTTTATAAAGTCATCACACACACACACAAAAAATATATTTGAATTTTATAAGAGTTTCCTTCCTTCAATCTCAGAACCCCATGTTACTACAAAAGCTTCAGTTCCTTCTGCAGATTTTTTTTCAGGACTCTTCTAGCCAAAACAGACAGCATGACTGTAACCTCAGGTTACAAATTCATGAGTTACAAAAACAAGAAAGTTTCTGAAAGCCTTTTGGGTTTAAAATAACAGAAAACTCCTTTCACGCTCTAACAAAAAAAAAAAAATGCAGAAGTGCTTTCAGAGATGGCCCACAATTTGGCACATATCTAATTCAGAATGACAATCAGTATTTCTGCAAGCATGGCAAGAATCTGGCTTTGAAATAAATTTATGGAAACTTAAAAGCATCATTTGGAGCATGCACAAAGTGTTCCCTTCATCTTTAAAAACAGGCATGATGCAATAGCCTGAATGGTCCCAGACTGGGATCTTGCAAAAACCACAAAATATGCTTAGAATTGACACAGGGACAAGTGTTCCTATCAGGCTTCATGCTGTCAGGACGCTACATACTAATTATGACCTTAATAAAGTTAATTCACTTCTTAGTGTGGACATTTCAGTCGATACAAAAACTGAACTGTTGATTGAAATGCACAGAGAGAAAGCCTTATGCAATGGATTTTTACAAAAGCCAGTCAAAACCGCAAATGCTTAAGGGCACCCTTCAATCTCAGACAGTTTTAAAGGAGATAAAACTGCTTCATTAGTTCAATTATGTTTTAAAAATTAGGAGATCGGGTCCTTTGAACACCGTTCATAACTTAGGCTTAAATCCTTCTAAATATATCTTACTAAGACTGTGATTCAAACCTGCATGGCTTGCAATACTTCCAATCACAGGAAAAACAAGATTTTAAAGGACCTCTGGAGGTGGCTTACTCCGAACTGGTCAGAGCAAGGCCAACCTCAAAGTCCAATCAGATCACTCAATGCGTTGTCCAGCTCAGTTTTGAAAATCTTCAAAGGATGGAGCCACGCTGAGCACCTTTTCTGCTGCCCAATTCTCATAGTAACTTCCTCCCATTTATCATGTCCTAACTTGCAGCCACTGATTTCCATTTTTAAATCATGCCTCCGAGAAGAGTATCACTGTCTGTTCTCCAGTCTAGACTAACTTCTTGCACACTATAAGAAGTGGCCTCCAAACCACACTCAACTCTCCAGCTTGTTGGCATCCCCTTGCACTGGAAGGGAAAGCAAAGCAAAGTTGGACACAGTATATTATAGACAGACTCCTGAGTGCCAGGAGGCAGCAAACCACCACTCCCCATGACCTGCCTGCTACTATCCCAGTAGATAATGAGCTTGTTCCCTCCTAGTTACAGGATTATGCATTTGTCTTTTTGGAACTGCAGGATGTTCCTGATGGAATTACCCCAATACTGCAGCACATCAACAATCACCCCCTCCTTCACTGTGCATTCCAATATGGGGGGGTTGGAAGTGTATGATCTTTAAGATCCCTTATAACTCTAACCATTCTATGAGTCTATGACTTTTTTTTTTTTTTTTAAAGGTACCTGAATATAATCTTGAGCACGTGAAGAAGCCAGGCTTGCACGAGCATCCCTTTCAGCCTTATCCTCCTGCTTCTTACCCTGTACACCCATTTGGTTGAAACATGCCAGAAGTGTAGCTGCATTTATGTTTTCCTACAGAGTCAGCACCAGACCACCAAATCACAGTCCTCCCTGAGAAAAAAGCCTCCAGGACTGCCCCAACACTCCACTTTTAACCTGATGGTTGGCTAATCACCAAATATGCAGCTTGGACGCAGCTACAGCATGTGCTGTGTCTTGCACAGCTAATTGATAGTAACGCAGAATGATCGGTATTTGAGGAATTTGGGGAGGGAGCAGAGGCATTACAGGAGGTTATGAAAAGCTGTCTGGGGCAAGGGATACCAGTTGCTGTGGTCCAGAGACAGCACACCTGAATGCAAGTTCATAAAAAGCTCATCATCACCTCCACTGTTCCCAACACGTTTGCTTAAGTAACAGTATGGATTTCAGAAACACGAGGGAAATCCTTTTGACCATCCCCACACGTTTCACAACTACCAGGCACAACCCTGGTAACCCAGCTACACACAAAGAAAAAAAATCAAGAGGATGTAAAGAAATCAGCAATATAACCTCAGCTTTTTAAAAACAGAGGTCAGGATTTACCACTTCAATCACTGCTCAGAACTGCAAAAGCACGATACAGCAGCGAAGAGCAAAATCCAGCAACTCTGTCTTGATAGGAAGCCAGCAGGGTCTTCCTGCTGCATGGAGATGGCAGGCTCTGTCTTATTCTAGTGGGAGCACATCTCGTTTCATACAAGCTTTATTTCATCTGCTATTCATCAAGGCAGAGGCTTCCTGATACTGGTTATCTGCCAGGACAGGTTTTCTTCTATTATCTCCACATTAGAAGCCATTTACATTACAATCCATATATATATAATGATTCTCTCTAAGTAAGGATGCAGCAATAAGCTTGAAAGAGCAAACCCTCTTTCCACAAAACAAGCATCTAGTAAGATGATGAACACATGAAGATTAGAGGAAACAATTTTATGCATTCTGAATTGTGCTTTTACTTGAGAACAACCACATTCTTCATTTGCCTTATAGCACATAGAGCTACAAGAAATGCCTTCAAGCTTTCCTCAAGCTGCCAACAGTTTCATCTGAGAGAGCTTCCAATTTCCCAGCACCACGTCCTTACACAGATACTGGTTTGCAGTAAAAGCAGATCCTGTTATACTTAGGCTTCTCATAACATGAAAACATTAGTGTAATGCTTTTAACTATGGTTTTCCACTTCACAGAGTCTCCTTCTCTGTGCTGAAGGACAAAAGGTGTATTTTCAGTACCAGGCATAGTCTGAATCAGGCAATCAAAGCACTGTATTTAATTTTCAAGAGCAGAACAGCACAGTTTGCAATAGTCCATGCTTAATAAAAGGACCATATTCCGCTGTTAGCACTTTTCTGGAGAATCTGCTGTCTCCTTATCTACCACACCTAGGATAGAATGGGATTAACATACTCACTTTTATCCACATGTGGACAAAAGAGTTACTGCCCTCAGCACTTCCACGGCCCCAATTTCAGAACAGCAACTCATCTTACCTGGCTTCGGAACAGCCCTAACTCAGATGAACAGAAAAAGATGTGTTGTATGGGACATTTGAGGTTTAAAACAAACAGCCCATGGCCAGCTCTTCAGATAATCATCTCAAACTGCTGACACTCCCAGGCAGCTTCTAAATCTAGCTAAATTTGTGCAGTCTTGTACTCAAAAGCCTGAACAAAAGAATATTCTTCACTTAACCACTTAGGAAACCAGACAGATGGGTTCTGCTTTTCAGGAACAGTTGCTTTAGTCATTTACAGAGAATAGAGTTTCTTACACCTAATCCAACGACCTGAGGATGAAGGAGTGACCCTGAGTGCTCTCTCTCCCTCCTCATTCCCACACTGCTGCCTCTTCCCTTGTGCTGCTCCAGGGTGTGCCGGTTTCATTGGCTGCCAGAGCAGCCAGTTGGTTCTCTTCCAGTTGGATTCAGCTCCAGCCAGTGTCTTGAACTAGATCATCCCATGGACACATGAGCACTAAACCTGCCAAAAGGGAAGATTAAAAGAATGCACTGCTATGGGCATCATCCAGAGGATTGACCATATGAAGGAATGATGGATCTTGCTCTGGTAGTTAATAACTTCCCCGATAGAAACATTCAGATGTTAAAATAAGTGCAAACAGCAATATAATTTACCTTACGCTTTAGACAGGCTTATTCTAGTTCATCTTGCATTTATTGATTTATAACAGTACTAAATAAGCCAAACTCCCTAAGAGCATTTAAGTGATAGGAAAAATAAAGTCCAGCCCAACTGTGGAAAATCAGAGTAATCGAAGGACAGAGGCATATTTTTTTTTTTTTTTTACATACTGTGCTCAGGCTGCTTCTTAAAACATATCCATTACTGAGAGCAACAAAAAACAAAATCCACAGAAATATAAAAAGTGCCTCAATAACAAGTCTGTCTAGGAATTATTTGCTCTTTAAAGGCATTATTAAGCCAATTAAAAGAAAAGAACGCAAGTTAGGGGCACAGTTTTAAAAGGGCACTTGGACAGCTTAAAATGAGCAGGGGAAGATGACAAAATTTTTAAAAGCATTTTAAGGATCAGGAACAAGAAAGCTGTGAAACGATCAGTTCGCTGAACCATGAACACTTCGGGAGAGCCATTGATATAAACAGAAGAAACTTAGGAAATTTCAGCTTGGATTTAGTGCAAAGTAGCTGCAGGCTAAAATGGAAAAAAAAAAAAAAAAAAAGCAGCACTCTCCCTTCCCCAGCTCCTGAAATACAGTCCCATCCACTCGCCAGCTTGCTGAGATAATGGTAAACCTGGCACCAGACTCTCTTCCACACCAGCCTGTTTATCAGCCCTCACTGTGGGCTCTCAACCACCAGAGCCACAGCACGGCAGGAAGAGGCATCCCAAAGCTCTGGCCCTTTTGGGCAGCAGCCTAAAGTCATCTCTGCTGCGGCACAGAGAGACCTGCACCCACAGGATGACTTCAGGACAAGAGAGATTACAGGCAAAGCAGTCTTAAAACAAATCCTTCTATAACTAAAGATACAGGTCCAGAGTTAAGTGCTGTGATTCTCCTTAATTAGAGAGAAAGCTCCGTGAAGTTAGTGGTTTCACTTGTTCAGGGAGCAAGGATGAAGATTTTTTTTCCTCTGACCAGTCCCAAAAATGCAACTCGAACCATTCAGAGAAGTTTGTTTATTGTTCTATTTCTGTATTTTTCAGAAACTTGAAAAAAAAAATAATATTAAGAAAATCACGAAAGTTAAACAGCTTGAAAAAAAAACCAGCCAAACAACATGGAATTAAGGTAAACTGCTATGTTTCCAATAAAACCACAATTGAACTAATGAGCTAAAACAGGAAGACAATTTCCATCAGGCAGGATTTCGATGAGTGATGTAGAAGTGCTGAAGCTGACACTGCTGTAAGCAGCATCTTCAACCTCTTCCTGCTTCCATCCACTTTTACAACCACGAGCTCAGTCTCAGTTTCTGGGGAGCCAGCCTGGCTGAAAGATAATCCAGGAAAATTGGGACGTTGTGGAAGATTCAGTTGATACAAGCAAGGGAAGAGGACAATACTCACTAGACAGAGACTTTATTTCAGTGCCAGTTTAAAAAGATCAAACTGCACATACAGTCAAAAAACACTTGACCAAGACTGACCACTTCGTAATTTTATCCAAGAGGCAGAAACTGATGACTTAAGGCTCTTCTTTAAATGGTAAGTCAGGCGAGTTTCCAGGAACTCAGGCAAACTGTCTTCTTAATTTAAATTAATATAAGAATCATTAATAATTCCAATCCACAAAAATCTATTCACAGTAGCTGAGACTCGACTGCTGCACAAGTAAAGAAAATAAAATGAGATTACCTAGTACTGCCTCATTCCAAAACCATTCATGTATTCCTCTACCTGTCAAAAAATATCATGTTCATGGTGATTTAGGTACTGTTAAGAAAACAGCATAAGCTTAAGCCATTTAAATAGTTTAAAATAATACTTTATCTGGTTGAAGCCATAAAAGTGATAAAATTCATTTTGAGTTTCTTAAGCAATAACGCCAAATTTAAACTCAAAGTTTACAATCACAGAGCTCATTGGCACAAGCAGACAGATCCCTACTTTCTTCTCCCGAGTTCAGCAGAAAGCTCAAACTGCAAACCTCTCCCATAACATCACAAGCCAGCACTCTCCAAATTGCTAAAATTAAAGGAAAAGGTTTTAATTTTTCAAAATCATTCAAAAATATTAGATTCTAATTTATTGCACTGAAAGCAACCTTGCCTAACACCGTGAGCATGTTAAGGCAATATATATTCCTTTATGAAAAGTTGACTCAGTTAGCTTATATTATATTGTCTCCAGTGTACATCACCCCAAAAGTGGAAAGATTTAACTCATTTGGCAGACAGACACATATTACAACTTCTCTCTCAGTCTGATTTAGAGCTCTAGTAATGGCAGGTCTTAAATCTTTCAGGAAATGAAGATATACTGTTCAAAAATATCTACAGTGCTTCATTTTCTTCATTCAAGATTTCTGAAAAAGGCAACATTTCATATTGATTTTATATAAAGAAAGTAAATTTTACATCCGACTAGAGCAATAAAACATAATCCCACTCAAAAATACTTGTTGACATTAGCCAGAGAAAGTAAATACCTGTGCTGGTGTCACAACATTATTCAAACTAATTAAGCTTACACTAAGAAATGCAGAACAATTTAAGGTGAGAGCAAACTACAGAGACCACCCAGTGTAACAGAGCAGCTGAGGGTGATGCACAAGCAGGGTTACACTTGCACCATCACAGTGACAAAGTAAAACTATTCCTTATTGCCACAGGACCAAGAAGATAAGGGACAGCAGAGGCACCGCTGTCACCTTCACGGGGAGCGGGGTGCATTTGAGATCGCTACCACCTTCACAATTCAGAGAAAAGAAAAGAAACCTTCATGGAAGAGTGTCAGAGAAGAGAAAGTTAAACATAATTTAACTACATTACAAAATACAGGAAGACAGTTTAAAAACAAAACAAAAACTTTAAAAGGGACAGAAGGAAAGGTCATCTGTAGTGGACCAGAGACACGTTTTAATTGCCCGGGTAGGATTAACTGCTAGAAATTACTATGCCCCCAGCAACAAATTTCACCTGATTGACCTACCCACTTCTGTCAAGATGATCTAAGCTACTTCAAGCCCATTCATTGCTGCTCTTTCCTGACAAATCATTTTTATGAAAGCAGGTTAGGGAAATAGCAGACCAGCAGTCACACGTGACAGCATCTTCAAGGAAGCAAAACGGATGGGAAGAGCCAGAGTGAGACAGTCCCAGCAGCCACCTCCCTTAACCCCAGACAGCACAATGTGCCCAACCGTGCACTTCCTGTGTTTATGCAACAAAAATCCCACCAAGGGACCCACAACGAACCAACACATGGAATTCAACCTCCCTCTAAATGGTGATCAACCCAAGATAGGTAATTCAATCAAAGTATTTTCCCCAGAGCATCTGAGTACATTTTTTCCTTTAATTAATCTATTTCACCATCTATTTGTAGAGCAATATATTGAATCCACATGATTAATCTAGTACAGAAGAATTATAATGACAGTGTTCAAGTATGTATCTGGGCATTACTAGTAACTTTGTATGGTCTAGTGTTTGTCACTTCTGATAACATCCTCCTTCCCATGTTTCAAGCCCCGGAATGACACATGCTCTTGCAACATTGATTTCCAGCTACTACAAGAACATAGAAGAACCTGTTTCAAGGCATTCTGCACTTCTGCCCTTCTCCTTTTGGTTCCTCCAGAGACATAAAGCCTCATTCTTACTTCTCCATAAGCCTCAGAAACCCTTGAGTTTGCCAAAAAGATACATCAAGAGTCCACTCTAAGCCACCTCTCGCGTGTAAACTCTTTTCCATAAGCTAACGTAAAAGACAAACAATCTCTTATCAAGAGTCAGCTCTACCATGATGTAACTAATAAAATAATGACTTCAAGGTAAACATGAGACCATCAGTAAATATAGTGAGTGCAATGCAAACTACAGTAAGTTCTTCTACTCCCCTCTTTCAGTCACAAGAAAGCAACACTTGAAAATCTGAATAAAGGATGACACCTTCATAGAAAATCTCTATTTAAAAGGCTCTAGGATCATTCTGCCGTCACTTACAGAGGTTTGCCAGCAGAAGGAGTTCTATAATTGCCCACACACACAAATTGTTATGGTTATAACAACCCAATAACAATTCTTGACACAGAGTGTATGCACCCACTCAATTCAGTCACCTCTGGAGTAGTAATAACATGCTCGCTATAATCAGAAGAGGCAGAGAAAGAACCTACACTTCAGAAAAGGAAAGGCAAGAAAAAAATACATACAACAATTATTATAGTAATTATTAGTCATAAACTGGACTCAGCCCTTTAATTAGTCTTACACAGTATTCCTAAGTGCATAGTAATAAGTCTAATAAACCAGACCTACCATATGTAAATCTTCAGGTATTTCACATTTCATCATTACAGTGTCTGAGTTCAAAATGCTTAATTAGCACACTAAACTTTTACACTTTAGGAACTAGCATCAGAGGCCACCACAATAACCCAGGTAAGACACTTGCAAATAAGGCAATGCAGCCCAAAAGGAAAGAAACAATAATCCTTATCTATTCTGAATGATCCCAAGAAGCATCTAGAGTCTGGTTTGTATCAGAACCTAAAACACTGATTTCATTTTATGTTTTCAGATTTGAATTTAAGCATGCTTTGACCATGCAAGACAGCTTTCCCCAAGATGAAAACACTTAAAACACATCTTCATAACCAGGAGGATGACAAGTCAGGAGGAGCTCGTGTCGCCTGATTAAGTGCACATTTGATCTGCATACCGTGCACTTCTTCCCTTCTTCTTACGCACAAGGGGGAAGGAAGCAAAGCTATACAAAACCCAGGTATGTTTCCACTTAAAAAATTTAAATCGTGCTCATGGCAGGTTTGGACGCAACAGTGTAAGCCCACACACACAGCCCTTCACACATCCCTCCAGGAGCACATCGAGCACTTGACAGGATGGTCAATGGACCACTCTGGACCCCGGTGGGGGAACTCTGAAGACAGAAAAAGCGCTCTGAAAAGCAGGGTTTAAGAAACGCTTTCACACTTCCCTACGCAGACGCTATTACATTAAAAAACAGACCCGGTGCAAACGATTATTTCGAGTATAAACCTGAACTGCCACATTACAAAAGCTGCAATACTTGGAGGCGTCATACACTTGTTTTATTTAAGCCAACGCTGGTGGAGAACTGGATGAAGGCAGCAGCTCAAACCGAGGGGGGTGGGAGGCGCAAAAAGGGCTAGATTTAGTCAGGAGAACTTTTACACCAACCCGCTCCAGCCAGCTCTGGATCGGGGTTCCCCGTAGGGCTGTTAATCCTCGCTTCTCTCTACCGAAAACCACGGAACCCCCGGCGCTGCTCCCCGACTTCTCCCGCCCCGGGCCCCCGCCACCGCCCCCCGGGACAGGCCGGGCGGGAGGGACCGGCCCCGGCCTCTCCCGGCCCCACCGCCGCTCCTCTCGTCCCGCCGAGGGGGCGGCACCTGCGGGCACCTGCCGCCGCGGCGGCGGCGGCTCCTCCGGCCCCTCCTGCGAAGCCACCGGGTACCATCAACGCTCCTTCCCCGGGGGCTGCCCCGAAGCGGCGGTGCTTACCGGGCACCCCAGCCCGGCGCCCTGCCCGTCAGACAAAAGCCGGCGGAGATGGCCCCGGAGGAGCGGAAAGATGGGGGCTGGTCTCCCCCCCGCACCGTGGCAGCCCTTCCCCGCCGCACTCACCCATGCTGCGCCCGCCCGCCCGGGCTCGGCGGAGCGGCTCCGGGTCCCGCCGATGCGTTCAAACCGGGCACGGCGGCTCCATCCGTGCCGCTAGCGGGCGTGAAAAAAAAAGAGGGGGAAGGCTACTCCGAGCCGCCGGCGGCCCAGGACGAAGGGAGCCACAAACCCGTCCCGGCGCTTCGCCCGCCGCCGCGCCTCAGGCGAGCTCCGGCACCAGCGGCCCCGCCCCCGCCCCGCCCCGCCCCGCCCCGCCCCGAGCCGCCAAATCCCGCGAGAGCTCAGCGCCACCGCCCCCACGCCGCCGCCGTTGCCAGGCGGGGTGACGTCACCGCCCCTCCCCCTCAGCGCACACCTCCCTCAGCGCCCGCCGCTGCCTTCGTCCATCGTCTCCTCCTCCTCCTCCTCCTCCTCCTCCTCCTGTCAGCGGGAGGAGCGACCTGCCCC
>BJBW01001719.1:871-29238 GCA_004320125.1 Scolopax mira | reverse complement strand
AAAGTTACGTCTTCAGAGCACGTTGGGCTTGCAATGAAACTATGTTCCAGTGCAATTTTTCAAATTCAAAATCAAATCAGTCTATCACCAAAAAGACTGGTCGGGTACAGAAACGACACACATGACGTGCACTCAGGTAACTATTTTGCATCCTGGGGTTTTTTTGTGGCTTTAGTGTAAGGGATTTTTAATGGCAGTAGAGCAAAGCCACTCCCTGCAAGCTCCAGGCCACGAAAACACAATATTCTCTACAGTCATCTGCTCTCGGGGGCTCCTGGGAGCCTGTTGGAGAAAGGGATGTGGAGTTACCTGTATGTTTACATTTTCCCATATTGATTTTTCTAAGCTGACAATGCAATGGGCGGTGCGTTTTCAGTCTTCCGTAGAGAGGTCAAGACAAAAAAGAGTGCAAACATACTTCTCTACTGCTTCATGCTTTAAGCTTAACACAATGGCTCTTCTCTCTTCGTTCTCAAACAATGTAAGATTCTCATTAATTTTCTTGAAAGTGGCAGCCTTTTTTTCTGAGAGCTGTTCAGCTGCTTTTGAGTTTATAAATCGCATTCCCGAGGGGCAGTCTCTGCATCTGGGGAATCGCCAGAGTTGATCAAATATCCACTGTTTAGAAAATTCTACAATAAAGTACTATTTTCCCTGGCGGTCCCACACCCTCTCATTCATTTATTTTACCTGGACTCTAGAATGTGTTGCTATAATCAGTAGGTGCTTTTGTGGGGTGTATAACTATGTCCAGCAAGCTGCTAAATTTTGCAAAAAAGTTGATTACTTGCGTTTTCAGTCCTGAAAGTTATCAAGTAAATTACAGCTGACAAAACCATTAGGCATTATGCAGAGAAAACAATGCCCAGAGCAAGAAAGGACACACATTTCTCCCTCCCCATCTCCAGACAAACCAAACCCTATCAATTTTTTTTAGTAAAAAAACCAGAATTGTATTTGGATCTAATAAATAGGAAATATTTTCAATCCGAAGGGTTAGCTCTCGCCTTAGTAAGGAACTTGCAACTGTGAAGAAGGGCCCCTTGGCAGAGCTTTGGAGGCTTTCACTGATAATTTTTTTGTTGTTGTCATGTAGAGTAAGAAGTTAGATATTTATCTACATTCCTGCAGGCTTGTATATCCTCTCCCTCGGGGCACTGATGCCTGCTGCCAACAGAGCACATCAGTTTTTCTAGAGAGACTTCAAGCTCAGCCTGACGACTGACCAAGCACTTTAGAAGCACCTGATTGCTTTATATTTTCCCTTCTAAGAAGTTAAAGTATAGGAGATTATTCATTTTACCAGAGCGCATTCCCACAAAAAAAATAAAAAGCAGAAGATGAGTTTCGCCTTCACTCACTGGTTACTAGTGGAAATTTTCACTCTGTATTTCCACTTGGACAGTTATCAACATCTCAATTTGAAGAAAGAAAAGAGGCTCCTATTCTGCTTTCACATACAATGAGGTTAGAGAGGCAAATAGAAGGTTGGGTTTATGTCTTGACAAGTAAAATGTTTTTCAGTTCCCATTTTCGGTGGGACAGTGAACTGAGATTATTTCTACTTTTCCTGATTAAGGCGCAAAGAATTGTAGGCTTTTTGGTGCAGGCAGAGAAAAACACCACAAAGAAATTAGTTGTACAGAGGATTTTTTTTTTGTATTGTTTGGGTTTGCATTTGCCCACCAGAAGGTACAGAGGGGGATGTGTAACAGAAAAGGGGAATGTGCTCCTGCCACGGTATCCAAGTCACCCAAAGCTTATCACCAAATATAGTCACAGCCTGAGTGTTTTTTCTAAGAAAGCAAGAATAACCGATCAGCCGATTTTTGAGTTCATTACCCATAGGTTTGGGCATGGATAATTCATACCTTTCCTACCAACAGCTGAATCCTTTAGCTGGCACCCTCCCAAAAACACCCACTCAGAGAACAGTTTGCAGACACGATGTTTTCTATCCTTTTTCACTTCTCCATCTGTGTTATTTCCAGCCCAGACTACTTGAAAGTCAGCATCCCTTCTTGAATCTAATTAATCCTTATGACTTGGCCCTTCACATCAAATTCCTTCCTTTTTAGAAATTCCAGTTTATAGTTGTTCCAGAGCTCCTGCTGTACTCGGGAACTCCCAATGTCTCTTCATGACCTTTTGTCACAAACAAGAGCGAAAACAATAGTTTTGTTTAGACACACCAGTCTGTGAAAAGACCACTTTTTTTTTTCAGGGGGAGCTCTTAGAAAATAGGGTTGGTCTGTTACAAGGACAGATGGTAACATAGGACTGGTCAGGGGCAATTTCCCTTCAGAATTCCTAAACTTTTTCTTGTTCCAGTTTAAAAGTACAGCAATTCTTGCGATAAACATTCTCAGAAACACTTGCTTCTGGAACAAAAAAAAAAAAAAAAAAAGATTTCTTTCAAACATCCTATGTTTCTCTTTCACTGTTTATATTTGTCTTACGACATGTCAGTAATGGCTGGATTTAGGGAGTGTGGTTCTTTTAACCAGCATCCCAGGTGATTGCTCTGTGGTATATTTTATTTTCAGTGCGTAAAAAACCCAAATGCCAAAACCCCAGTGTTTTTCATTCTTGCTCACTAACTCTACTCCCATGTTATACTGGAACATTTAGAGCTAGTGGTCAAAAGGGACACAGAAACACCTATGTATGAAATCCACCCTTGTAATAATGTCCAGAAAAGCGATAATTCCACATGGAATTTGTAGAAAAATGCAGCACGGCACCTCAGGTGCCCCCTGGACCCAGCCGTTTCAGTCACTGACTGGAATATTCTTTTGCATTTTAACACAAAGAGTGAAGAGAGGCTCGTTTCACCCAACCTTACCTACATGCTTCTGCCACTCTGCTGGTGTGGATCCATTTGAAAATCTGTGGAAAGGAGGAAGCAGGCACTGCTGGGAAACGGTTCATCAGATCCTAAAATAAGTGCCTAAAATATGAGTGATAAAAACCCTGGAGAGGTGCCAGCATCTCTCTGGTGGCTGTAGAGGGAAACCACACAGCTAGCCTAGGGTTTGATGACTAACATTTAAGAAAGTGAATGCCATCGAGTAGATATACATATATTCTTCTTGCAGCACCTCCTTTTTTTTTTTTTTTTTGCCTTTACACTCTGCTATTAAAGTGTTTTCCTTGCAAAAAAAAATTCAACACTGCATGTTGGACAATTTAGAGTTAGGTGTAGTTCATGTTTCAGGATATTGCTTCATATATCCAAAAGTGAGACAAGACCTGGACACAGCTGCTTAAAGAGGAAGTCTTGAAGTGGAAAGAAAGTAGTAAAATACTGGCCAAATCCAACTATGGCCCTTTTTATTTTTAAGCCTCTTGGCGAGAAAGACAGAAGTTCAAAGTGCAAGGTCCTGGTCCTGCATTTGAGCTAATGGTGAGAGGGGTAGATGTTGAGAAGAAAAATCGGAGTAGTGATTGGCTGTACCCACTAAGATGATGCAGCTACAAAAATGGCAGATACAGTTCCTCAGCTTATCCAGAGAGGTATTTCCATTATATGGGAAATGTTGATGCCATCATAGAATGGTTAGAGTTGGAAGGGACCATAAAGATCATCGAGTTCCAACCCCCCCTGCCCTGGGCAGGGCCATCTCCTACTGGGAGAGCAGCTTGCTCAAAGCAACTCCCAGATTGCTCAAAGCCCCACTCAAAACCCCATCCAGCCTGGCCTTGAACACTTCCAGGGATGGGACATCTACAAGTTCTCTGGGCAACCTGTTCAGTGTCTCACCATACTCACAGTCAAGAATTTCTTACAAATATCTAATCCAAATCTCCCCTCTTCCAGTTTAAAACCATTACCCCTCGTCCTATCGCTCCACTCCCTGATGAAGAGTCCCTTTATGTAACTTGTAAGACCTCCTCTTGTAAAATGAATGCAAAGACCACATTCAAGAAGAGTAAATTCAGTTTGGGATAGGTACACAAAAGGGCCGTTTGAACCGTATTGGAGTGTGAGCAGCCTAAAAGAGGTTGCTTTGTCTCACGAAACAAAGACTGAGAAGGAGGGGATTTGCTCTCCCTAAATACATCTGTAAGCAGGTCTGGGGAGAGGAAATGACTCAAGCTCACAGGAGCACTGCTCAGAATCAGTGGGCACAACTGATGTGTGCTTAGAGTGGAAATTAGAAAGGAAATACTATCACAGAGCACAGCCATGATATTTGGGAACAACATTCACACAGCACTTTGGAGAGAAGGATGAAGCCTGCTCATTTTATGTAATGTATGATTATTATTATGTGATTTGCTTTACTAGCAGGGAAAAGGACTCAATGACATTATTTCCTAAGTTCATGTATGTATAACACACATATATATAATGTATGTTTGCTTGTATGCATGGGCTATATGGATATACATATATGTCTATTTTTTAGGAGTTCTATACACAAAGGTGAAGTTATAACCATTCCATGAGAAGCAGAGGGTGCAGGGACTCATGCACATCTATAGGCTGATACAGCAGGGAATTCACTGTTACCATTTTGCCTTTGACAAATGAATGCAAATATTTATGAGTGCCTGCGATACAGCACACAGATGCCACAGCAAGCTTAGCATTACCAAATCTGAGGGCTTGCTGGTGGTGGCACTGTAAGGATCATCACGAGCTGGGTAATTCTGCTGTCTCCAGGGGGGTTATCGTGGTCCCACTTTCACTCTGTTCCTCCCCTTTCCAAGGACAGTCTTCAAACTGTCAGAAGGGCATCCCTAAAGGGGCAGGTAGAGGTGCAGAGCTGCAATAAGGAGGGCAGCTCTCTCTCCTTCCCTAAAAGGAAAGGAAAAAACAAAACAAAACAAAAAAAAGACTGAAATAAAGAACTTGTGTCAGCTTTGGCTGTGCTCCTGTGACATTAACCAGGTGAGTTACCACCCCAGCCCAGAAGAAATGCTTGTGCTATTTGACAGCTGCTGATTAACTTGTGTGGTGTAGCAGCAAAGTGATAAGGTGCCGTACAGAAGCCAGACACTTGAACTGTCACCATTTGTGCAAGCTGGTGGCCTGGAGTATCTGTTTCTGTTGGGGCTGCCAATCCAGCATCTGTCACAAGCGTCTAGTTCATGGTGAGGAAACAAAGGGACGTCCCAGTGACACATCTTCCAGCTGCAACCCCAAAGAAGTGTCATAGGAGGGCAACAGAATGCCTCTTCTGCAATGAAAGAGGGGGTATTATTACAAGGCACATAAAATATGCAGAGAGTTGAATTTTACCTCTCCCAAAGACAGCAAACAGGCACCAAGCGTGTCTAACTGAAGGAAGCTCTGGAGTTTCGCTCTACGAGATCCTTGAAGAAAGGTTGTATTGGGATAAGTGTCACTGCGTGGTAACAGCATTGTAACTGCCATTAGAAAGGATGGTGCAGTGATGCCACTGCTGTGCTCCCAGGCTGGCTTTGCAGGGAGGGAGGGAGAGAAAAACAAGAGGCATGATGTCATTTTTTACATGTTAACATCAAACAGAAGATCATTATTCCTTCAATTCATTTTTGTAAATACAACAGCACTGTCCTGTGCAGTCCTTCCTCTCCTATTCCTCTACTTTGTCTCCTTTCATAGGTATTTGTTGGCTTTTTTTTAAAAACAGAGCTTATTCTTCCATGGCCCATAACGCTTTTTCTCCCCCTCACCTCCACACACACTATTTATGTCTGTTTAAAGTGTCTATCCATTTTATTTCATTCTGTAAAATCATTTGCAAAAGCGGTGGTATTTAACCCACAGGGTTATTATGTGTATCTTGCCTGTTTGTAGGGGATGCTGATAATCTTCTTTGTAAGAATTTTTAAGATGGTACTTGGTTTTGGATAAGCTGCTATATATACACCTGTTGGCTTAAAAACCCACTCAAGTCATTCCCCCAGAGAGGTTATAACAGTCATAAATATATTTCAGTTGCCTCTATTTTTGGCTGCCTAACTGCTTATTTTATTAATCACCTGGTTTTCATGTAGTAAGTTCCCTAACCAATTTCAGATAGTCTGGGCATCAGAGCCCAGTCTGATCAAAACAGCAGAGGGGCAAAACCAGAGCAGAAAAATGGAAAGTCCATGGCGTGGGAAGGCAAAAGAGCTCCAGGCACAGAGGTAAACCTGAAAGAAGATGAAAGGAGAGGAGCCTGAGGTCAGAGGGAGGAGAAGGCTGATAAGGAGTTGTAGCCCATAGAGCAAACACAGGCCAGGCAAACAAATGCTTCACCAGGAAATGAGCAGGAGAGTTCAAGAGGAAACAGCTCATACATACTCTTTTTATCAGCAAGATCTGACCTAAGCCTCTGAGGTACAAGCCTGATGGTCGAGGTCTAAAGAAGAAGGGGAACCCCATCCAGAAAGCACAAAAAAACGTGGCAGCCTGGAAGGAGGGAGCAAACAGCTGGAGTCTGGCAGCAGGGAAGGGACCGTGGGAAATGGATGAACGGGCATGTTTGAGGCAGGCATCTGAAAGATGCTGGACTTTCATTTAAGTTTCTCATATTTGGAGCATTTCTGTTAAAAAAGCCCCCAAAACCAAAACAACACCATCCAAGGATGTGCAGGCAGAGGAAATCACACGGTTTCTGTAACACAAGAAAAACCTGAGCCAGTCAACCAAGCCAAAGCAGGCCTGGAGTGATTGGTCCATCTGATCTTTCGTGTAGCTTGTAGCTTTAGGGCATGAAAGTACTTAATTAAAAAAAAAAAAAAGAGAGGAGGATCCTTTGGGGAAATTGAGTCTTGGAGTAGAAATCACTGAAGAAGAGGAATAATGGTCAAAAAGGGACAAGTTGCTACAGAAGCCAGAAGAAAGAAGGAGCTTGGGTTTGCTGAAGTGCAGTTCAGACTCGTGGCAGCAGCTTTTTTTATCCTGGGAGGAGAGATGGGGCTCCCAGGCTCCCAGTGGGGTGTTAGTACTGGAGACACAAATTAGCCTGCAGTTTATTGCCATGAAATTATAGAGGAAGACTTCAAATTGTTTTACTTTGTTTATTGTTTGACTTTGGGAGAAAAGCGCACCCGGTCATTACATGCTATTCTGTTTATCTTTTCTCCTCCAGCTTTAATAAACTACTATCATTTTAAAGACTTTGATTCATTATTGTGATGGGAAAGTAAATTTTTCCAGGTGTCTGGGCTGGGGCTTAAACCAATCTTCACAACAGACCTCCAGAGATAATAAAAGCCAGCCCTTACGGCTGCCAACCAGGGCCTTCCAGAAAAGCTGATAGAAGTTTTATGATTTCCTTGGCTGTTGGCAAAAGGCTGCAGCTGTGCTAAGCTCTGGGAAAGCAACACCTGACCCTACAAAACTTTGAGTCCAAATCGTGGGAAATGACATGGGGCCGCAACTCTACCAAGGACCAAACTTTATGCTAAGAAGCACAAGCAAGTGCTAATTCAGCCCAGGTAGAGAACCAAAAGGACTTCAGCAGAGTTTAGCCCAGTGGGATCTGGAGGCTGTAGGTTCCTCTTCCCAAATATGAACCAACAGCCTCAGAGTGTAGTTCTTCTTGCAAAGTCTGGTAACGTTATTTCCCTACGACAGTGTATCGCCGTTTTTCTGACAAAGCTGCTTTTGTGTCCCTGTGTGTTTTTTCTACATCAGATATTTATAGAAATTGTAGTCTCAAAGCTGCCAAAAGCACTTCCTGTAAATTACATAATGCGTCTGTCTCCCTTCCAGTGTCACGAGGACCTATTCACAAGCTTCCCGTTGCTTTTGAGACCTTCCTTCTACAAGACAGAAGAGCTCTGATGGTTACCATCCACTGCACGTGTGCGCAAAGAAAACACCACCACCGGGAGAGGACCGAGGCAGAGAGTAACTGGAATAGGGACTGGGAGTGGTTTGTGTTGTCAAGGATGTTTCTGGTGGAGGTGGTATGGGTTCTTTTTCCAAATCTTTGAAATGTTTTCTTGTGCAGATTCTTCTTCTGGAGATGCTTTACCAGATTCACCAGCAATATCCTGTGTTGTGCTGTTGATTCGTCCCAGGGCAGAAGTGCCTGTGACTGTGGCCTTTCTTCAGCATCCATCCAAATGGTCTGTGCTTCCACCTCACCTGGTGTTTTCATGGTAAAGAAGCTGTGCAGTTTTCCCATTTAGATCTCGTCTACATTCACCTTTACGGTTGAGAGGGCCCTGGTGTATTCCCACCGAAATCAGATAGTTTAGAAAACACAACATTCTGGAATAAAGCTAATTCGCCTGGGTTCGTTTTACATCCAACCAAGCATAAAATGGTTGATTATAGCGTTCAAGAGGAAAACATGAGATTAAAGAATTGATCCAATCTGCATTGCAGTTAGTAAGAAAACATCCACTTATTTTAGTGGGAATGGGTTTGGGCCATTTGGGCGCATGTTGTCTGGACTTCAAAGGAAAATGAAATCCAAGCAAAAGGTATAAAAAACGTAGAGAGCACATTACGTAGTAAACAATCCCATGAGCTCACGCTGTGCCCTTTCTTTGCCTGCCTTTGATGTTGGAGCTCCCATTTTATTCATGCAGACTTGACCCTGCTGACATTGAACTTAGCGGGAAGACTTTGTGCAAGAACTGGCTTTATATTCTTAGATGGCTTTTTGGAGCAACGAAAGTTTTGTACTTTCATTGTGTGGTAGGATGCCAAGAGTAGAGGAAGAAAACAGAACCAGGGCTGTATTACTCACACTGGCTTTCTGCTCCAGGGAGGCCAAGGGACAGGAGGGGAGCTTCACCTTTTTCCATCTGCTGTCCTTTTTCCTCTCCTCACCAAAATGCTAAAGCAGACAAGAGCAATGGTGCAAAAAAGGGATCAGTGGGGGTCCCAG
The DNA here is from genome assembly GCA_004320125.1 of Scolopax mira. NCBI lineage: Eukaryota > Metazoa > Chordata > Aves > Charadriiformes > Scolopacidae > Scolopax > Scolopax mira. The sequence goes on along the minus strand of BJBW01001719.1, from coordinate 20,416 downwards.
CAGGGGAAGGAGCAAAGGAAGGATGGAGGGAGAGGGCTGTGCTGGGTTGATACAGAATCATCTGATAAAATACGGGTTTGGGTTGGAAGGAACCTTTAAAGGTCATCATCTAGTCCGACCTCCCCTGAAATGAGCAGGGACATCTTCAACTAGATCAGGGTGCTCAAACTTGATCTTGAATGTTTAAGGGTGGTGGCAGAGAAGAGGTGGCTTCCCACACTCTGCTAGCCTGCAGCCTCCTCTGACTGGTCCTGCATCCCCTTCAGGAGACCAGGTCAATCTGCAGAGGGTTAATGAAAGAGAGAGAGAAACCCCACACAGGCCCACAGCAGACTGATGCCCAGGTTTAACAGTGTCACAGTGTCCAGTCATAGCACAGTATTTTTGAAGGGGTAGGAGATACAACTTCACAAAATTCAAATGCTCTCACCCATTGTGGATATCAGGCAGCATCCTGCCGCTTCTCAAATGTGTGGTATTAATTTTTGTGGTGGTGGCCATGTACACAAGTTGTGTGACACACTACCAACATTTCGTAACTACTAGAGAAGGGATTAGACATCATGCTTCCTCCAGGAAAGGAAGGAAAAATGACCGCGGCCTGGAAAAAATTCCAGAAAAATTACCTTGTCCTGCTTGCAAGTTCCTCAGCATTCTCATATTCAGAAAAGATCGACTTCCCTTAAATTTGACTCTGCCTGAATTTGACTCAGACTCCTGCCCGCAGCCACTTCCAACGGCGGCCTCCACCGAATGAGCAATGACTGTCAGAAGACCTTGGGGCAACGATTAACCCAGGACAAAATCCTGCTGCGGCCACTCACAAAAGCAGACTGAGCGACGTTGGGTTTTTGATGAAGATTTACAGTGCTGTAGCAAGGATGAGGAAGGGCCAGTGGAGGCTGGAACCTCCCAGCCCTGGCCACGGCTGCTGCCATCGTTGTCCCACAGGAGACAGAAGCAGCAGGAGCACAGAGGGATGGAGAGCACTGGGTGGGAGGGGAGCATTACTCAGCTCGTTAGAGTTTTGGGGCTTTCTGGCAATATCACACACTTCTAATTTAATTTGGAATCGAGGCTTTTATTTTTTATTTTTTTTTCCTCTTGAAACCTCTCCCTTAACTCCTCTTTTGTTCATTCACTAACAAATTAAGGTGTTTTTTGTAGCAGATGAAGCAATTTGCATTCACAACAGCACAACACTGGTTTAAAAATAGTAGTGAGAAATTTGATAGTTCAAATACAGGGTGTCTACTTGGAGAATAAACATGTCTCCAGTGTTAGCTTAGCTTTTAAAACAAACTAATAATTGCTTCCAGGGATAAAAAATATTTGTAAGCTATGATTACAGCACTCTTCCATTAAAGGGAAGGAAGCACAGCTGTCTCTTTGGAGCAGGCAGATGGCAACAGAGAAAGTTGTGCTCCATAATTAGGCTTCAGGAGCTGTCAGGTACCTGTGCCTCTGACAGCTCAACATTAAAACCATATCAGTGGTGCGTTCATCCATGCTGCTGTTTCCCAAGCCACCCAAAAGAGGTTGGGAAGTTGTTAATTAATGTCCGAGTAGCTCCATGGTTCTGCCTCTGAATGCAAATAGCCCAGGGAGACGTAAAATGTCTTGAACAGAAGAGACAAGCCTGCAAGTGGTGTAAGGGTTTGAATATTGTGTATTCTTCAAAAAGCGGTGGCAGGGGAGGGACTGCTCATGTCCTTACACAGAAACGTGTTTCTGATCGTGGTATTAGTCCAGCTTCTCCTGTTCTCCACATAAATCTGGAACGATTTTGCGCTAAAAATATCCCCACAGGAAAAAATAAGCAAAACAAAGAACTCCAGCAAAGTCATAAATCTACATTGTTTCCATCCCAAGGGATAATAATATTGTGATATGGCACTAGGCCACAGCACCAAGTTGCCCTGTATCTACACTGCACACATGCTGCCTCAGAACAGCACATTTCGGTTCACACAGTGGCACAATCTAAAATTAACTACCAGGTGCCCCATGCCAGAGCGAGTTTGCCTAAAATCATGATGTTTTTAAAAAAATGAAGAGCCTCACTAGCACTGAGGAGGACATCCAAAGGAAGACAGCCTGCTCCTGACTGCTTTGTGTTTTCGGTGGGAACCTGGTACACGGGAATCGCGGGATTACTCACACGTTTTACAGTAAACACTTGTCTGGATTAAACCTCTCTGGACCTAATTTTTGGCTGAGGGCTACTTAGACTTTAGAAATGAGCAACCCTTGTCAGGGCTGATTCTCTCCGGCTGTGTAAGGCACACTACAGTGCTGTCTTCACCCGTACACAGCCAAAGGCAATGCCTGGCCAGATCTCTTGCTCAGAAGGGAGACTTCATATTCCAGCTGCAGCTTTTTCCTGAAAGGCTTTGAATTCCCACCTTGCCACACTCTGATTAAGTAGATCATCTCAGCAGAGACTCCTACTCCACCTCTGTTAAGGTAAAGGCCCATAAACATACACTGCATGCAACTCAAACACTTTTTCTGACTGGGGAGTCTTTATTTGGGACTGGGGAGTTTTAGGGAACTGCCTGCTGGGTTTTTCCATGAATCTATAAAGCCACCGTTTGGTAAAGAGAGACCTTCGGCCAGCTCTCACCCTCCTCATCAGCATCCTGCTGGTGGTTACCATCCCAGTGTTATCTGGAAACTTTATCACAGGGAGAGTTTGGGCATTGTGAGTTCTGTTTCTGAAGCACGAGTTACTGCCACCACTCTTTGCCGATCTGCCTGAGAACCTGTTGTGGGTTCCCAAAGTACTGCCTTACCCCTGTATCTGCCCTTCTGCCTTCTCGTGTGCAGGTTCAAAGAGCTTTTGGTGGCATGCTTGTAGGAGGACATTCTTCTACCAGGAGCAATACCAGGAGCGTGGTTACCCTGGTTCTGTACCACTATTTATTATTCAGCAGGAGCCTCTGCAGGAGGAAGGAAGTTTTAAAATGATTGCCTGCAAAGAATTCCGACAATCAGAACTCATGATCCACAGGGATTACTTGTAGTTTATTGCGGCCCTGGTCTCATTTGTCCTCCTAAAGAGGAAGTTCAGTGGCTTACTCTTTGAGGTATAACATAATGATTTTTGCCAGATCAACTTCTAACAAAAGAGAGCATTGAGTGTAAACAAATCAGTTATTGTAGAGCGGGTCTTTGCCTAGTTTGCAGGACAGAGTTTATTCCACTGAACGCAAGTGGGAATGTTTCGGTCACTTGGGACTTCAAAACCTTAGTGCAAGTGTAATTTCTGTAATTTAAGATGATTATTTTATGTTCTTTTGCAGTATACAGGAAGAACAGTCCTTTTCCTCTTTTCAGAAGTCTTTTTGTATATATAAAGGTTGTTATCATCTTCCCCATCTGTTCTGTTTTCTAGAATTTTCTAGACACAGATGAATTATTTACCTTTTTCTGAAGTGTTTTCCCCAGACAGAGCACATCTATTCCATCTGCAGCCTTAGCAGTGCTATTTAAACTGGAAAGGTTATTTCAACATCTTACATGCCACACATACACTGGGTGAACAAATTGATTCTTTACAAATGTGCCTTGGCTGTTATTAATTAGATGTTTTCTGCATTTTGCAAACACAGTTTCGATATTTTTTTAGAAAATGCATTCAGATGATTAATGACTGCTCCTACGTACCTCCCTTCCTTCTTTTATGAAAATACCATGCTTATTCTCCAGTTCCCTGGGACCTAATCTGTCCTCAACACCTTCTCAAGAGTGATAACTAACATCTCATCCTGCTTACACTGACTACTTAAGCATTTTAAATAAACTTCTTTTTTTCTTGAGTGACTCCTGAAGGAAAAAAAAGACATTAAACCTATTGCCCAATATTATTTCTCTCTTCCTATCACATGTTGGACTAACTCTTTCATATTTCATATCTTTGAGGAATGTCCTCACGTTATTCTTCATTCCATTTATTTGTTGTATCTTATTCTGCCCTTAATTTTTGTCCCTAGGATTATACTAGTCCTAGGAATTCAACCCAGTATCTACATCGTGCCAACATCCTTTTGAGACAGGACTTCTGTTGCATAGTGCAGTAGATTAGCTTTTGTCTGGTAGATAATAGTAAGCAAGTACCATTTAATCAAAATAATCACAGACTTTTTGCAATTATATCACTTCTGTATTGTTGTTCTAGGGGACAACTAATCCTGTTCCCCTTGAGCTCTTGATGAAACTCCTCCTGACATTCAGGGAGGTGAAGGCATTTTCCCAAACCTCTCACACAGTAAAATCACTGTTATCAACGTGTTCAAAGTCAGCGGGGAGATGCCAAGTAAGTGCAGTAAAAGGAGAAGGAATATTGCATCTACTGTCTTGTAATGGCAACTTAGATTTTGGAAGAAAATACAAGACTCAGGGTTAATCGCCAATGGTGAAAGTAGTACTTTGCTCCAGGATTATTAATAAGCATATGAGAGAGGAATGTTTTGACCATTTGAAGCATATTTTTAGTCTATTTGAATGCCTGAAACCTAACAGTATGATTAAAGGGCTGCTCTGGTTAAGTTTGGATAAACCCAAACCCAAGTATTTTCTGAATGTTTGCCTGTTTCCCACACAAACCAGGAAACAGTATTTTGACAATTCTGAAGTGTTTCCTGTTTTTCTCAGTTGTTTTTCATTTCTCCTGTTTAAAATGTTTTTGTTTAAATAAATTGAGAGTTTTGACAGTAATTCTTGTGGCATTTCTCTAAGCATTATTCAAAATATAAAGCGAGCCTGTTCTAAAGTATTTTTACTAAGGAGCAGAAATGTAAAAAGCCCAGATGTTTGGCTGCCGGGGGCAAAGGTTGAACCACCTGGTATTTACCCACCACCAAATTTAATGCTGCACTCTTCCCATCTTTAAAATCCTCTTCAATCATTAACCGATTTCTCACAGTTCAACAGTGCAGGTAGAATTTTTTCTTCCTGTTTTGCAGACTCTGAAATGAGACAAAGCATCCAGTGAGTCGAAGAACCACAGAGGGAGTCGCCCTCAGTGTTCATCAGAACATGATTTAATTAGTCTTTACATGATGATAAAAATGGCTCCATCTTCCCTTTCACTCAATGCTTCATCTATCTCTTTCACATTTTTCTCATCCGTTCTACACGTCTTTCTCCCCTTGCTTTTTACAAAAGAAATTCTGTTTCTTTTTTCCATCTGCTTGGTCTCTTCTTTCCCCGTGAAAGCTCAGGCCCAGGGGAAAGGATCCTGTGTCTTGCTTTTGGATAATCTCTTCATTTCTTGGCAGGCAGTCAGGTAGAAAGCAAAGCAGAGAGCTTTGGCACAAGACAGAGGCTGAGTGTTTGGTTGTTCGGGAAATTTTTTTTTGTTTCTAGGGGATTTTTTTTCCCCATCTCTTCTTGGGAATGTTTCACTTGGGTTGTCCTTTAGTCCAGGGAGGGAATAGGAACCCATTATATTAAAGGCTGAGGTTTGATGTTACGCTATTCCCCGGAAAGTGGGACTTTCCTTTTATTGTTCACAACAAACATTTTCCTTTATGAGAAGCATAATAAAAAGGCAGGTCTGAAGTTAGGAAAAAAGATGTTTTTGACCAACTTTAATCAGATATGAATTGCTCGTGAAGTTTTACAAGAATTATATTGTTTGAGCTAAAGAACACCAGCTGGTACTTCCTTTTCTTTTTGGATGCATCATTACAAAATAAATGTGGGAAAAGATAAAGTGTAAGTATTCTAATGCTTTGCAAACAGAAAAAATCCTGTTAAGAAATAACTAGTAATAACTGGTGGTGCTGGGTGTCTGTGTATGGTCTCTCTCTGCTCTGGGTGAGCTGGGCTGTTCCTGAGGCTGTAGCACCTCCGCGTGGGCTGAGCCAAAAACAGTGATTGCTCCTCTCTGGTGGCAGGATTCACTGCCAGCCAGCAATCCTTTCCCACCTGCTTGGCAGTTCTGGTTTGAAACCTCTTAGAGGTGTCCATGCTAACTCTTTCACTGCCAGATTTCCATCATTAGATGGAAATAAAATCCCTGTGCTTTTTGGAATCAAAATATGACCCAGAACATTCAAATTGCAGCACTTTTCAAGTCTTGAGTGCTATTAATCACAGACAAAGCTTACCTCATGAGTCCCTACCCATTGCCACCATGCAGCCCATCCTTAAATTCACCACAGAGAATAATGACTGTTTCCTCATCTTGAGAAAGACACACTTGGCTGACACTGAGAACCTCCTGAGAAAGAGAAATGATGCAGAAGGAGCAGGAAAATCTTGGGCTCCCCATGTCCCTACTCCCTTCTCTAGCTCCATCCTCACCCCTGCTCCAGGGCAGCTCATGAGAGTAACTGAGCTTTATTTTCTAACTCCAGGTATTCAGTGTGGATGAGGATCACAAAGCCAACGTCTCCAGCCAGATGCAGCCCAGTCTCAGAGTAGAGGGGTGGGATGCTCAGTGGTGTGGCTGGTTTTCTGCATCGTTGGTAGCTGTTGGCATTAGCAGTAGTGTTCCTGGGGGAAAAGGACTATCCAGTCATGCTAGAAAATAGTCTTACAGGTACACGTACTTCATCACACACACACACACACACTACAGGTGTTGTATGGGACTGTTCCTCCTTTCTGGTAGAAGCCATACCCCTGCTTCATAGTGGATGAGTAACAGTTGGAGCTTACCAGACTGTTGAGCTTCAGCTGTCTAATGCTGCATCCCTTGGCAACAGTTCTAAGGTGTATAGTCTTTAAATTCTTAACTATTTAATTACCATTTCTGTAAAGTAGGTATTCTCTAAACTGAACAAAGTAGGTGTGCTCTCTTTTTCTACATGCCCCATGTCTGTAATACCGTCATAGAATCATTTAGGTTGGAAAAAACTTTTAAGGTCATTGAGCCCAACTGTTAACCCAGCACTGCCATTCCACCACTAAACCATGTCCCTCAGCACCACATCTACACAGCTTTTAAATACCTCCAGGGATGGAGAATCTACCACTTCACTGGGCAGCCTGTTCCAATGCTTGATAACCCTTTTGGTGGAGAAATTTTTCCTAATATCCATCCTAAACCTCCCCTGGCACAATTTGAGGCCATTTCCTCTTGTCCTTTCACCTGTGACTTGGGAGAAGAGACCAACCCTCTGGTCTACACCCTCCTTCAAAGGAGCTGTAGAGAGGGAGAAGGCTTCCCATCAGCCTTCTTTTCTCCAGGCTGAACAACCACAGCTCCCTCAGCCGCTCCTCACAAGACTTGTTCTCCAGACCCCTCACCAGCTTTGTTGCCCTTCTCTGGACCCACTCCAGCTTCAATGTCTTTCTTGTTGTGAGGGGCCCAAAACTGGACACAGCACTCAAGGTGGGGCCTCACCAGTGGGGAGGACCATCACTGCCCCAGTCCTGCTGACCACACTATTGCTGATATACAGGGCAGGATGTTGTTGGCCTTCTTAGCCACCTGGACACTCTGCTGGCTCATGTTGAGCCAACAGTCAACCAACACCTCCAGGTCCTTTTCTGCCGGGCAGGTCTTCAGCTACTCTTCCCCAAGCTTGTAGCGCTGCCTGGGGTTGGTGTGACCCAAGTGCAGGACCTGGCACTTGGCCTTATTGAACCTCATCCCATTGGCCTTGGCCCATCAATCCAGCCTGTCCAGATCTCCCTGCAAAGCTTTCTATCCTCAAACAGATCAACGCTCCCACCCAACTTGGTGTCTTCTGCAAACTTATTGAGTTTAAGAAGCACGGGGAACAGTCTTTTCAGCAAGTCTTGGGGTTTGTCTTCATACAGGCTTATTCTGAAATAATTACATCAGTGTTCTTATACGTTCCTTACTACTTCAGGGGAAGTGCATGAATGAACATGTTTCTTTCAGAGAAACCCAATTGTCAGCAAACAAAAAAAAATAGCCTGTATGGGAAGGTTGCTAGAGGGTAAGATCAAAGCTGATCTAATTTAGGTATATATGGAAAGGTAAAGTTTGGAGGTGTTTGCATCATACATGTTTTTAATGTAAATGTTTGCATGTACAAGTGCACTTTTAGAAATTCAATTTTACAAGTTCATGTAATTTTGAAATCTTCTTTCATATAAATATATATATATACACACATTCTGGTATAATTCAGTCAAGTAAAATTAGAAGTAAAATCTGAAAAGAGCATGAAAAACATTTTTTTAAATGATCAAAATGCTTCCCAATTCACTATGATTTAATAAACTCATACCACAGATTAAATTGCACCAAGAAGATCACTTGTGAAATGAAACCTTTTTAACTATCATCTCAGTATAATCAATGCTGACATATACAACCCTTAGTTAACCACAGTGGTTTTACAGAAACTGATATTTTCAATGGGAAATTTCTACTAGGAATTATAGAGTTACTTTAATATACGAGAGATCTTGTATTAAGGAAATGCATGAATAATTTGCTTTCCAGCACAGCTCTCTAGAGAGACATGTTTCTCTCTGTGCATCCTTTCCTATGTGTAAATATTGGGAAAAGTCTCCGAGCAAAACAGGATGCACTGAGTTACTCTTGTGCCAAAGTTTCTTTCCATGTGATCACAACCCCTTCTGAGAAGACAATTAGCCATTTTTGCAGACCCATCAGACCCATCAGGAGGGTTGGTCTGCTCATTGTCCAAGATGGTGTACCATTATTTCAAAAAACACGTTGAAAGCCAGGCCAATCCACAGATGCTCATCTGGGACATGATGAGTTCCGATTAGGACTGTCATGAGAGTGACAGTCACCCAAAGGTTCAAAGGAGGCTGTAGAGAGGTGGGGGTCAGTCTCTTCTCTCAAGTCACAGGCAACAGGACAAGAGGAAACAGCCTCAAGTTGCACCCAGGGAGGTTTGGATTGGATATTAGGAAAAATTTTTACACTAAAAGGGTTATTTAGCATTGGAATGGGCTGCCCAGGGAAGTGATTGAGGCACCATCCCTGGAAGTATTTAAAAAACAGGTTGACATAGTGCTTAGAGACATCGTTTAATGATGGTTTTAACCAGAGTTAGATTGATGGTTGGACAAGATGATCTTAAAGTTCCCTTCCAATCTAGACAATCGTGTGACTCTATGATTTTATGGGACTTTGAGCAGCCTATGTTGCTGCCCCTATTGCAATATAGTTGATGTCCCTGACAGTGTCAGGGAGGTGGACTAGATGATCATTAAAGGTCTCTCCCAACCCAAACCTTTCTATGATTCTATGATCCTCTCAAACTCCATCCTGCTAATGTGATGCTGAAGGCATCCACATTTTGCCACAAAGGCTGCACTTCACCAAAAGAGCTGAAGACAAAACTGACCTAAAACTGACCTGCAGTCAAAAACTCCATTTTTTGATGACATTGCATCTTGAAGCTTGACCTTATTCAAAATCTTCAGTATCGCTGCAGGGAGAAAATGTCAATGCTTTCACATAGTATCACTCATGCAGTTCATTCTGACTTCGCCTTATTTTAAAATAGAAAAACAAATAAAATACTTTTGAAAGAAATTGTTTTCCCCACTAAAAATGCCATGGTGCATTTTAGTGTGCTAGGAATTTATTTCTAGATCACTGTTTAAACTCTGCTTTCCATGAAACATCAACTGTGCAAGCCTAAGAATCACAGCATCTGTTTATAGTTTTAAAGAGATGGTACGTTTCTACCCCAAAGGCATGTAGCACTTTGAAAACTGGAATTGAACCCATTCTCAATTCTGCTTTTCACACACAAAGAAAAGAAGTCAGTGTTGGGTGTTGGGGAATAAGCACACACTGTGTTTGGCAGACTCAGGTCAGGCAGAAAAGGTTTGTCTCTACAGCTACGGGAGAGAAGGGAGAGCAGGGCAGAGGTCCCCCCCTCTTTCCTCTGATGTAAAACAAAAGTGCTGGGGCTCGTATGCATCCACAGCAGATAAAAAAACTCTCCAGTGGAGGGTCCTGATGTGGCGGAGCAGCATCTGCATGGAAGGAAACCTGGTTAAGAGTGGATGTACCCCTGCCTGTCTGGTAACTCGGGATCTGCAGCCCTGCACCCTCAGCACACCTCTGTTCTGCTCATCCCGCTGCTTCTGGCACTGCTGTGGCTTTGACCAACTTATAGGCCCATACCCACAACGAGTATAATTTTAAAGTATTGTGATTTTCAAGCAGAGCACTTATTTGAGGAGGGGAAAGGTGTGTGTCCTAATTTCCAAGGATACTTCACAGTCACTTTAATTTCTCCCTTTTTTGTCTTGCACCACAGATCCATATCTAAAGATGGAGCAATATTTGAATATTTCTTACTGAGAAGATGGGCAGAGTAAAATAATTCCTGTATTGAGTTGTGGGCAGGAGCCAGACTATACTGGTCACACTGCCTGTGGGGTGTCCTTCCAGAAACCTCTCAATTGCATGGCCAAAGTTGGAAATACCCTACATATTAAGGGGGAAAAAAAAAAAAATAAATAAATACCTTGTCCTGCATCCCTCTGTCAGCAGATGGCTCTGCAAGCCATGGTGTTGGCTGGTTAACCATTGCATGGTGGAGACAGCTGAGGCTCCAGAAGAGTGGGAGCCTGACTGTGTGCCCTTGTGTGTCTCTCACTTTCTGCCAGGGGAAATTTGAGGTGCCCCAAAACCTGCAAACAATGGGTTTTGTCTAACCCTTGTTCTCTCTGATATCTTCCCCCCCCATCTTTGTTCTTTTCTCCCAGGCTTCCAACACATCCTGTTTGCTTTGGAGCTCCAGCTCATGGTCCTTCACTCAGACCCCATCTCAGCCGTGCTCTGATGTCTTTGATGTCTCTGAAGGCCGATGATGTGAGAACATCAGTACCAGGGCTCCTGCTTCCCCAAGGGGCCTGTGTGGGCAGCCCTGCAGCCCTGCCCTCCTGTCTGCAGCATCCCAGCCACCTCCAGCACACGCTGCATCACAGAATCAATCTTAGTGGTTGGAAGGGACCTCTGCCTGCAGCACAGACACAGCTGTTAGCTGGGCTGTACCAGCAGGCACCGAGTAGGTTAAGTCAGCAGCCACCACATACTGCAGAAACTACGGCTCAGAACAGAGCATTTTATCATCTCTTTTCCACGCTTGATGCTGGAAGCCTCTAGAGGTCCAATCTGCTTGACGTGTTTTTTTTTTTTTTTCCTCTCTGGCAACTCAATTTTACTTGGCGTCTCTCTCTCTCGTGACCGTGCACAGTCAAAAATTGCATTTTGCAGATAATACATTTAGGTTGGGGATGGAAGCCAATTTGAAAAGCACTCTTACAGAAAACTAAACAGCACAGGCTTCGAACAGCCAGGGAAAAGGTGAATCCTTTCCAGCTAGAGCCCTTTGCAGCAGATTGCTATGGAGATAGCAGGAAGATTTGTCATGGGTGGCAAGCCCGGGGAGCCTGGGGAGTTTAAATCGTGTAAACAGATCATTACTTACTCAGTAACATCCAGGCTGGGAATAAAGGGCTGCAGCTCTACCTGATACCTGAAAAGATGGGCTTGGTCTCTCAAATTCTGGTAATACAACTGCAAAATGGTTTTGTTTCCTGTCCCTTACCACACAGGGTATGATCAAAAAAGGTCTCTGGAGTTGCTGGGGTAGCGGATGGGACCATTTCAACACTGTTATGTACTGAAGAGGAACAGTACTTTTGTTCTGAGGGGGTTGAAACATGTAGAAATGACTTGAAGGACATAGTGTCTGAATGAGCATGGTCATGTCATCAGATCTGGGCTGAACAGACCACCTTTCCCACACCAAGCCCCTTCAGAGCCCTTCTCTCCCCACAGGGCACATGTTCTGCCTGTGCAGAGCATTTCCACAGCTGGGACCCTAAACTGATACTACAAGACTGTCATCAATATTTTGCTATTTAAAAAAAAATATTCTTGCCTTTCCTCCCATGAGTTCCACTTCTGTATTTATTTTCTCTATGTCTGAGTGCTTGCATTCATGAAGATAAAAGCCATGGAGAAGTGAAGCGAGAAGCTTTCCCACTTGAGTTTCCACAAAGGAAATTCTTTGTCCTTGAGCTGCCAGAGAAGATACTTGCTCAGTGTCAGTGGACCTGGTACCAAAGAGGGACACAAAGGCCACATCTGTGTGAGTGCAATGTCCAGGCACTGGTGCTCAGTTGTCTGCACGCTCATCTTGGTGGGACAGTCTCAGGCAGAGGTTTGGCCCCAGCTCTGCCCAAGCAATTCCCGAGGTGGATTCAGGACCTAACCCAACACAGGGACCATCCCCAGAAGCAAATTGGATGCACCCACCTCTTTGAAGGGTAAAAGTGTAACAGTATGGATGCAGCCTTATCACACCAGGCAACCTCAAGGTCAGGCAAAAGGCAAAGATGACTTCTACAAGACAAAACTGAAAGTGATGATGTTTCAAAAATGGAAAACAAAGTGTTCTCTCGCAGCAATGCCGAGCTTTGGCTCCCTTGACAAATTCCAGGCGAATCAAGGCAAGAGTGTGCTCATTTGGACAGACAGCTCTTTCCCAGCTGAGAGCATTCCTTCAGGGAAGCTGGCACAGCCTGCCCGACGCACAGAACAAACCACCCTTGGCCTATTCCCACCTGCCCTGACGCAGCCCAGCGTTCAGCAGGGTCAGCTTCCCCAGGGGATGTCTCACAGGCTCTGTGCAGCACGATTTGGAAGAGAAATATAAAGAGCTCCAGCTCACGTGTGCTGAAAATACAGCTGCATACATCTGCAGAGTCCTTTCGCTGCTCTTCAGCTCAGTCCCACGTCCTCACTGGAGATACAGTCCCCCAGATGGATCTGACAGTGCAGAACCTGTGTCCATACCTTGTCTGGGCTGGACTGCAGTACAGGTATCTTAGTGCAAACCCACCTTCACGGACCAGTTTGGTGGAAATGTGGAGCTGTGCACTGGAGCAAGAGAGGCACCAGGTGACTGCCCTTCTGTGCCACCTGCTCCGCTTTTGCAGAAGGCATGGTCACAGCGGGGTGGCACAAGAGCAGTGTGCTGGAATGGCCAAAGCCTGTGTGCCACAAAAGGCCAGATTGCAGAACAGGTCCCAGCAAGTCCAACCCCTCACTGCAGTCGTCATTTGGGTAAGTCTCTTATGTCAGCAATCACCAGGGGACTTCAACAGCAGCTCAGCTTTCTAGGTTTTACCAAGCAATTTGCAAAAGGCCCTAACGTCTCCTCTGGAGGAACCCCATGGATGTGAAAGGTCCTCCCAAGCCATGCGCAACCTGCTGCTGCAGGGGCTGCCCAGGGTTGTCAGAACACCCCAGACCTTGACTTTTCCATGCCTCACTTCTTAGAATCATATAATGTGTTGGGTCGGAATGGACCTTTAATCTAGTCCAACCCCCCTCCAGTAATCAGGAACATCTTTAATCCCTATCTCCTTCCTGCTGGGCTGAGCTGCACACCACTGCTCTGCCTTTCCCTTTACAGGCTCCACACTGACACCACGGCCAAGACCTGCACTGGGGCCCATCTCTCCCATCTTGCTCATTGAAAAGAAAAGCAAACAGAAACCAGCCTCCTTGCTGGGTTTTATCATTACTCATCCAGCTTGGGCAGGACGGGACAGGGTGAAGGTTGCACAAGGAAGATACTTGATGCCATGTAAAGAGCCAGCCTGGGGGGGTAGGGGAAGACTAAGATCTTTGGAGGATCTATTGCTTAAGGATGCCTTCATGACAAGGAGTCTTGCTGTCAGTACTGTGGCCTGGGGTGGCATACAAAGGCATACCAAAAGTGTCCTAGGCTGGGCTGACCTGTAAATGGCAAAGCTTCTCAGGCATTTTGGAATGAAAGGTGTGTTTGATGACTAGGCTTTAAAGTATTAATGCCTACTTTACCCTGCTGTGAAATGGGCTCCATCATTTTAGAATGATGATCTTTATTAGCCCCCAAGAGGTGTTTCAAAGCAGCCCTAAAAGATAATAGCCCGTGTCTGAAAACCTGGATATGGCGATTTGTCTCGGGACCCTGACTGTGTTATCACTCAAGGGCTGAAATCTGTAATCAACAGCTCAGCTGAGCTCCACTTCCCTTAAAACATCTCTCTTCATCACCTTCACATCAGGGAATACAGCAGCTCCTTCCTCCCCGAGCAGGCCCAGCATAGCTCTGCGTGGCTGCGATTTTATCTTCAGATACGCAGAAGTTAAGGGCCCGTGGAGCTGCTCCTTTCAGAAGTAAAGCCCCTGTCCATATTTAACCAGTGGTATTTACTGCTGGTGGTAGCCCCCAGCCTCAAATTAATGTCTGGATACCCTGAGCTTGTGCACAGCAAGAGGCTGCAGGTGGAGAAGTGGAGTCAGAGATGGCAATGTGCTGTGAGGGGCTGGATTTCGGGTCTATGCTCGCAGCAGCTCCTTCCTGCACACGTGTTGGATGGTTGGAACCAGCCACATCTCAGAGGGACCCTTGGCAATGAGAGGAGCGATGTGGGTGGGGGGCTTTCTGGCTATGTGGCAGCGTGGGCTGGTGGCCCCCAAGTGCAGGAATGAAAGGGAAAAGCCACATGGGAAAGAAATGTTTGCTTGTCCATTTGGTAGCCTCATTCCCAGCCTTGTCTGCGTCTACATGCTCTGCCAGCCTCATGGTCATCTGAGGTGGGCCTGAGTCCCCTTGAAGGGTATGGAATTGGCTATTCCCTTTCCTACTAGCTCTCCTTCCCCTCTCAATGACCTCCATCATTGACCTTCAAAATTTGTCATCGAGTTCAGAGTATCTATATAATAACAAAAATGCAGCAATCAGTAACAATTCTCCACATACTTATTGTATTGAACAGAGGCATCTGTTTGTTCTGGCAGCTCCAGCTCCCCAGAGCAGCCCTGAAATCACTGGGAATCTGGTCATTTTTGTCCAAATGCTGCCAGGTATCGTGGAAGCCAGATTGGTCTTCAAAAAATTCTGTGTTTCCAAAACAAAACTGTGCAGGATTTTGGTTCCATTAATGTTGTTTGAGGTTTCCTTCCAATTCTGCATGAAAATAACTCAGCAAATCCCAATGCAACATCAAGGAAATTGGGCTTCCCGGTCTGCTCTGGTATTACCAGCCCTTTTACCTCCCCTCTGCTGTGTCTCCAGTTGCTAAGACATGGAGGCACCACCATGCTGATTTTAGGGAACACTGTGCCCATTTTCCAGAAGAGCAAGAACCAAGATTGAAGGAGAGGACAACAAGGTCTTACACTACACCAAAGACCAAGACTTTCCATATCCTTCTATTGCGTTGCTCCCTTCAACTTCCTTCCCTTCTTCTGTTAAAGAAAAGATGGGTTCTTCTTGAGGTCTTCCCACGGAGGGGCTGCTGGAGGGCAGTAGCCCATGTGTCAGAGCCTCACAGGGCGTAGGATAATCCAGACCTACTGAAAGGAATGACCTGTGCAATACCTTGTTAGCCTGAAATGGTGCAGATAAATAGATAGCTCATAAGTATTTGGTTTCCTCAACTGTGAACTGGAGAGAGAGCTGCTGGTTCCAGTACTGTTCAACTCTGCTACTAGTTTGGGGGCAAAAATAATTTCTGGTAACAGCTGAAGATTGCAGAAAGATTGGTGGAATAATCAGCAACTGCAGCGACAAAGCAGTTGTACCATGGCCTGTATCTCTTCCAACAGCGTAGGATGAGTATTGCTCCATGCACTGGGATAGACTGGGGAACGAGGAACATAGGCAGTGCCTAGAGGATGGGGGCTTAATGTATCTAGAAAAAGATTGGAGGGATTTAGGGGGATCATCTGTACCAGCTCACAGTGAGATGTTGCAGCAAAAAGGACTGAGGCTGAAGAACAGATGGGAAATATGTGCTTTAGTCAAACACAAGCTGTTGAACTCAACAGGAGGAGCTGGTTACATGGTATAATGCAGTGTCAAACAAGAAATCAAACTAGATGTTTTGACAGAATGTAAGTTTCTGATTTGCCAAGGGTCACACATGGTGTTTATCATAAAGAAGAAACTTGAAGACATGTCTTTGAAGCCCCATGGCCAGTGTCCATCTGAATCTCTCTCCTCTATATGGGAAAGAACAAACAGTTTTCATTACTATTCCCTTCCTTTCCCTTCCCCCTGATAAGGAGTGGGCTGGCTGGGAAAACTGTGATTGTGTGATGTTAATGGGAAACCTGCTTTTGAGCAGAAACTCTGATTACAGCACAACTTTCTTGCCCTGATGCACCTTGTGCTAGTTCCTATTGTATTCACCTTCTGCAGATCCTGCTGCTGTGGGCACCCACTGCGATGTCAAACATGGGTTCAAGGACTTGTTCCAAAGGTTCTTCTGGTCCCTACTCTAATTGTGCTGGGTCTCATATAGTTTGCTCCACCTCACTGCTCCACAGTAACGGTGGGTCACCAGTTCAGAGTGGCTCAGAGCTAGTGTTCGGTTTGGAAAAAAACATCCAAAAGGGTGAATGCTCCCGGCGTGCTGGCAGCTCTTGTTAGCTTGATGTCAGAGCTGCTACTCCAGAGACGTGGGAAGTGACATGCGGTTCATCTGGGAAGCTTGGCAGTACTTTCGCTGCGAGCAGTTCAGCTGTGCTCCTCAGGGAGAAGAGTAGGAAGTGTCCTCATTTCCCTGGGAGCACGAGGCACAGTGTACTTTTAGCATGTGTGCATGAGAGCCCTACCTTCACCTGGGTACTGGGACCAAAGGACATTTCCTTCTCTCTCAGAGCACGTCAAAAGGGAGATACAGTGGTAATACACAAGAGATCAAAGATGGTTTTTGCTAGAGGGCTGAGAAGAGAAGGGTTATAAGGTCTTTTCCCATCTGAGCCTTTGGGAAATCTGCTGGAGTTGCAGAGAGAGCCTCTGTGTCCCCACTGGCCAAGAGCTGAGCTGTCTGGGAGAGACAGGAGGAGCTTCATGGAGGAGTGCTCTGGACAGGGTTGCTAGCAGGCTCCCTGTGGTGTGAGATAAGCCTGAAGAGCAGCAGGGACACCATATGAGTCAGCAGATTTGCCTCCTCAGTCATGGCTGTGTTCAGGCTCTCAGCTGTAGGAAACATCCTCCTTTTTGTGTCTTTTCACACCCATCTTTTCGCAGCAAAGCCAGAATTAATGTCACCACAAATGCAATGAAAGTCCCGAGAGCTGTGTCTCCCTGTGGCGACATCTCCAGGCTGGCCTGCTCTGGTAGCAAAGGAAGGTGCATCCTCTTGGTTTGGGCCAAGGATGACATTCAGTCTTAGGAGAAGTGGGAGAAGGAATGAGGCAGGCTTCACAGGGCTGTGCAGGACCTGCTGAATGCTTGTCAATTTTGTTACGGACCCTGTAAAAGCAGATCTGCTTGATGATGTTTCTGGACACAAAGACACAGTCATCATAAAGTGGTAGCCAAGGTGCTGGTCATCTCTTCCTGAGGGAAACCCAGTGCTGTTGGGCATGGATGAATCCTCCAGGACCAGCTGAAGCACCAACAGCCCTGTTGCAAAGGCCTCCTGCTCAGTCCCTTGGGCTTGTTACAGACACAAGGCCAAGTTCAGATCTATGACAGTGGTGACCCAAAAGTCACCCAGCCTTCTCCTCTACCATCTCCATTACCCTGTTGTGAACCTGGCACATCTCTTGTATCTGACGGTGTCCTCCTGTGCACAGCAGAGGCTCAGCCTCAGGTCGGGAGCCTTGCAGGCAGGGAAAGCCTGGAGGTATAAGCCTGGGCAGTGGTGGGATGGAAGCATGAGATGTTTCATGAATCACCCATTTCTCAGGGGAAATGAGGTGTCTTTAGCCCAACAAGTACCAGGACAGGGATGAAGAGGTGATGGAAGGACAGTGGTGATGACACATCTCCCACTTGCCAGTCCCCAGGAGGATGCTGAGAGATTTCCACTGCTCTGTGTGCCAGGGCAAGGTGGGACAAACCAGTTGGGCCACTGGTCCCCAAAGGACACTGTGCCGGGGCCAGCACTGCAGCCATGCCCTCTGCCTGGACGCTATCAAAGCAGTTGCTCTGTCTGGGATAGCTCTTTGCTCCCTGAGCATTTTATCCTCCAATATTGTCTTTCTTCTCCTCTTTATCACACGCATTTTTGGCATAGCTGAGGCTCATTCATTTTTAACACCGAATGCACTTTTCCTGCTCAAAGCCTTTCCTAAACATCAGCTAATGAAGCCTCCGTGCTCCCCTCGGAGACTGGCATCGGGCGTGATTATCCCCGTGGCAGGGATTTGTCTGAGAGCATGAAGCAGGTCAGCTCCAGCACCAGACTTGAACCCAGAGCCAGAGAGCTCGGGGGCTGTTCTCAGGCCAAACCTGTACTCCTGGAGCATCCCACCGCCTTTTCCCTGGGAAGGGCACACACAGGTGGTGGGTAAGGCCTCCAGCCAGGGTCAGGGTACAAAGTGCCACCTATGCTTTTGGGCTGACTGTTTCTATGGGCTGAGCTTCACACCCAGAGTGCCATAGCAGCTCTAAAGACATATACAATATAGGGGATAAGAGGGATTGTCCCATCTGTCTGTACCAAACCTGTCAGCTACAATTGCAGAGAAGTTTCATTCCCAGCAGAAGCCATCAATCACCCAGTTTAAGGCTCTAAACAGTATTTCCTTGCTGAAGGATGTGTGATATTAGTCTCAAAGCCCCTGTGTCTGAAGTGTAAATTCGTTCACCAGCTTGTCCGGGTTCCCGTTGCCTCAGTGTGCCTGGCCCAGGGAGCTTCCCAAAACTGGGAGCTATCTGCATCCCAGCACTAACTGCCTGCAGCATCATTATTATTATTATTATTATTTTTCTCTATGTCTGCCTGCAGTTTCCTAGAAATGGTAAGTCATTAAAGCGTTGGAGGAAGAGCACACAGCACAGGCAGAGCAGGAAGGAGCAGGGGGTCGCCTCCGTGCAAAAATACCTCCTATATCCCAGACCCCAGCTTTGCTCCCGAGCGGCAGCCGGATCACCGGGAGGCAAAACCGAAGAGCAGGAGGCTCCGGGATCTGCAGTGCGGAGCCACCGCGTCTCGCCACCACAGCCCTGAGGTTGCCAGGGCCAGCTGGGCACCGAGGGGTGCCTGTGCCCACAGTCCGCAGCCAGCCCCGTTGAAGGACTCCTCGCTCTTCATGTCCAGCTATTTCTTAATGCGTGTTCCTTCCTAGCTGGCATTTTGGGGAATATGCAAATGTCACCGGTGTGTTAAACGACAGGCAGATGACATGCAGCGAAAGGCCCGTAAAAATGAAATGTGTGTGTGCCTCACCCTCCCTCTTTTCCACTCACAGTTTTCTTTCTTCGCTTCGGAGGCAGAAGAGCTACAGCAGGAGCAAAACCAGAAGGAAGGAACTGGGCAGAGAGTGGGCTGGGAAAAGCGCGTGTTAAGTCACCTACCTATGCCCCAAACCCCATGGATTAGAATAGCAAAATGATTATTTCAGTGCCAGCATGACCCTGTTATAAGGTATTTTTATTATTATATAATAATAAAAGGTATTTAATTATTTAAAATAAGGTATTATATCCTTCCGATATCTGAAGAAAGCCTACAGGAGAGCTGGAGGGACTCTTTGTCAGGAAGTGTAGTGAAAGGACAAGGGGCAACGGTTTTAAATTGGAAGAGGAGAGATTTAGATTAGACACC
>BJBW01001718.1:0-49889 GCA_004320125.1 Scolopax mira | reverse complement strand
GTGAGGCTCAACGAGGCCCTGGGCAACCTGGTCTAGTTAGAGGTGTCCCTGTGACTGCAGGGGGGTTGGACTAGATGACCTTTGAAGGTCCCTTCCGACCCAGATGATTCTATGATTCTATTCTATTATTTTTATAATAGAAAAAACAGTTGGAAAAAATCTTTGGAAGTATGATACAAACCTACATTGATAATCATTCCTAGATGATTACAATATTTTTTTTTTTTATTTTAATGCTTTTTTAGTTATACTAATAAATGTAATCTTTAATTTTTAGTTACCACATTTATATAGCTTTTAAGAATCCTTCAGGAATTATTTTTGTTTTTAACTCATACATTTAAGAATCATGTCTCTGTACCCAAGCTGAAGGCTATAACTATACTTCTGAATCTGTAATGAATTTGGACAAAATTTGGACACTATTTGCGTTTGCAATTTGTTTAGCTGCAAATGTCCATGATAAATTGTCTCAAACACAGATTTTTTTTTACACAGAAAAGTTTGTTCTCACTGTGTTAGTTCAGCTTTTACACTTTACAGCACAAGCCAGGAAAAAACCCCAGCCTTTCCCATGTAGACTAGTTGCCCCTCCAGGGCTAATCTGATCATTCCTTATCACTTTTGAACTGCTTTATTGTCATCTCTAAACATCTCCTCCATGCATACTAAACCTTGTGCTTCCTATTATTGTATCTTCTGCTGCCTGTAACAAGCTGGTCCTCCAGGACTACAAATACTGTTTGATAAAGCTAGTTTTTGTTGTTTTAGAAAGTCTGTGGTCAGCCATTCTGGGCATCATATGAAAGAATACCACAACATAGAAAACTATGGCAAATGTCACCTTGTACTGAAGGTTAACTACTTTTAGCATAAATTACAAAATGGTAGTGGATACGATTCAGAGGAGTAGAAACACTCTGTGAGCCTTGCAACAAAAGTGGCATTTTGACAGTGCTTACAGTAATGGCTAGTTTAAGCCAATTATATGAGATTCAGGTTGGTCAAAAGTCATAGTAAAGCATTCATCATCTTTAATGGCACAAGGATTTTACCCAGGAGCACTACAACTCACTTAAGACTTCATGTATTTCTTATTGAGGGGACTCATGTTTTTGTTATTAATCTTGAATAAGGAGAGAGACAAAGGAATACACAAAAAGTTTTTCTTATGGCTTCATAAAAAACATTATACAACTTAGAGAATTCCGTTTTGGAGGAGGAAAAATCCACAGTCAGAGGAAGTGCAGTGAAAACTACCAAATAATTTACCAAATTAAACTCTCCTGAGAAGTGTTTTGAGAAGCCAGGAGGCTAAAAGTAGTTTCCATCTAGATGTACTTTCCATTTTTGTTCTGATTTCAGGAAAGTTTGGGAATATGCAAATGAGGAGAATGTCCATGCCCTTGGCACACAGGAGAAAGGGAACCTTCTGCAGTCTTTTTCCCCACCCCTCCCCTTGGCAGCACACTTGCTGTAGTTAACAACGGTTGTCACCCCCAGGATGCACAACAGCCCTCCTGAAGAGGCTGATACTGAAGCCTCAGAACAGTGGCACAAAACAGAATTACAGGTGGAAGCTATCACTTACATAAATGGTCTAAAATTTCTCTGGAACTTTATGTGAGTAGACAACTGAGCACAGTGAAGGTTTGTTTCACTGAGGCCTGTCCAAGTACAGAGGGATCCAAGTCAACACATTTGCAAGGGGTAGTTGGCCAAGAACAGACCAGCTGGTCTGGAAGTCTGGCCAGGTGGGTTTGGCCTATGTAAAACAATATGCTTATATCATTCAGAAACAAATTAATAGATGAATTCTGGAGCATCCCTTTGTTAAAAAGAATGAGGCCTACAGACAGCATTTTATATACAGCTTCCAATAAGGAAAAGCAATCCTTTCATGATCTTCCCCATCCAGGAGTTAAACAAGGAAGCTGATTTTGATTTATATATTTTTGCTCTTACTTTTATACCTCCAAGGGCCTGAAGGAGTTGCTGGGGGGGGACTGGGGACTGGGCTAAAATCAGGAATGTGATTTTTTTCCTAAAAGCTTTGCTCTATGTCATTAAATGACTAATTCTAATTTCAAGAATATATTTTGCATTTATAATAATGGATTAATCTATTTCTTATTTTTTTCCAAAGCTGTAAAGTTGGAGAACCACATTTCTCCAATAGTAATTGAGATTCTTGTTAAAGTTTCAAGTTGATTTCTGAACAGCCAGTGGTGCTGTGAGGAAAAGCTCCTTATCCTTTGTCAAAACAAACCTGACCACTATTTCAATTAGAAGAGATTCAAGTTTCTAGTCTAGCTCTGTAGTTAAATTGCCATCGAATACTTTGCTTAGTTAAATGAACTCTTATAAGGATTTTTTCAATAGAATCATTTATGTTTATGATTTATTATTTCCTTCCTGTTATTTTAACGCTTTATTTTTCTTTGGTTCTTGCTTTTCCTCCTTGCTTAAGGACCTCCACTTAAGAAAAGAGGTCTGTGAAAAGGAATAGTTTCTATGGGAAATAATTGATCCCAGAGCAAAGATCTTCAAGAAACCACAGAAAATCTGAAAAAAAAAGCACATTCACTCTGTGGGATAAGACATTTGCTGAAGGTTTTTTGCACAGATGTTTAACTAGATTAAAGATCTCTTAAATAATTGTAATGAGGAAAATTCACTTATAACAAGCATTCTCTAGTATGTGTCTGAAGTTTATTTTCTATCTGCAAGTTCTGGCATCAAGGTCAATAAACTAAAATTTTTCCTTGGGAGCCCAGTGTACTACTCCTTAACCATGTAAAGGTATGGTTGTGATGATAGAGAGGCCAGGGGCTAAGCCTGGATAAAAGTCTTTGTAGAAAAGCAGTAACAACTACCAGAAACTTCTGGTAATTAAACTATTTATGCTTCTTTGAAGATTTCCACATTTTAGCATATATATTATAAAGGATAAGTATATAAAGTACAATTTATATTATTTGGTAGCTCTTTCTCTGACTTGTTCATTTTATCAATAATTTCATGCTCCCACCTAACAATTAACTAATTCATGAATCCTTTTTCTGACTGTGATTTTACAATTCTTATAGACAGACCTAAATAAGTATATGCAAATAAGTTAGGCTTATTTCCTCTCAGAATACGCAAATTACAATAGAGAAAAGAACACCAGTGCTGCAAGATTCTTTTCAAGTGCATACAAATAACACACTTTATAATATGATGATCTTACATTGTCATAATTTAGCACATTAGAGCCATTAACATTTACTTGTGAAAATCCAGTTTGAAATATATATTTGCAAGCTACACCTGATTTCCTAGGTGACATGATTTCTACAAATATAGAGACATAGATATCTCTGGAACCACAGACACAGAGATAGAGTTATGCTGGGAAGAACCTATCTGCTCCACACATACATAGGAAAATATTTTCAGATTTTTCAGTGTCAAAACCACCCAGACATTTTTAGAAAGGAAGACAACTGGTCCATGAAAATCTGGTCTCTGTAACAGTGCTGTAGTCTACTGAAATTGTCCACTAGAATAACACTAGTGTTCCCCTTCCCTCTTTACCACCTTTCAAGTCTGTTCATCACAAAGAGGAAAGATTGTGCCTCTCCACTCCAATGCCTGTGTATCTCAATAACCCATATGCAATACCACAGGTTCCTCTTGTGCTTCTTGATTTTATTTGGACAAAGAATAATATTCTTTTGCTTTTTCAGAATTATCCATTCTAGTTTACATATAGTTACCGATTAGCAAACAGAACAAACCAAGCAAACAACTACAGAGATTGTGTTTCAGCCTTTTGTCTCCATTCAGCCATTTGCTTTCCCAACAGTGGTAGAATTTTCTCATTCTTGTGATCCCAGTAACAGCAGAAGGGGCAAATGAGTTAAAAGTTACTAGAGGGAGTAACAGACAGCTAGACACACAATAAAATCATATTAGCCTTGTTCTCTTTTAAGAGCAATAAATCTAGAGATATTTACTGCGTGCAATAAAATGCTACAGGACATTGTTAGCACGAAATTTGGATCCATAAATCAAGTAAGTATTGAGAGTCTGTAATCATCAAATAGGGACTTCTAGTCATCAAAGGTTGGGAATGCCAGGAAAAGAAGGACAGAATAATCTATGGCACTCTCCCTTCCCCGTGGATCAAAGAAGTTATCTATCAGGATGATGCCTGGTTTGTAGTGTCTAAATTAATTGTGTAGGAAAGTCAGAAGGGAGTCAGGATATGTCAGAAGATCAGATCATAGTGGAAAATATAAGATCAAGACTTGGCAGATGATTTATTAATTGCTAATTCTTATTTCTATTTTACGTGATATTAAGCGCATGCTAGAAGATTCTAACTGGAAAAATTTGCACAATAGTTAATGCAGTTCAAAAGCAGCATTAATCCTACTTTATGGCTTGCAACACTCTTGAGAAAGAAGATATTGCACAGCTTCAAGGATGCAAAATCACTGGCATTAAGCAATCTCAGCAGATGACAAAGGGAGAAGTCCTAAATGTCCTATTTCCCTGTATGAAATCTATGTATCTAGAAGTAGATTTCATTTCCTCATATACCCATAGCCTACAAAGAGTTTGAGATCAGTGCACCCTGAAAGTGGTGATCTTAACATGATCTAGTAACTTTAAGAATACTCTTCTCATACTGTTACTGACAAGTCATTTCAGCTTTGAAGGAATTAACAGAAGAGGAATAATTTTATCTTAATTATCATCCAGAAAATTAAAACTGGAACATATGTATATCATAGCTCAACATTACAGAAATGACTGAATCCTGGCAGTCAGTATGTCATGATCAATACTCTTTATCATCTGAAGAATCCTTTTGAAATATTCTCATAGTAACTTGCAGCCACAGACTTCACTAGATTTGACCTGTGTGAGATAATTGCAAGTGCTATTCAGTCTGCTTGCTCTGTCTTGTGAATTTGATATCAGTGACAGCTCCCAACTCTGTCATTCTCACCAGCTTCCCTCTGATTAAGATATAGAATGTTTTTTTACATCATACAAAGGACTAAAACAGGCACACGATTCCTCTTGTGTTGAAACAATTCCTGACACCCCCTCCATATGAAAAATGGTGAGGCCTTAAAGCTGGGGCTATGCTCATATAAAGCAAACCTAAGCTTTTTTTCAGTCTGACTGCATGCAAGCTGCACGCCTCTGATCATCACATTATCTTTGTGCTTCATATTGTAGAAAGGTGTTGCAGAAACCTGGGCAGAGCTGGCTGTGGTCCATCAATACAACATTATCATATTTATGGTGAGATACCTACAACTGGATAGTGTAGATTGCTGCTGCCACAGCTGTCTAAAGTTGTATCCACTGTTATCACTACCAGTCAGAGCAAACTAGGTTTGGCAAACTATAGTATACAATATCATCAAGACTGGCAGATCCAATTCACAAATGAGGACCAGCATAGCCTTAACATAAAGAAATGCCAGATGAAAAGGTAACTTACTAGGAGTGGATATATTGAATATATTGGATGAGAGAAGCTGTCAAAAGGAGATGACAATGAAGAGCTTCACTTCACAAGGAAGATGTCAGAAAGCACACAGAGAGAGTGGTTTTGATTTAAAATGCTCCAGAGATTTGTGTTTCAAAAAGGATTCAAAATTTCAGATCTAGGTAGTGTGTGACACCTGGAGCTGCCTACATAGCTCACTGAACTTTCAGAGCAGAGCTGTGTCTGCAGTCATTACCCCCATGGGTAAATTTACCTGGCCTGACCATTTGTCACTGTATAAGCTAAACTCAACTGGTGGATGTTTGGATCTTAAGCATATTATATTTTTCTTTTTAAGCCGCAGATAAATAATATCAGAAAGACAGTTAGCAAAAATGAGCCTGAAAACCAAACTCATTTTGCAACATCAACAATAATAACTTAATGATTTACCCAGCTGCAACTCAAAAGCAGGCCAGGCAAAGTCTCATTCTCCACACTCAGAGCAGTATCTAGTGGATGATACCATTGTTTCAGCTCAGTCACTCTCTTTCTCTCATTTGATCTCTTTCTCACACAACAAAGCCTTTCTTGCCTTAATGTTTGTGATTCTGCTTTTCTGTGCCTGACAGTTTTAATGAAGATACGTCACAGCTATCAACAAGGCAAGTATTCTAGAAAAATACTGCCAGAAGAGATTAAATGAAATAGCTAATACCTGACATTGATTTCTGGAAGTGATCAGCAATATGTAAATTTATGTCATGCTCTATAACTTGTAGAAAAAATTATATTTGTTTAAAGGTCATCATTAATTAAAAAAACCCAACAATGAAAACACTTACAAATAGATGGAATAAAATAACTCACTGTTGAAGTGTGATTGCAGCATAAGGATCCATAAAGGTGATACAGAAAAAGACAGGATACATTTGTCTCAGTTTCAACACCCAATTCTAGCTGAAAAAGTGTTACGGATTTTTAAAAGCTTAAAGTTGTGCTACTTGGCTGAGAATAAGAAATGCGGGGTTTTTAAATAAATAGTTGTGTTTTCTTACACACTTTAACACTCTTATTACTTCAAGATACTGCAACTCTATATATGTTCTACGATAGAGTATGACATTCCTCCTCTCTCTCCATCAAGTTTCAGAATTTAGGCCACTTAAATACAAAGTATGTGTAAGCTGCCACAGTATACATAGCAACATACATTAATATGTTAATATTAATATATTAATATGCTTAATACCCCTACGTATACTATGTAATACGCAACATGCCTAGCATGTTCTCAGTGCACCATTGACATTGGATCAAAAGGGTAAGTGGAGAGTAACATAATGCGTTTTCTCCCCAGCTGTGTACGCAATCCTCATTTTGCTGTCGTCTCACCTTTAAATATTAGGAGGGGAAGAACCTTTTTGTTATTAATACACCTTTATAGGAATATATAAACAAGAAGTGCATTCTGAGAGATATTTTTTCTAATATTATCTGTAGTTACTATTACAATATTCCCTGAACTCACTCATTGCACATTTTGAAGCAAACAAATTTATTTTAGCAGCATCAGCGTGATTTTTTCACCCGTTATTTACAATGTTTTATAATTAAGGCAACAATTAACTCTACAGGCACAGAAAATCAAGAAATTTGTATCTTTGGATCTTAAGAATTAGTGCAAAGTAACGTGAAAGTTACAGTAGCAAACTGATCCTGATACAAAACTGAGGAAAGTTGGGTATTATCTTTCATTGTCTTTGACAGTCTTTGAATTCTATTCACTATGTTTAAATAAATATGCTTGAGATGTGACAGTATAATTTGTATCTGCGTGACATTATAATAATTTCAGAAATATAATACAATAACACTATCCCTGTTTACATAATCAAGATATTCCCATCTCATAATCCAAGGATGCTTGTAACAATCTGTTGTATCACTTACATTAACATTATTACCTACCCTGGGTACACTGAAATGTAATTTAAACAGAAACAACAGAGGGGATAAGGAAATGCTGATCAAAACCTTAAGGATTTCTGGAGGTCACAAACACCCTGGCAGTCTGCCAGGATCACAGTTGCTGACTAGAGAACACTTTACAGTTTCCCTGCAACTCCAGTTTAACACAGTTATTAAAACAAACACTTTGAAAAAAAATTAAGAATTGGTACCAATCAGAAGATCATTTTGAGGGGAGAATGGAAGAACTCTATGTTTTCTAGTATTTACAGTATTTCAAATAAGAGTGTTAAAATATTAAAAAATGTAAAATGACTACCCAGAATAATTTATTAATTTTTATGAAATTCACGAAATAAATTAGCTTAGTTAGCAATTGTGGTTCAAAAATCAGATATAAAATCTGGGTGTACATAAAAATTCTTTTGAAGTGGATGTAGGCATTGACAAAAACATACTGTCATGAAAAGAAAAAAGCCTTAAGGAACTGGATCATGATTAAATAGAATGTGGAGCTTGTCACATCTGAATACCCACTTTAAAGACAGTCATAGTGATTATAAAAGTGGCCAGTTTGTTACTTTGCATCCTAAACTATCTGTCACTAAATTTGTAATCCTTTAAGCATTAAATATTATGGAAATAAACGAGTTTGCCCGTTTCTTAATAATGTCAGTAACCTTTTCTCTTAAGCAGACAGACTTGCTAAAAACAGAAGTTTTAATTTACGATGTTTAATTTACGAACACATTTTTTCTTACCGGAGAAAAAGAAAAGTCTTTTACCAGAGCACGTTAGCTTTATTGATTGATGGAATTTCGGGTGGAATTGTTACTTGGGGGAGCCAATTCTGTGACAGACTGATAGAGTAACTGGGCTGTCTGGTGAGGTGGAGTGTCTCTGCTTTCTCTTCTCTGTCACTGTTGTTGTCACAACATGCTTTGGGCCAATGGCAGTGGTATCTAAGTTTCTCACTGTGGGAGGGAAAAAAAAGGGAAAAGCAAATGGGCAAAACTGTGACCCAGCAGCAATGGGCTAACATTGGCCAACCTCCATCCCTGACCAACTCTAGCTGCATGGACTGTGTGGATTAATAGCTTTTAAAGAAGAAATGAATTCTATTAGGTCTATGATCTATACAGACCTCTCTGCAAGATACAAGTCCTATAATTTTACCCAGCAGCTCCTATAATCAGCATGTGGGCTGTGAAGTCAAACTGCTGCTATCCTTCTGTACTGAGGGTTGTATTTTAGTCACAATCTGTTTTAATGATAAATGCTTGTTTATTTTTTTTTATGTGCTTTAATATCATATATTAATACAAACCAGAAGTGTAAAATATGCTTATAATCCTGAGAGCTCTGTTAAACCCTAACTGATAGTAGGAAAAAAGAGAATACTACTAATGGAAACAGTATATACTGAATATTTTACTTTCATATGAATGCAAGGAGAACTTTTCCCTTAAGTTAATAGGATAAGTAACTATATGAAGAAATCCAAAGATACTGCAAAACAGGTATCCCCCAGATACAGGAGGGGAAGAGTAGTGTTTGCTTGGTGTTCAGTGGTCTACGTGTAATAAGCTGGCAGTTCCATCTAGTTCCTACCGGACAAATGTCTATCTCAGAAATTCCTGTTTCTCCCCTCCCCCGGCAGCATGTTTCGAAGTTTCAGCAATGAAGCAAAAGGCTGGATTAAGAGAAACAGTGCTAATTTTCAAAGCTATTTTATTTTTCATTATATAGATAAAGATATGCACACAAATAAATTCATATTGCATATATGGCTGTAAGATTCAGGACATCAGTTAATTTTATGAATATGTGTGCATGACTGATCAACTCTCATTGCCTTTTGCCAAATTATTTTCTGAGATCTATTCTGATATTCTTAAACTTCTCCTAACAGCGTTTCCCAACCTGATATAAACAGATTAATACTCTGTCTCTTGAGAGTAAAATAGTTTTTTAGAGCTTTCAGTAGTTACTCTGTTTCCTGGATGACAGACTTGTAATAAATTCCATACAGCATGGATCACAGCCCTAATTAATTTTTTAAAAGGTGTTGAAATTATTCCTTAATACTGGTAGTTCTTCTATAGAAATTGTAGCATATACATAGCATATAACAAACAAGTAGTGAATAGGTGATAGTTTGGCATAGCACAATTATTGTTGGCATTATTTTGGTGTGTCTTATTTTTGGATTTTGCCTGCACAATTAAGGCACTTCAAAACCCTTCTGCACTGCACTGCAGAAAGCCACAGGTACATGTGGCTCCCACAGCTCTATATACAACCAGCAGGAGACCTTAGTCTTACTTGGATCCATAATATTTTAGCTTGGTCTTGGCCAAGACATGCCCCGTTTTTTGTAACGTACCAATACAAACTATGGAAAAGTTTGTCAACTGGCCAACTACATGGCTTGGGGTGAGAAGGGCAGAAACTCGGTTCTTTTGGTGAGAAGTTCCCTTAAATAGCTAGAGCTGCACCATCCTTTTAAGGAACTGTAGTAAGCACCAGGGATTGCAGCCCTGTAGCAAAGAAAAAGAACAGGGCATCACTGAAGTTATCCTCAGGTAGTGCTTTAACTTGCTAAGATGGCTGGCAGAGCTTTGAGGTTGCTGTAAAGCACATTGTGACTGAAAAAAATACAGGGTTAGGATGTAAATCATGGAAATTCAAAAAACTCTTTTCAGCTTTTCCTTTTGTTATGGACAGTCCTAATGACAATAAGCTCTGAGTACTATATATACACAGTGCTATGGATTTATGACTCAACAAAAGCTAGCAGCAATGGTTTTTTTTTTTTTTTGTTAATCTTGACATATTGGAAACCCAATTAAAAAAAATCTTAATGGAAAGGCTCTCTTCATATACAAAGATTTCAAGCATTATGTATGTTCTTTCTCGTGAGACAATGGCTGCTGACTTTCCAATGTCTTCTGCCACAGACAGAGACTCACAATTCTCTATTCTTTCTGTAAATCTTTCCATGCCTCCAATGTTCTTTCTAGTGCCTACATACCACGTGCAGCTGGTATTACTGATCTAACCCAGAATTTATACTTTTTGCCTTCAATACTCACACGTTTGAAACCACATTTTAGCATAGTTGGAATGGGGGACATCAAAATCATCCATCTTCTTATTGCTCTAAATTGTTCCTACTGTATGTGTATGTGTTTTCATTTAGGCAACATCTTGCTAATCTAACCAACTCCCACTTTCCTATATAATTTCATAAATCTCAACCTCATTCTGTGCAATCTCTGTAATTGTTCAGATGCACAGTGACTTGTCATTTGCATCCCATGAAGCTTTTATAACAATAGCAACTTCAATTAAACTATGCCACTTGGCTTCATCATACTTCTCCCAAAATATCTATGCCATCAACATTCCTCAGAGTGGCAATTCTCCTGAGCTTTCCAGGTCATAGGTAAAACAGCATGTTCCCTGCAAATGTTAATGAGTTTACAGACTGCTGAGTATTATAAAGATAAATTTGATCATATTTCTCAACTGACTTTACACAGTCTTGGCACCACAATATTTTTAGCTTCTAGCCGCTCTCAAAGGGCCCAATACAAAGCTCATTGAAGTCAAGGAAAAGAGGTGTATTAAGATTAGCAGCTTTTGATCAAGCCTGAGACAGTCAGTGCTGTAAAAACATTATCTGTGCACATCCCTTATATGGAACTGACATCTCCTTGCAGCACTGCGAGTTACTGAACTCATTTTCTTTGCAGCTTTCCACCTGATCAGGGAATCTATTAAAGTCCAAGCAGTCAAGGCAACTGTCTTGAGTCAGATAATTTCCAGCCTCCTAAATAAAGGGACCTAATATAATATGTACTTTATGCCCACATCACTCTCATAACTTGCATGGTATTGTGGAAGGTTTTCAGAGAGGAGGAGAGCAGAATGCAAGCTGCAGTGATTTCTAAAGGCCTGTCCCTGGTCAGTCCTCTGCTTCTGCAGAGGCTCCCTCTCCTGCTTTTACAAGTATTTTCACCAACCTTCCTTGGCACAGTTCACTTTACAATGTATTTGCTATAGCTCAAATCTATCCTTTCATACCTGCAGGTATAGGGCAGACTGTGGACAGGAGAGAAGGTTGCATTGCTATTTAGTGTCTCCATTGATATCGGTATGAACAGAGAAATGTAGTCTGACATCTTTCCTGGGCATTTTAATATATTTACAGAAGAAAGGTGACCTCTGTTTAGAAAGTCCTTATTTCAGGAAGATGCAGTTTTTTGTTTGGTAAATGATTGCATTGATATATAGCATTTGAAGTGCTAGTAACCAGACCTAGCACTACTTTTAGAAAGAAAAAAAAAATTATTTACACCTAATTGTTGATAGTCTTCTACAACAAGTTAATTTAAAAATACAAATGACCAAACTAACGTTTTTCAGATTAGAATCTCCATGAAATATAGACCAAATACTGAAATTACGGAATAGTAATGTATCAGCTATCCTTGTCACTGAAAACCGTGTCTTAAACCCCTTAAAGTTAGTCTTCTATCAGAAGGCCAATCACAAAATTGCTAAAGCTGTAAAAGCAATTGTTCACTGTTGCTTGAAGCTATTCATATACATGTGTGGAAAAAGCATTATTCAATAGTTCAGCCAGATACTCTCAATTATGCCAAACTTTAAAATCCATGTGACTTTTCTTGGTATACGAAATGATTTACAATCTACCTTGCCTCTGCCATTTAAATATGTGAGACTATACCGCTCTTTTTTTTATCAAGATAAATAGGGATTAACAGAAGATGAACAAAGTAAAGCAGACTCGTACAGAAACAAACTAAATTGTTAGAAAGGAATGACTAAATAGGACTGCTTCTGTCTTTTTTCCCCTCTTTTTTCTTTTTTTTTTTTTGCAAGTCATTATGTTTACTTTTACACAGCTTAGAGACTAATACCTAGATACAAGTTACTCTAAGCACCTGTCACATAAACTATTCTCTGTTAATGAAATAAAATTTTATAAGAGTTATAGCATCATAATGCTGAATGTCACTTGTGGAAAATGCTATTATCTAATATGACTAAATGTACTGCATATACTAAGTCTGATGCGGTATGTCCATCTACCAATGAATAAGATTTTGTTGTTTGGTTTAGACACTCGGTGGACTGCTTTGGAGATCCAGTGAACATTTAAATAATAGATTTTATTTTTAAGTTGAAACTGATTTTGAAGTACTTTAGTTTGCAGGCCCTGGCATGGTCAGGTGTTTCTGAAATTAAACTATATGATTATTTTACGATTTCCTAAGAGCCTGCTCTCATAGTAAGAAAAAAAAAACAGAAAAGATGACTGTTTCTATTTTCTGATTTCCAGTTTTTGATAACATTCTGGGAAAATAAGTAGCACAAGCAGCAGTCCTTTCTACGCAAAAATAATCAAAGAGCCTCCTCAAAGGACAACTTTAATACTTCCCTCTTCCCCCCCAAACAGCTACAATGGTGAGCTAAAATACAGAATTACTCAAGGCCTCAATATTAGGCAAAAACTAAGATTGACTCTTGTATTTTTCTTTTCTTCCAAGAGTATGTGTAATGTCACATGTAAAAACACTGTGTACATTCCATGTACTTTCTAAATATCTATCTGGTGAAATGGCTTTTTTCTTTTGACTTTTTCAGAGCATAGAATGAATGTGTAGCGAATTCACAGAAAAGCTGTGCATGGAATTTCTGAGATGGTATTGATAGGTGTAATTTATTTTTTATTTACAGTTTCTCTGGCCCTTATTTTTCTTTCTTTTCTGCTGTCTGAATTCAATATCAAATAGCTTTGCAATCCCACAATGATGCTTCAAGCTTTAAAAAATGGACTACAGCCAATGACAATTTTGGGCAACTATCCAAAATTACACACCAGCTACACAATGCAGAGTAACTTTCATTACCCTTGTATCATGTAGCTACAACTTTTTCTTCAGCCCATTCCCTTGAGTTATGACTTCCTTGTCTGGTTTCTCCTATATAGGAAACATGCTAATTGTTATTACTGTGATTCCTAACATGAAATATATTTAATCTTATACATGTTAAGTGCCTGAACAGTAGTTTCATTGTACATCATGTACTGTTCAGAAATGTAAACCATGAGCACATAAGAACCATACGTTCAAGGTAGCATATGGTGCATGATCCTTTTAGCATTTTGTTTTGAAGGTGAACTTCCAGAAAATTACATTCATTATCTTCTATTTCTTAATGTATTAGAAAATTCTGTCCTAGTTTTGGAAAGATCCTAGAGCCTACTGGCCACAATTCTGATGTCTTTAAACACTTTCATTAGGGAACTAGACAGGTCATCAAGACACACAGCAACAGCTATGCTGGCTGTTTCAGACACAATTAGGAAGTATGTGTCAAGTCTCAAAATCTTATCATTCACACTATGCCAATCCTGATTTTATAAACACAAATAGATACCATCAATAACCTATTATTCCAACATATACTTAAAATATAATATATTTTATCATTAATATCTATCAGAAGAATTATAAAAATGAAGAGGCATACATATTTTTCAAGTAATTAAAAGGCTTTTTCACAAAGTCTATTACAAGTCCCTATCTACAAAATTAATAGTCAAAAGAACCTCAGACACACAACTCTAAGATTAGCTCACAGAGCCTCTGCTTCTCAGTAACTGATACTTCACATCTTAAGAAAAAAAAAACACGTTGGAATACCATCGTTTCAGGAGAACATTGCTGTAAGTTAATTTTATGAGGCAATGTAACTGAAAATATTTTGGCATGTCTAATTCCATACTATATATATGGCAATGGTCAACATAATCCATAAAATTAACATATCCACCCAAAGCTCTTACATTTCTATCCAGTACTTTTCAATGAATAAGCACTTAGTCTGGCCAACAGCTCACAGGGCAACAGCTGCTGGTTCACATGGGAGCATGCAGGTGCCCTGTAGGTGCCAGAGATGCCTATACCAAAAAGCTATTCAGTAGGTCAAATTATGAGAGAAGTTGAGCTGGACGTAGGAAACAAGACTTTTGGAATAAAAAGAACTTGTTTATACTGGGTTTAAGAACACCATCCTGCTCACATTGTGAAACACTAGTGCTTCTCCTCCAGCTCCCCCTGCAAAGCTAAGCAGAACTTTGATTTTGCATGGATTTTGTTGAGGACTGTGAGGCGGTAGTATGCCTTCCATTTATAGTACACCCACAGGTTTTGTTATTGCTCTTTTGTTAAAGGTATGATAGACAGAATCATTAGCTGTGCAAATTATTTTCTTACATAAGAAGAGAGTGTCATGCTGTGATGGTTCAGGGGTGACTAGCAGCCCTGGTACAACCTGCTCTGTGTGGGCACTCCCTTATCTTGCCATGAGAATGCAGTGGGTCTCTGGTAAATCCCTCAAAACTGTTCTTTTGTGCACCCTGCAGTCGTATTCATTTTTTGGACAGGGAAAACTCAAGGTTTTCCCACCTAGGTCCAGCTGTCTCACGACTGCCCTATCAGCCATATACCATAGTCTCCTCTACAACCCTAGGATTACAATAATCCACAGTAGCTCCTTTGAAACAATGGACCACCCCTTAATATAAAAAAGCAGAGACCTGGCAAAAAATATTAATATTATGCATGGTTTATGTGCCTGGCTCGTTTTCCTTGATACCTTGGTCACCCACATGCCCCAGGTACCTCCCACAAAGCCTGTGGTGCAGGCAAGTTGTATCCTTCTATTCTTTGGGGCTGTGATGTCAACAGACAACATTTTCAGCAATAACACCTCTCAGAGTGTGTTCATTTCAACCCCTAGCCATTTTCCGGTCTCTTGATTGAGGAGTATCACCCTCCACCTTCCCACCAATTACAATAGCATTGCTGCTTCACGGCTGTCTTCTGAGTCAGACTGAAGGGCTGCTGTGACTTTAAAATAACTTAGCAAAACCCCTCTGTATATGTAGTTAAAGGTAGAGTGGTTCCGGTCACCTAGTCCTCCATGTGGCTTCACAAATTGGGGCAGGAAGAAAGCCAGGAAAGCTGTCTACAGCTTAGGGGTATGAACAAGCTCTTTTGTTGGCATCCCTCCACTTTTGCTGCTGGCAGCTCATATTTCTTCTGTAGTCACAAGATTTGTTTTCAAGAATTTAGTGTCCTTCTAAGTTTGAAATATGAGAGAAATAAGCCTGCAAATCAGATTTGAGCCAGGAAGTGGGTGCCCCTAAATTAATGGCTATTTTCTTAAGGACTTCTAATTCTTTTAAGGACCTCTGATTTCCTTTCTTGCTGATTTCTCAATAGCTCAGAGTTAAAAAAAGCAAATCCATTCATATATTTCAATACACTAAGAGAAGTTGCGTAGTGATAAAGTAATTGTGCATTAATCCCATGTTCTTCATGTATGTATGCAGACATAATAGACTAGGCAAGTAATTCTTCCTAGAAGAGCTAATCAAAGGTTTTAATTTAATCAGTTCATTTTATATTCATCTTTTCTGTTTTGTCAGCCTAATACACATAATAAAAATTTAATCTCTTCATTGTTTTATTAATTTGAACCACTATTTTACAAAGAGTACTTGACTGACAGTCATAGCCAAATGAAACAACATGTTTGCCTGCCCTCACAGGGATTTTAAATAACTGTTTTAATTATATGCCTTGAATAAGATGTTCCTCAACAACATAAGGGACAAACAATAGAAATGTAAGGCTTGTGTTCATTTTTTTCTGCCCTCAATTTTCTGATATTGGCTTAGAAATCCTTCAATAATTCCCAGTATATGCATAAATTTTCTACTATGCTGTGAATTTATTGAGTCTCCTAGGACTCTGTGTGACACATATGGGAAAGGTAGTGGTATAAAACCCCCAAATAACCTTGTTTTTCTAACTAAAAACCATTAACAATCATCAAAATAATGGCCAATAGAAAGGAGGTTTCAAATCAAAAGCCATCAAAAAATGAATGGGAAACAAAGTGATTTTTCATTCATGGCCAATGACCTTTCATTTATGCCCACCAGAGTACCAGTAATGGTAATGCAAGCCTGAGAAACTACTACGAGGGCTGAATGCTCCAGTGCCAAAATGCTTTGCCCATCAGAAGCTTTCACAGAATACACTGAAAATAAGTAAATGATCCCCTTGCTGTGGAGCTCATGGATAAAAAGAAATGTTTGCCTTTCTTCCTTTTATCTAGGAAGATCCAAACATGGTCTTTTAGATTATTTTTGTCTTTTCCTTCAGCCTATGCAGGCAATCAGGCAACCCTGGAAGAAACGCAGCATCTCAGTGACCACTCTGTGGAAAGCAGACATTCAGCCTTTCCATGAAAATGTTTTACACGAGTTTTCTAAATAAAAACAATAGGTTCCTTTCTCCTCTTTTTTTTTGGGAGGGGGCAGGGGGGTGGGATCACACAAGCCTTTCTAATGGCATTTTTATAAATATTGTTAACTCTTGAACTTATACCATCTTTCATAGCGTTACCATTAGCACCATGGAACATACTGGTGAGAGAGGATCTTCTTTCCAAAAGGCTTTTTTAATAGCATATTTCATAATTGATTTTAATTAATTGAGCAGATTAATAGCAGAACATTAAATGCAACTGGCTGATGGATTAGAGGAAGCCCAATAAGCCATTCATAACTTATGCCAGGATTCAGACTAATTCAAGACCTGGAGAGCTAAAAGCCTCCTTTGTTCTGCATATAGTCAGACTACAAGATGCAACTCCTTGACAAAAACAAAACCTGCTGCATTTCCTGTAAGAAAAGCTGCCCACAATAAGGATCTTTGACTACCAGCAGTGACAATAAGAGTAGGAATAGTAATACATTCAATGATCTTGAAATGTAGTCAGGTATCATTATCCCCCACAGTTTATTGGTATGAAATAATTGGACCTTCTTGTCTCAAAAGAAAAGTTCTTTTATATATATATATATATAGTTACTTGATACTGTTTGCATTAGATGTATAAAATATATTAAATCACTAACAATGATGTGTGTACACACACACATGTTTACATATAAATTTATATAACAATAACCCTACTTGGACCTCAAAAGATGAAGTTAACTACATTTCAGAGAAGTTACCAAATCATGGTCAAAACATGCCACTTTGTAAAAGATTTTTCAAACTGTAGCGTGAAGCAAAGGAAGGACACTTTGAAACCACATACATATTTAAAAATAAGACACTTCACTTCTTGCTGCTAATAGGCTCTCTGTTATCTTTTAGTGGTTCTATATAAAATTGTCTCCCACGTTTTTCAACTCTGATTGTAAAAATGCTATTTTTTGCTTCATCTGACAAAAGATTCTTTTGCTCCAGCTTTTACAGATAGAACAAAAAGAACCAGCCTGACATAGAAAAGCTCTTAAAGACTCAGACTTATCCATGAGAAAATAGTTCCTGTGTAGGACTGCAGAAAGCACACTATCCAGAGTGTGCCAAGGCAGCCTCACCCATGTTAAGTATTACAGAGTGGGGAAGAAAACCAGGCACTCTAGCCAGCTAGGCACTGCCACTGTGCTTCTGCATTCACTTTCTAAGAAGCTGTAAGTCTTCTTAACACCATGTGCCTGTCCTGTGAAAACAAGAACCATTCCTAATGTTCTTGTTACTATATCCAATCCATTTTAAGACAGCTTCCCAATTCTCCTTTTGCACAGACTCTCCGTGTTACAGAAAAGGTCTACAATAACAGTAAAATATGCTAGCTGTGCAGATTGAGACCCATGACTGTTATTTAACAACTTTATACAGGAGCTATAGAAAATAAATAAATGATTTAATAGCTTATAGGAAAAAGTTAGAAGTCTTTATAACTGACTTTATGCTTTCTAGTAATGCTAAGCTTGTAATCCCATTAGTCAGCTCCCTTTTTCATGGTACACTAATTTGAAAGCTTTTATTATTTTTCCTGGAATATATGTATTCTGCAGGCACAGTTTCAGGTCCTTTCCCATTGTTTTGTGTTGCTGTGCTCCTGCAGCTGGAGATGGCATTTCTGAGAAAGCAGGAATGTGGCCAGAACATCCCCATGACTTGGTAATCTCAGGCTTCCAGAACTACCCCTTAGGACTTTTGATTGCCAGTTGTAATTAACTTTAAATCCATAATTCTTTTGTGAGGAAAAAAAAGCCCAAACTTCCCAGGCTGGACTGAAGATACACCTATCTGGACAGATGATGTTTATGTATCATATGGAATGAAAGTATGTGTTGGCTGATTAGAAAGGTATCAATTTATAATATTCACAAGTGAGTTTTAAAAACCACTGCAAATAGGGATCAAATAGTGGACAATTTTCTACAGGTCACTAGTTTCAAGACTACCTTTATTTCTGTATTGTACTGCATAATAACACCTGGAGGCTCATAGTACTAACCCTTGCCATGAAGTCAGTTATTTCAAGATTTCATTACTTATTATTCTAAAGGGGGATTTCTATGTTGCTATATTCCTTAAGATGATGAGCCCATTTTTAAGGACTGTGGCTTTTAGAGTCTTTTCTTATCTCGTACATTTAAGGTTATGCTCACTTTTTTCAGAGTGGGAAAAGTTTTCTAAAAACTTTTTTTTGGAAAAAACAAATTTAAAAAAATGACACTGCAATAACTATCCTATAGATCTTTGCATAATAATTGCCTAAATTAATACAAATTTTTAAAATGCTGCATTCTTCAAAGTCTTCATACATACAAGCTCCACTACACATATAGTATGTAGTGCACATATAAGCAACATATAGCCATAGAATCAAATTTTGGGGTGGGAGGGGCCCTCAGAGGATATCTAGTTCAACAACATGCCCAAACCGGGTCTAAATAGATTAGGTTCTCAGGGCCATGTCTGGCCAGTCCAACTGAGTCTTGAGCACCTCAGAGGACCAAGATTCTGTAATCTTGCCAGGAAACCTGTTGCAATACTTAACCACTTTTCTGCAGAGCAGCATCCTTGCAGTTTGCACCATTGCATGAGATTCCTGCACAGATGCAAGACTTCATACTTTCTCTTGCTGAATTTTCTGAAGTTGTGCTCAACCCATATCTCCAACCTGTCCAGGTCCCTCTGAAGAGCAGCTCTGCCCTCCAGGGTACTCGCTGCTCCCCCCAGTTTGGTGTCATGCACATACTTGCTGAGAGTGTACTTCATCTCATCCTCCAGGTCATTATTGCAAATATTGAATAACATTGGCCCCACTGCTAGTCCCCGAGGGACCCCACTGGGTACTGGCTGCCAGCTGGACTTAACACCACTGGTTACCATATTTTGATCCAACCACTCATCTAGTTTTCCACCCACCCTGACTGTTTATCCCATCCATAACTCATGAATTTGGTGATAAGGAGACTATGGCAGACTGGGACAAAGGTCTTGCTGAAAATTAAGATATACAACATCCACTGTCCTCTCCTTTTCTACAGTGCTGGTAGCCTCATCCGAGAGAGAGAAATGAGGTGGATCAGCCACAATTTGCCCTTCTGAATCCCCACTGGCTGCTTTCAATCACCTTCTTACATTAAAGTCTTTAATGACTTTAACTAAACCTGGTAAAAACCATAACTTTACCAAGGACCAAGGTGAGGCTGATTGTGGATTTTATTATAATAATTTGAGTTGTTACTGTTTCATTTGCATTCAGTGAAAAAAATATAAATCTAACAGAATACATTACTTAGAGAGTTTTATGTACTTTATTACTACCAGTCAGTGTCTTCAAATATGGAAAAAAGCTACAAACCTGTCTGTACCAAGAAACATCTCACTGACTGAAGAGGGGTGGAGGCAGCATATTACCAAATATGAGATAACCACAAGCCAGTTAATTTCACAGAGTCCTATAATGGAGCTATAGTGCTACTACTGTGCAAAACTTATTGAGGTACTTTATTAAAAGGCAGATAAATAATACCCCATTTCTTTTTCTGAGGATGTGTAAATAAGAAACTCAGTTAAAAAAAACCCAACCACCTAAATCATTGCTAGTCTTTGGGACTCATCCTGTAAAGTGCTGAGCAAATACTTAATAAAATGAGCCTTCCTGAATAAAATTCTAATTAGAGTAATTGAGCTTTGATAACTGCTATGTCATTAAACATAAATGGGCTTTAAACTAATTGTATTTACATTGTATTATGATTTCTATTAATGAATGCATTAATGTTTATACTCCAGAAACACTTTTGTAGTAAAATATTAAAGTTTATACCACTTAATTTGAAGTGAAATGCCCTTTGAATACAAACCTAGCTTGGTACTGCTGGAAAAGGTTCTGTAAAGAAATACAGTCCTGATCTTCACTGCATTAATAGAAGAGAAAAGGTGCCTGTCATCTTTTTGGGCTTCCTCCATTGTAGACAAGCGGAGCTGTGTGTTGGTCTCCGCAGAGTAACTTGGGGTACAGTGTGGGATTTCTGTAATTTGGGTCAGTTGCCACCAGCCCTACAGAGTCTATGATGCAAGCTCACTACTTCTTACTCCAATAGTAAGGTGTGCAGAAGGACCCAACCATTTTAAACATGGTGAAAGACAGAAA
The DNA here is from genome assembly GCA_004320125.1 of Scolopax mira. NCBI lineage: Eukaryota > Metazoa > Chordata > Aves > Charadriiformes > Scolopacidae > Scolopax > Scolopax mira. Next base: position 28,843 of record BJBW01001718.1, on the reverse strand, counting down.
AATCATACAGCCATTTTCCACTTGCAAAGCAGAACTGCCCACCAACCAAAACCAGTCCAAAATAAGGAGGTAAGAGATGTAAATTGGTACTGAATATATCATCGCTGAACTACATAATGTGTTTCTTTTTGTGGCATTGAAAATTAATACTACAAGGTCGGTCCAAACACAGACCTCTCCTGTTGGGAAAGTCAGGAAGCCCCTATTCCTTAGTGATGCCAGGTCCCACTGCCAAGCCTCATTGGCCCTTAAGCGGGGAAAAAAACCACCCCAAAACAGACAAACAAAATACCATCATGCCAAAAACAGCTTTATGAAATTTTAACCTGGAGGAGACCCTGAGACTACCCATAGTGGTGTTCAGGATGGCTACCAATAACTAAGCATTTGCTCTGGGAATTCAACTTTACACATAAAGCCTCCTTTTGTACAGTTGGTCTTGCCTCATTTCATTTCAGTTGCTACAAACAGACAATAGTCAATGAATGATCTTAAGAATTATTTGCCTAGTTGGACGCAGAAACATGAAGCCTGTATTGTTGTTCTTGTACTCATGGCATATAGCTTTCTACTGCTCTTTCACCAGATTATTGCAATTTCTGCGATAAATTTCCAGTACAATACAAAATGCAAAAATAGTAATACTCTAAAAACCCAATTTTCCAATGGGAAAATGATCCCATTTTTCACTGGAATATTTGCAGAAGGCAAGACCTGGGAGAAAAGAATATGGACAAAAACTTGTTTAAATATTCTCATGAATATTCATATGAGCAAGTGTGCATTATTTTATAGTTATTGCTTCCATGAGGAGAATGGTGCAAGTTATGAAAATTAGACAAAGTTCAAAAAGCACACAGTAATAAAAGTATTAGGGAAAAAATTCTGAGTTTAAAATCTGCTGCTTTTCTATTAAAAATGATTGCCTAAGGCCTACTTTCAGGAGATTGCATTTCCAAATTCAAGTAGATGAAAATAAAATAATTGATTAATTATATGCTAGCTGACCATTAACTTTGTTTCATAAACTAAATCATCCAATTTTCTGATTCAAATATATTGAATATTCTTAATTCTGGAATGAAGATCACTTTTTGTCTAAATAGTTCTAAACAGCTGGATATCTGAAACTCTAATTATGCGACACACCAGCACATTTCCAAGTTTGCACCATCTTCCATGCTACAGGACAAATCTCACTGTTTCTGACCTGAGAATTTGCTGGTGTTCAGTATTTCTGGTAAGCTTTTCAAGATAACTCTAGTTTAACTCACTAGCAGGTATCATGCTAGTCCTGATATTTGGTCTTCCAGAAATGATGAGTGTGTTGTCTTTTTGCCAAGGCACCTATTACAAGTATTTTACATGATGCAAGTAATTGCTCTATAAACCCAGACCAAAAATAATCCTCTATGGAGGTGAGCTTTATCTTCAGGGTTTGGCCCAAAGCTGAAGGTGAACTTCTCTGTAACTTGGGACTTGCAGGCAGGTTTTGATTTATACTCAGCTGGTATTGTCAGCCATGTGAGGTGAGATGAGGATGGTTATTACTATCACAAATGATAAAACCAAAGGTAAACAAGGGAATTCCTTTACAGAGTGGTCCCTTGCATTTTGAACATTAAAATGGAAAAAATGCAAAACAATGAATGTCTTTTATTTATTTGCTACACACATTTTACTTGCATAGTTTGATTAGTCCTCTCAATATTTTTTACTTTTGAGTTTTTGATAGTTTTATAGAGAAGTCTAACTCATTCAAGCCACTGCATAAAGTGGTGTACAAATGAGAGGCACCTATACCCCTGGCTCCTTTTAATGAATGATGCATTACACCTCAGACATGCAGGTAGCTGTCTTGTAAATCTCAGGAGAACAGCAGAGGTGGACATAATACTTAGCAAGTCTGATGCCCTTAAGATATTCTGAACTCACAGTGCAATTTACTGCTCTTGTGCATGCATCTGTATTTCTTTTAGCATGAGTTAGACTTACTGTAGACTTGACTTCCTACTTGATTTCCAGAGATCTGAACATCTAGGATGATATGATAAATCAATCCTTTTCTTCTTAGATGATATTTGTCAGTATCTCCAAGGAAACTCACTGGTAAAGAAGTTGTGACTCTCCAGATGGATATTAATATATAGATGGAGTTAAAGGGGTGGAACCACCAAGTCTCCTAGCATTTTAAGAACGATGATTCAGATCTGCCTGGTGGTATAAGCATACCTTTCATACCTACTGAAATATCAGGTTGTCTTCATAACAAGACTTTATTTTCTAGAATTATGCTGTATATTCCACTAAAAACTTTGCATAATTGCATATTATTGGTTATTTTAATCAAGTGTAACACAACATATTCAAATAAAATACTGTAGTTTGAGTGTAATGACTTAATTTTACTTTTTCTACTTTCAACATCTATCGGTCTAAGACAGTGCTGAGAAGTTCTTTCTCAAATGAACACCTTGTATGCAGAAATAAAGAGTTTGACTTAGTTCAGTACAGTGCTGTATGGAAGTCTAAGTGATCCTTCATGTATTCTTCAAATATGCAAGTAGCGTAATCCTTGTTTTTAAAGAAATAGTTACACATACTAATTCATATCAAAAACGTAATCTTACTGCAGCCTGATGAATAAAATCAAGCCTGCTTCCCTACAGTATTCAGTTTTCACCAGAAGCTCTCTGTTGGCTTAACTGAATGTAAGCTGTGATAAAAGCATTGTATGAAAAAACTGTGACAAATATAGCTCATATACTACAGATGTAATAATTTATCATTTTTTTTCATCAGGAACAAGGCTAAAACACTACACATATATACACCTTGTAACAGAGACAAAACTAGTTACTGCCATTTGGAAATGGCTGCATTAGGGCAAGGGATGCTTAAAACTCACAAGGGCAACAACAGAATGAAGGTATAGTAGGTGAAAAATGTGCTGTAAAAGGAACTCTGGAGAAAGTACAGGAGTGCTGTTTTGGTGTCATGTCAGCCATCCCACCCTAAAGTCTACATCCCCTATGAAAACACACAGGAAGATCTGCTTTCTGGCTTGTATAGGTGTCAATTAGATGAACAGAATTCTTCATAACAAATAATAATAATAATAACCTACTGTTTTGAATGGTGGTTTTAATAACAAAATGGGAATTTGTAAACGGTCTGTACAACGTTCTACAAAGATTAAAGGTGACAGAAATATATTTGAGTTCAACAGATTGTCTTATGGTGAAAAATAACTTTGTACAAGAGCTGAATCAAATGCTTTGTGACAGAAATTTCCTACAAAGGAAAAATTGAAGGAGGCATGTTTCCAGTGTAGGGGGCATATATTTGACATACTGTAAAAATCACAAGTATTTAATTGTTGTATTTGTAAAATATATGCAGTGAGCTCTCTGCAGACTCTGAAGCTCTTGACTGCTTTTTAAATTGAATTTTAAAATCAAATCTATTTCTCACTTGCTTCTTGCAATGCTAAATAAAAGCATAAATAATTTAATTGAAAAATTAAATTAAGGAGAATCAATTTGTGACAGATTTATGAAAGCATATAATGGCTCTTACACAATATTGAGCTATACTTCTTACCTAATAAACAGATTCAGTGCACGATCATAATGAATGATTCCAGAAACATTACATATTTTGTTTTAGTTCTCTGGTTCTGGGATTCCCTCTTCTTATTGACCTCCTAAAGCCCCATCTGTAAATCTCAGCCCTGTGTTGTACCATGCAGAAGATTCTGATTCAAAAATAGAACTTCTTGACGCACAGGAAAAATATTCTCCATACTTTAGCCCTTTGATTTGCAGCCTACTTTTTTCTGAGTTCAGCATCGAAACTCCTTCCAATTGTGTTGCTCCTGGGTACTGAATACAAATTACAGTCCTTGGTCTCTAGGAATTTAAGACTTGCAATAATGCCCCCATATATGTTGTGGTGCTTTCCGTGCTCTCCTCTCCTGGCACACCAGTGGAACAGTGAGCACTACCCTACCTACAGGACAGAATGATTGATCTCAACATGCAGCAAAGTTTCTTGCAAATAGAGCTAAAACATTCAGGTTTGAGTTTCTAGGAAGTATTTTATGAACCAGTAACTGAAATACATGATTTCACTGTGGTTTGAAGTGGTAAAAAAAGTGAGGCAGGATAACACAGGCAAGCTGCCAAGTAGGAAAGTCAGCTTTTTCAGTACAGACGAGACCCTTAAACCTACAACTATATGAGTACACAGAATGAACTGGGAATAATTTCCTGGCTTGAGGTCAAATGTTATGTCAGAGCACATGTCCACACAGCTAACTATTCTCAGATCTCAGACACAGTGGCACCATCCAAACTGCTTGCTGGGAACAGTTTGTGGTCTGTGCTGTCACCCAAGCCATGTGGGTCAGTGCTGCTGGCCCATGCCACACCTGCAGAGACTGCAAAACGGTGACCAGTGTGGACAACTGTGTGCTAATGCCATGGCTGAAACAGAGGCCCGGTTTAATTCACTGTTACAGTTTGATTACCTGAAGGATTCACACTTAACCAAAAAGGAGGACCAAGCAGATTTCAACAAAGTATAACTACAACACCCTAAAATTATCATAAATTAATTTTAATCTCTTAAGAATTTTGTAGCTTTCTAGTACACAGCATCTCAAGGTATGCATGCATGTTGGGCCAAATTAATCAGACTCAGGGACAGCACATCTCCTGTTCTGGACCAGCTGGTGCTGCTAGATTACCAACATTAGAGTAGTGTGTGGCTTCCACTGCCCTCTGGGGCTGGCAATCTGGGGCTGGCTTCCACTGCCCTCTGGGGCAAATCACAGAGACAAGAGTGTTGAGCCTGCCTCTTTAAACCTGCTCCAGTCCCTTCTCTCCTCACATCTATTTACTGACCCATGGCTTCTATGAAAGTCAGCCATCCAGACTCCTGATCATTAAGATTTTGTGATGAAGATTTGGCATGTAAATTGGATATTTATTTTATTTTCAAGGTAACAAGTTTCCTTGTTCTCTTTGAGAATTAGTTATTTAAAAATGTCAGACAGTTTCCAAGCAAAAAAATGGATCTTTTTTCTTCTGTACCTGTGTCTGTATCAACATACACAGCTATTTTTCTCTGTATTCTTTTCTTATACTGAGGATAAGCATACATGTTGCGGTTATTGGTTCATTTGTTCAGCCAATTTTGCAGAACTGTCCTTGGCATTCAGGGACAAATAATTTTTTCCAATCAGGAAAAAAGGAGACAAAAGAGATAATCCAATACTGCATTAGATTTGCAAGCAGTTCAGGGTCTTATCAGGCTTAAAGATCTTTTTTCAAAGAGTTGTAGGGGTTTATCAAAGAAATATATAGAGCCTTAAAAACTTGAACTTACAGTTCTAGCAGTGGAGACAGCAGAGCAGGGGCAGTATATGATTTCCTTTCAGATTCTGATGACCTTGACACTGTAATTACAAGCAAACAGTCCATTATTGTTATGTCTTTAAAAAGACAATGATTGCCTCTACATTTTTGATTGCCAAGAAAAGGGATTTGATACTCATTTATCAATTACTTGGAAGCACCTGATACCAAGGTTAGTTTCAAATTCTGATTTCAATTTGCTGAAATAAAAGATGCCAATAAATTTTCAATCTATGAGCTTTGGCCCAAGATAGGTCTTATCATAGCACTTAAAAAAAGACATAGCTGCCATAGATGCATATCAACAGATGCAATTTTATATTTTTTCTGGATAATAAAAAGTGAGTTAACACGAAAACAGGAAAGAAAACAGAAAATATAAAGGACTAGGCCTGAAAGTGCCAACCATCATTTCTTCCTAGTGGTTTTAGTGCTCAGCATTTCACAAGGTTTGACCAGGGCCAAACTATTATTTCTCTCCAGTTAATGGATGTCATGCTTTAGCATGAAGGGAAGCCCAAGAGAATCACATCATGTAGAGCAAGAGCACAAAAAGTAGCCAAAAACCTAATCAGATCCTGGAATTTAACGCTTTCTCTCTCTCCTACCTGCTAGTAGCTGCAAAATTTTCCTTTGAACTTCTAAACATAGAAGAGATCAATTTAAAGGCAACATAAACAGAGGTGTAAGGCAGTGCCTGCCTGACACTTTAATCTATTAGAGTAGCTGTACCTCACTTGGACAAAACTCATATTAATCCCAATTTCTCTGAGAAAAATGAAAAGTAGGCATTGAGATGGCTTTCATGCTGCCTTGTCCAGCCGGCCAATATAAGCTATGTGTGTCAGTAATTTCTAAAGGCAGGTTTAGATGGAGCCGGACACCTTCCCTACTAGCAACATGAAGTGGCCAGACATGAATCAACTCCTGTCAAGAGGCTGTGGACTCCATGAGCCATTGTCTACTACAGCAAGTTTCCCCTGCTGCACACACATGGTTCTTCCCCTTTTAATATTTTTAAAACAAAATGTTTAGCCTTTTCAATTTTTATTTTATTTTTAAGACAACACCCTTAAAATGAAACATTTGAAAGCAAAGCATGAGGTGGGAGATTCTACTTCCCCTTGTATGACTTCCTGTAGTTTCACACATAATCACAGAATGATATGGTGTTGGAAGGGACCTTTGGAGATCATCTAGTCCAACCCCCTTGCTAGAGCAGGTCCACCAAGAGCAGGTTGCACAGGAACACACCCAGGCAGGTTTTGGATGTATCCACCCCCTTTATGAATCAATCTTGCTCTTTATTATATATTTATTGACATAGTATAAACCAACAATAACCCTGCTTAGCAAAAGTCTTAACCTTTTAAGCAGCTGGAATAAAGCTAGATACATAAAGCTAGATACATCTGCTAGATACATCATAAAGCTAGATACATCTGCTTCTAGGGAAAAGAGGTAAATCTGCTAAATGGGCTTATAAAAGTTCACTTGCTTTTGCTACACCTCTCAGTTTATAATTCTCAAAGACATATATGGAGAGGCCTTCCACCGTCTTCAGGTATGCATACTGGAAACACCAAAATATATGTATATGACATTTTCTGATTATTTGCATCATATGTTTGAATGCTTTTATCAAAAACACTGAAATATTAGAATAAAATAACTCTTTAGACACAGATATCATGAGGCATACACACATTTGCAGCATTTTAATGTTTTCATAGTTCCTTTGATTCCAACACCCTGACTCAAACATTTCATGTTAGCCATGTGTTTGAAGTACTTTTTAAAACTTAGACCCAAACAAGAATTCTTTGACTAAGAAATACTCATCCAATCTCCCATTTAGGAAATAACTGATCTTACCTCAGCCCTTTCTCTTTTGAGAGACAGAAAATTCCTGTTTCTGCTTGTAAAGAGACCAGTATCAGAGAAGTTTCCGAAGAAATGATAAGTTGTAACAAAACATATTCCTTGTGAGCTGAAGTTCATATTCAAGAAAGAACAATACAATTTCCAGGTCTCCTGTATTAAGTTTTTCAGCTAAAAAAAAATTTCCTGGTACCCAAAATAAGATTCAAACACTGGTCCTGCAAACAAATATGAAAAGAAGGGTGGTTTCACATATCAGTATTCAATTTTATAAAGCTGCTAGACTTCGCAAGCACTTGCAAGATGTGAATGAAGTTTAAAAATTCCCATCCTTTTAAGAAGCAATGAGTTGTTTTAAATTTGCTCAAAATTAGAAATAACAAGGATTTTGCTTTATTTAAAGAGAAGGCTTAAATTGACGTAAGAATACTTTTATCTTTGGATTCAAAAGCAAGTCCATGAAACTCAATGGAGATGTGTCTTTCTCCAAGCTGTGGATCAGGCTTGGTTGTCAGTTTGATACTAAAGAGTGTTTTTAATGAAAGCACTCTAATGCTATCTTACTGGACACAACCACAATTTTTTAAAGAAAGAATCACAACTCTCAGCAATGAGCAGAGAACCCTCAAAATAGTGTAATAAAATTTTGATTCTGAGCAGATTTGCATTGGCCTGCATTCCTCTTGTTTGGAGAGACCTGGATGTCAGGATTTGTGTGGGCTTCAAGCTACTATCCCTGCCACATTAAATCCAGTTTGTATCCCAAGAAATCAAGTATGTAATACTAAATTATATCTTTTAATAAGCAAATCTAGAGTTAAAGTCCTCAGCTTTTGCGCCCACTAGTGGTTTTCAGCATTTGTTTGGTCCTCTTATGGGGATAAAGGGATAAGCAAACAAGCTCTGTTGAAGACCTGATTCTTGCTCTTGGCATTTTTGTAACTGTAGGCAGCTCTGAGAGAGGCTGTGTGCTTCCAAACCTTTTGCTTCCCCTGGGCGAGGAGATACAGTTTGACTTAATGGTTCCTGATAGTTACTAGAGATTAGTATTGCTTAGTTATATTGCATTGATGATCATTCTCAGAGCAGGCAAGCAGTAATTAATTGATTCCATCTGTATCTATATTTGGGCAGAGTGTGACCATTGCTACAGAGGGCATACAATTAACAAGTTAGTTCTGATGGGCTATGGGGGTTTTGAGAGACTGACAGAACTGACAAGGCTTTCCATAAGAACATTTCTATACAAGTTAAGCTATTGCAATGAACTAACTATAGCCTGAAGTTTGCAAACAGTGTATGTAACTTTGCTGTGCTGTTGAACTGTAACAACTATTTCATGACAAAATTTGTCCAAATAGAGAGGCACTGAAAGTAGTATCTGAAACTACTATTGTGTAATTTTCAGCTAGAAGGTCACATCACCTCAGATAAGTAAAGCAGTTTCTATTATGGTTTACTATTTAAAATTGAACCAGAGATTCTCTGTCAGTGACCTATTTTAGGAAACACAGTGCATACACTGAAGTTGTCTTTTGTTATTATTTTTGGACTACCTACTATTCTGATAGCTTATTTTCATTACATATTCATGAAAGGACAAAAGAACTTTTCTGACTGCTTCAAAGCTTCCAATGTTTACTGTAAGCAAGGATCTTTTAGAGATCAAAATTCAAAGACTGTTCAAAGCTTAGTCTCATACCTCTCACTATACATAGTCAGAGTCAGGAACCATATTGTGTAACATTCTGATTCATGTGGGAGATGTAAGGGGCTTTACAGGATTTGCATAAGAGTCCTCTGAATTAGTATTTTTGGAAGTTGTCATCTTGATGTTGAGAAGCCCATCAGAGAGCCAAGTTCTTCCAATTCACCTGTTTAATCTATAAAACAAGATCCGCAGACAGTTCCTTATTTCTGTAAGGCAACTTCTACAGTATTGAATTACATGGTTTTTGATGTATTTTACTGTTTGTTTCCATAGACGTGACTCATTGTATCACAAAAGAACCATTTGAAGGACAAATGCAGACCTGTTCTTATTAGCAATGGCAGTTTTTCCTCAAGGAAAACCTTGCTGGGATTAGTTCTTGAGCACAGTCATTAGTTCTAGACTGATGGGTGTATTTCTCTTTGTGAAGACTGGACTTTGGTTCAGCATATCTTAAATGGGTCTTTCAGAGTATTCTATACTCTTTGAATAGAACTCTAACAAATTCAGTAAGTGGATTCATTTGATCAGAAACCTGCTAAAAAGAGACAGCTGAAAATTTGATACCTGAAAACAAGTTAACTATATGAAGGCCAGCACTCTTTCTTTTACAAAGGCAACATAGTTTGTGCTATTATTTACCACTAATTTGCAGTCCAAGTACAAAAGACATGACTACAGTATTTCAGTGTAGGCCTATCTATAATAAAAATAAACTTGCAAGTCATCTTTTCTGGCTATGCTGTAGTAACAGCTGTCAGACTGAGCAGCACTTTGTAAATCACCTTCTGTTTAACATGCAAGTGTTACAGTTATTTATAACTAGACCATATAAACGTCACAAAGGATGTTTGGTGATTCACAGATGATAAAAAAGAACATACTGTGGGATAGACATAAGAGAGAAAGCAGCATGGTCTTTTTGACAGAGACATTTGGAGTTCTTCACTATTCTGGGGAAGCAATCCCCAAGGGCATCAGCATCGCCACTGGATTGGACTTTTACTCACTTTGCCTGAAAACCCAGCTTTACTGAACCTAGCAAGATCTTTGCCTTTGTTTCTCTAAGAGTCAAACTTTCACTGATGGCTTTATGTGACAATTAATACTATATTACCATAGAACAACGGGGTGAAAATTCAAGTGTGGCAGTTTTTTGTTGAGTGCAGTAATTCCCCAGGTTCTATCTACCCCTGAACCATCAGGTACTGCACATATAGAAAGGAGATTTTTTTTAAATAATTACTTATCAATTAAAAATAAATTCTTATTAGCTGTTTCTAACCAGTAGCACATTAGTATTTGCATTACTTAAAACCAGTAGGGATGTAACATTCTGTCACTTACGAGCATTAGAAACAATTGTTAGAAGCAATCCCCAGCCACTGGGTGAACTCAAATCTCTGGTTGACAGAGGTAGTTTTGGCTGTAATTACTGGAGATGACATTGTGGATGATTTCAAGGGCAAAAAAAATACGTAATCCAAAATTTTCAGATGTAAAACAAACTTAGAAATAATATCAGATTTACAATTCATTGATGGCCATTAAAATTTTCTTTATGATTGTAATGTAATAGAAAAGCTACAGTCTGCATCTAGATCTTTTTATTTCTTTTCAACTTAAGATTCTTTTTTCCTTTTACTCTTCTGTTTTACTCAAGTTTTATAGCAACTCTCAAGAGAAAACATATTACAATAAATTAGTCTTTTCAAAGCACCCCTAAAACCTCGTAACATTAAATGGTAGCTAATGCAAACCTTATCAGCTCATCTAGCATAAGTTTTCATGGCTTTTTGAAATAGTAGCTCATAGTTGCTCTTGGCCAACATAACTACTCTCTAAAAATTGCAAGCTCCAAAACCACCTATAAAACACACCAACAAAAAAACCAACCCACAGGCTTTATAAAGGCAGAAACAGTCAATCATATCCTGACAAAATAAACCACATAAATGTTATGTTTATTTAAATTCTTCACACTCTTTCTTTGAAATGAAGAGACAGCGTCCACATATCCTTCACAGTTCATTAATCCTCCCAGGATGGAATGGCATATTAATCAAAACTAGTCAAAGAAATGCTGTCCACAGCTGACTGTAATATACACAAGATGTCTCATTGCATTTCTTTAGAGAAGCATGTTTATACAACAGAGTATCCTTAGGAATTTAATTCCAAACATAGGCATCCCCAGTATTTGCATAAATAAGAATACAAAAGATTTTTGTCAAGGATTCCTTAATTTTATTTAAAGTACCTTCATTGTTGAGGAAAAAGGAAAAGAAAAAAAAAAGAAAAGGAAAATTCATAAAATTCACTGTTACATTTACAGGAGTTAATTTATAATTTCAGGAAGATGGGAAAAAAAGATGAGATGGAGACATCTGCTGAATACATATCTCACAATTAAAGAAAAATGAAAATGAGTATTAGAAAGTAGAGCTATTTGTACAGCATGAGAATTGAATAATGCATATTAAAATACGCAACTTTTGAGTGTACCCTGGAGTTAGCAGACTAACTATGATATAGAAGTTTGTGAAAAATAATGATACCAGATTTTTTGGCTTGGCTTTCACCACTTTGACTGATGTCTAGAAATCAATACTACAGCTGGCACAGAAAGTAATGCCATTGATTGTGTGTTCATTGCTTTTTCTATCTTCAGGAATTAGATTTTTGAAGTTACATGCAATCAATCATTAGTTTAGTCATTGTTTTGCTGTTTTGTGTTTTATCAATCAACAAATATTGACCTCTGAAGTTTTGAATTTTTAATGCAGTTTTAATACATAATAGTTCTCCGCACTACACTGCTATATGTATTTTCCCAATGCCGTTATAGCTGCAAATAGAGGTCCATATAGCAAATCTAGAACATGTCCATGAAGAGGCAACATACTAAGCTTTGAAACACTCACTTAGAACAAGTATTTTTTAAATATTAAGAGGCATTTATAGAATCACAGAATGGTGTGGGTTGGAAGGGACCTTAAAGATCATCAAATTCCAACCCGCCTGCCATGGGCGGGGACACCTCCCACTACACCAGGTTGCTCAAAAACCGATCCAGCCTGGCCTTGAACACTTCCAGGGATGGGGCATCCACAGCTTCTCTGGGCAACCTGTGCTAGCACCTCACCACCCTCACAGTAAAGAACTTCTTCCTAACATCTAATCTAAATCTCCCTTCTTTCAATTTAAAACCATTACCCCTCGTCCTGTCACTACATTTCCCTGATAAAGAATCTCTCCCCAATAGTAACATTATAATAACAAAGAATTTATCTACATGCATACTCTTAATTCTTGCAATAGCATACTCCAGACTGTGTCTAATTTACTGTGTTTGGTTTAAAACCTCTCCCTTTCTTGTCTCCTTCCCTCCCCATTTGGAACATATATTCACTTTGCCTAAGTACACATCTTTCCTAGGAAGCCTAACTATCGGTCTTGAGCAAGTCCTGATAACAGGCACTCCTCAAACTGTGATTTTCTGTATGTTAATAGCACAGTTAATGTGCTTATGTTAATAAGACATTTTCAGTGTCTTAAAAAAACCCAAACAACCAGTACAAGAAACCCTATAATTTTCTAGGCTTTTCAGAATTAAATAGAGGCATAAAATTCAGAATCCACTTAGATATAAGGATTGTACTTTGGCACAGGTGTTTCAGCACTAAACCACTAAAGTAAAAGCAAATATAAGATAAGAAAATAGCTTACCAAACAAGAATTTTGACAATAGGTGCTTCTCTGAGTTTGCATGACTATGGACTGAGAAACCATTAGAGCTTTCCACCCAGACCCTGCAAGAAGTGCCCTCCCCACACTACCATCATGATCCACCTGACAGCCATCTGGGGACAGGGTGTTAAATTAGACTCAGGAATCCTTGAATGGGAGGACTATGAAATCTGTGAGCATTAACTAAATCAAACTAGCATTAGACTTCCTCTCATTTTATTGAGATCAGGGAGATCTTGGGAGTGAATAGATTGAAAAAACCAAGGTGTTACAGGAGAAAAAAATAAGCATGAGTTAAAATATAAGAGTTATGTGAAAGCAAATATACAGTGTAGAATTAAGGTAATATACCAGGTGTTTGGCCTGTTTTATCTCCCCTTTAGAGTCTTTATTCAAGGAACATTCTGCCACAAGCATACACTCCATACTCTCATTCTGAATAATAGGAAGATTTGGAAACGAAAACTTTTGCTTAAAATATACATATTTAACAAATTTAGAGTATATATAGGTGTCATATTTTTATAATTTTCTCAAAATTTTAAAGAATCTATAGATTGATATCTGTAGGAATATGTTGTATTTTAAATATTTTCTGTATTTTTCCCTTTAAGAACAAACCTGGGAAAATATATTTAATTTTAGTTCTTGTATTGTTGGGATTAAAGTTTAACTGATTCCAAGGACGTACATGCCAGAGAAGACTGTTTTATGGAGGGAATAACTAGGCATGTTTCCATGCTGATCTAGTTGAAGAACTACTCTTTCTCTTGGCATGCCTTTCTTATAAGCTTTGTCTTAAATCCAGTTCTTTCCAAAAGAAGAATTAGTAGAGCAGGAGACTGTAACTGTTCTAAAAGGCAGTTCATGCATTGTGTGACATCAGACTTATTTTCAAAAAAACAAGTAACAGAATCTCTTATACTTTTGCTACTATGCTGTTTTGCCTCTTTAGCATAATAATAGGTGCATATATCTTATTCCTTCTAGTTTTTTTTAAGTAGTAGGGAGTGCTATTAAGCAAATGCAGTAAAACAATGTAAAGCAGGAGTGCGAGGAATGTGGACAAGGTCAACTCAGGTTTTAATCATATGAATCACTGTTTTCTTATTACTGAATTGTTAATCTACAGTTTGGGGTTAATCTATAGTTGGTCAAGAAGTGTATTTGTTTTATAGGCAGGATATAAGAAGGGATGGGGTCAAGTAACCCATTCCTTGCCTGGTCTTTGGGAAAGAACCAGGAGCACATACAGCTTCTCACCTCTGTGCTCAGGACATAATGCTTCCTCCGCTATTCTGTAAAAGCAGATGGGAGAGGTGTCTAGGCACTAAGGAAGTACGTGCTGTACCCTTTCTAAGTGAATGCAGGAAAGTGTTCCTGTATGAGTTGTGTCCCCTAAGCTGCAGTTGAAGCAACAGGGTTTCTGCATCCCCAGCTCAGCCCTACACACATGGGCCTTCATCTGTGGCCCATGACAGTCAATGGGAGTCATTGCAGTGACTACAGTGGGCTTTGAATCCAGCCCTGGAGAGGAGTTAAGGCTTTACTAGTCAGCATAAAGAAAGGCTGAAAAACCTGGTGAGCAACACAATTGCTTTGAAATATTTTTTCATTAAATTCTATAGAAGGGACTCTACTATCAAATACCATGTGGCATACAAACAAGAATGTATTTTCCAACTCTTGAATTGTCTGGTAAGTGTTAGTCTTTCAGCTACTGGGAAATAAGCAACTGATTCCCCAATCAACAAAAAAAGTTGCTCAATAGCAAATATTACATAAAAACCACATTTAAAACATTGAATAAAGAAATCTATGTTTATGACTACTATAAGAGTCTTTTCCTATGTTGTTATATTTCTTTACTGTATGTTTTTCTGTTTATATGACAGTGCACTTGTAAAACAGAGCAGGAGTTTTAGCAAGCTTTTACATATAGATTCACTTTAATTCCTGCTGAATATTTTTTCCAAAAATCTATCTTTCAGCAAGATGAATTGTTAATATGGCTAGCACTGAATTCTCTCATATAACATCAGGTTTTGTCATTCATCACCTCTAGAGTACCCTGCCTTTCAGCCCTGCAGTTTATTTGTAGTTACTAATTTTATCAGCTAGTAACACTTACCCTTAGGTCCTTTATGCAACTAAGGTCTTGGGGTACTAATAAAAAATAATCTGATTCCCTTATCATCAGAAATGTAAAATGATGTTGCTCCGCTGTTGCCCACAAAAAGTGAAAAAAAATGAATGTCAGTCATTTAATGGAAACAAAGAGATAAATGTCAAGGATTTGGTCCTTGTCAAATTCCATTTGCTAAATGAAAATATTTTACAGTTAAATGACCGGGGAAGTCTTCTTAACATATAAGAAGAGAAGTATTATTGTTTCCCTTTCACAATCCAAGAAAGTTAGCCTGATTTTAAGTTAGCCTCTTTGCTTTCAAGCACTGGACAAATCAAATGCAGCCACATAAAAACCCACACTCATTCTGAAGCAAACATAATTACAGAGGACTGGAGATAATAAATGCAAAGCATGAGTATTTAGAAACTAGGACTCCAGAAATTATTTGCCAGAGGTAAAATCATCTGCGACGGACAAAGGAGATCTAAACATGAGTTTAAATTACTCACAAAGGCATCCTCAGGCTCTGTGTCCAGTTCTCCTGTGTGTTTTCCAAAGAGGAACATGGAAGCACAAATCAGAGTTGGTCTCAGCTCATCCTTATGCTACCAGATTTTTTTGTTGTATCCTTTTTGGCATTCTGGCTTTTTAAGCAAAAATTTTATAAAAGTTAAGTGAGAAATCTCTTAATTTGTAAGTTGGAACTATAAAAATATTATTTCCACCCACAAAGAATCTACTATGTCTACTCCTCAGCATCTTTTGACCAAGGTCTCTTTTTAGCTAGTACAAAGAATACCAACAAAAGAAGGAGCTGTCTTCCTCACAAACAGACTAACAGGTTTTAGAAAGACAAAGCTGTTAAGAGAGAGAGAGAACACAAGTCAGACATTTCAGATCTTAGTCAGTATTGATCTTCCTGGACTTTTTGACTTGAGGTGGAAAATGTTTTAGAAAATAAAACAATGATAAAAAAAATGCATGGGTATTTATTCAGGAAACTTTTCATCAGTGCTTGCTTTTAGGTGGTTCTTACACGAAACAGCCAATGCAGTCAATTGTCCAAGGCAGCAAAGTGGGACAACAGAACAGCCATTGCCCTCCTGTTTACTTTTCCTCTGAAAAACAGACTGGGTCTGCTAGTAATCACATGCTAAAGATTTTAGAAACTGATGAAGGAAGTCCTAACAGTCCACCTTATAAAATGCCTTTCTCTTCCAATGGAAGAGGTTTAAGGCCATTAGAAGGAGGCAGTGAGTCAGAGTTTGAAACAAAATTCCATGCTGCAAATCCTGGAGCTTCCATGGAGACGGTTAACTCTGCACCCTGTGAAGGGGAATATGCTGGTGAAAGACTATGAGCTGGTTCTGGCAGTGTAGTCCAACTGTGTGGAGGGAGACATGGGGATTCACGGGGGGCAGGGATTACACTTGTGCCTCTCTCCAGAGGCAAGACTTCAGGATCTGATTCAGGGCGGAGGCCGAAGGAGGAGGCATGTACAGAAGTCCAGTGCAGCTCCTAGAAGAGGATAATGCAGCAGCGGGTGGGAGGGGAGCCTGTTAAGGGCATTTATTACCAGTTGTTGCTATTAAATCAGCCTTCCAGCACAGCCTTTCTAGCTCCCTGTATGGTACTGACAGCATGGAGTAGCAGCAGAAGTATTTCCTCCTGATATATTTTCCAGCACTAATTTCCCAGAGCTGGGAAGGGGGGATGTATCAGAGGATGGCTCCTCCTGTTCCCCACCACTCCAGTGCATGGTACACAATCCTTCAAAGTTTTGTGAGGGAAAGAGGAGCATGCTGGAGATGGGCAACATTGGCTTTTGTATTTGTATTTTCCATGTCATGCCTAAGTTTGCCTCATGGGAGCTCAAAATGATCAGCCACAAACTCTGGTTGATGATCCCTTTAAAATCAGTTTACTGCGTTCCCGCAGAAAACCAGACTGTCCTTCAGGCAAAGCAGCATATACAAAATACGATATATTTGCTAAAAATGAGCCTTTCCCTCTTTGAAGCTGCCTGTAATTACATACCTAGGGAATAGTTTGATGTTTACATTTTCAAGTATATGGCTGGTTGTATTTAGCACAATATTTTTAATCTTTTCCCTTTCTTGTTGCACTTTTTGTGGTCATAAATTAAATTATATTATGTTACAAAAAGAATGAGAATTGAGAGCAAGTCACAGCAGCCCTGAAACAAGAGGCCAACGACCAGTAAGGCATTTTTAGGTGGCGGCCACCTCCCTGAGCCTTGTGAAAGAGATGCCAGCTGTGACTCTCTAACAGTTCCCATTCAGAAGAGAGCCTGGCTATTTCCCATGATGTCTGATGCTAGTCTGATACCCTTTGGGCATCAGACTAGCCTGACATCACTTCTTGGGGAGCAAAGCTGGGCAGCTGTCACAGCCTCACCCCCCTGCAGCCAGACCAAATTTCGCTTGCTCAATAAAGCTGGCTTTGGGCCCTTGGGTTAAATCCTTCTCTTGGATTTAGAAGCGTAAATTCTGAAAGTCTTGGTTGGTTTCAAAGGAGGTATTCCAGATTTACGCCACTTTTCCTGCAATCAGAAGCCAAAGTGAGGTCCAGAATACATAAAATAAATCCAGGGTTTTGGTCTAAATTTATAAGGCTCCTTTATAAAGCTTTCAAACAAGATTTATCCTCTGGTTAAAAATACGTTTCAGTTGACTTCATCCTTGTCAGCCATTGAACAACATCCTAAAAATCTTCCTTTGCAACTAACACATCATTTATTATTTATATATATGTTTACATGTGAACTGTACCGTGGAAGTAATTTCAACTATAAATTTACTGTCTTCCTTTCACAAAATAATTGCGGCCTTAAGATTTTTCTTGAATTCATTTATTGCTTTCACATATATTCTCTAAAAATTTTAATAATTTATATTCTTTAGGAAGGTAGTTAATTTTCTTCACACAAATAGACTATTAATACTTTCTGGTTGCAGACATGAGCTCCAGATAATGGTCTTTAGGAGCTATGTGCTGACATCAGTAGGATTTGTGCATGTTTCTGCAGGCTAAATGTCACTCTATGTTATTAATTTTTGGGCAGTATTTGTTTGCACAATTTGGTTTTTAGTATCTTGGGCATTAGAATTATAGAAGCTTAATGATGCATATTATAGTTTAAGTCTCTGAATACTTAACATATTCATTAAGTATTTTCATGTACTTCCTGGAAAAATTCCTGCTTTTTTTGACAGATGTTTTAATGGGTGGTTGGTATACATGCTATTTTGTGCTACAGTGGACATCAGCTGCTTCGGACAGCATTTAGGAATCCTGGACATTTTTAAAGAGTTGTGCTATTGGCATGTTAATAGGTCCATCTCTTATTAAGGTTGCTTAACACTGCTTTGTAAGAGCACATTTTCAGTTGCAAGCACTGAGAAACTTCAACAATGTGAGTTGTGTTTTCTGTGCTGTCTCTTTTACCTAGAGAAAGTTTCAGACAGAGCAGTTCAAACTTTTAAAAACATTTAGTCTAGCTCAGCTAATAGGTGGGAGAAGGGCACAGGAATTGGCAGTGGGGATGAAGAAAAATGGGAACCCAAGAGAAGGCAACTAATTAGGCAGACAGTTACTGGGAAGGAGAAAGAAAGCTCAGAGAAGGAAGATTGAGGAAAGTATTTTACCGAGCAATGAGATCTGCATTAAAGTGAATGACAGAGATCGATTTAAACTGGAATCTTGAAAAGTGAGCTGACAGAGATAGAATATAACTGGACTAAGAAGCAGAAACTGAGGAAGAAACGTTTTGGAGAGACAGGGCAAGCTCTCTCTGCTTCCATACAATTGCATGCATTTCCTTTATGGCTGAGTTTAGTCAGGAGCAACTTGTTCATCCATGCAGGCCTCCTGTTGCCTTTGCTTGATTTCCTGCTCACAGAAATGGATCATTCTTGAACTTGGAGGTGGTAATCTTTGAAAATGAGGCAGGGGAGTTGCTGGAAAAGAAAACGCATCCTGAATGTTAAATGCTGCCTCAGAAAATCACATTATAGCTCTACATCTGTTAAAAGTTTCCTGTCCTCCTCTCATTAAGCAAGGCACTTAAACCAAATTTTTCATAGCCATTCGTTTCTTATTTCCTAGGTGTCTGTCCTGAGCTAGGGTTGTGATTGACAGAAATGCTGAGTACTATTTATTGCAACTGACATGAATAATGATGTGTAATTTGAACATAAAGAGCTTTATTGTTCTAAACACAATGTTCAGAGCATCTCAATAGTGCACCTTCAAATTAGGGGATACTTTTGACCTTCATCTCTCTGTGCCTCAATTAAATGCCAGCCCTTACCTAGAAGGAGTTTGTGAAGTTAAATTAATTAGTCATTGTGAAGCACTCAGAGACAGTAGTGATAAATGAGACAGAAAAGTCTATGAGGGAACTATTTCTCTTCTGAGACAGTTTGAACAGTAAGAAACAAACAAGACTGGTGCCACACACAGCATAAAAGACATTACGGAAAGTGCTGAACAGCTTTCTGTGAGAACTGTTCATCATTGGCACTTAGGCAAGGGTTCTATGGAAATTATGAAATTTGAATGCATGAAGAATGCAAGTACAACTCTATAGTCAATCTTAAATTTTGTCATTTTCCAATTTTAAAAAGATGATTTTGCAAACTTGGAAGTGTTTCTACATGTAGTTGTGACAGCGTATTTGATACTTCAGTAGAATAGGTGGTGACATCAGAAGGTTTTGTTGTTTATCACAGCCCCTCAATTTTTCTTCACTTTGTGACTCATTTTGTTATTAATAAGCTGTCATTATTAATGCTCAGAAGTTTCTTTCACTAACAAAACTACAAGAGTGTCTCTGGTAGTATAATAGCCTCATTATAAATAACATCTTTCTTAGATAGAATACTGAATGTGCTATATAGTTAATAATCTTTCTGTGCTTTTCTCTGAAGTGAAATATATATCTTAAATGGTCTCTAATTACACATTTCACTCTGAGCTTACACTGTGCATATCTTGATTACTGAGAAAATAAGGTAATGGAAGGAATTGCAAGGAAAAATACATATTTCATTTTCATTAACACAATGGAACACATTTGCTACAGAATTATGCTACTGTACACTGCAGCTTTGTCACATGTTTGTTACATTCCTTTATTTTCACAGATTTAAAGCTTGGCTATAAACCTAAGATAGAAAATTAAAACATCAACACTCTCCCCTGCTATCTTTCAAAAAAATAATATTTTCTAGTGCCAAATTTTTAAGTTCCAACTGTGCAAAGTTTTTTTCTTTTTAAAAGATGGGACATGCACATCTTCAGTGCACTTCAGGATGTGCCTGATCTTTTTGGAATGCCCTGTCTGCATTTCCTGTGTTTTGAATTCGATATTGGATATGTCTGTGTGTAGAGAAAGTCCTTCAAATACTTTTCACAGAAACACTGGTATTTCCTCTTTTCCAGTCGTAAAACACTCCATCTATACTTGCAAACACTATACTACCTAGTAAAAGGCATGTTTTCCACAGGTGTCACATGTGAAAGTTTACAGGTATCCTAAATCTAACACATCCACATCTTCTTCCTCATCTGCTATTCCAGCAGAGGAGACTGGAAGCAAACCTGTTGGGAACACAAATAATATGTGGTGAAACTCTGAATCAGACCTAAATTCTTCTCAACAGAGCCAAAGCAACTCTCTCTTTATTGTAAAAAGAGCAGAAAAGAGCACATAAACACGTAAGAGGCAGGAAAACTGTAATACTTAAAATTCCTCTGAAAAGTTGTGATTACTTCCTAATAATGCAAAGAGCAAAATTATAGAAATTAATTTACAGAAATCCAGTCACATTTCTGCTGAATGCATTGGAGGGGCAGGGAATGGTGGTGATAGGAGCGGCATTCAAGTTCCATTGCTTCTATTTCATTTCGGGATATCAGGAACACATGCAGCACAGCTCTTCAGGCAGCCTGGCAGGACTCCAGCTCCCTGCTGCTTCAGTCCCCTGTGAACAGTCACCTGCCCCTCTGCCAGCAGCCCTAGGTAGAAACTTGTGTGAATTATTTTTGTGCCTGGAAGAGGCTGCGTAACTAACTGCATCCTTTCTGTGAGACCTTGCAATCACCACCAGTTAAGAAGACTTTTCACTGTTCTTTTATGTCATTTATACACTGAAAACTACTACTCTGAATTGTGACAACTATCAGTTTTCACATAATTAAAGATGGCTTGATGTAGCAGAAGAAATGAACATGCTTGCACTTGTGCTCACTCCCCTCCACCCCCTCCTGAGAAACAAGTGTTTAATTTGACCAGATTCTTTATGAAGGAAAAAGCGGTACTCAGAGGCAGCTAGAATCAGAACCTTCAAGTTTTGACATGACAGCATAAAAAATAATTTTTCATTAAAGGCAGTAAGTATCTGTTTGATGTGCCAGGTACTTCACAGTCTGAGATCTGTTAAAAATGTAACCAGCCATGCAAGTTTCAAGAGGAATCTGTATGTATGGTATGCTCCAGTTGACGACAGAAATAAATCTTTTACATACAATGTCAAAGGCAGAATTCTTCAGCCTACACAAACACAATGAAAAGCAGGATGATCCTAGGTGATATGTTTAAGACTGTACCACTATTCAGGATTATGCAATCATTCATTTGATTTAAGAAAATGAGAGATACAGAGATCAGAAGACCAAAGAAAGGGATAAGGTCCCCAGATTATTATTAAAGGCACCAAAATATTGTCTGAAAAGTCCACACAACTAGGGAACAGTGAATTTAGTGAACTGTGAAAAACATGACTGTTACTTTCAAGTCTCATAGGTCTCTTTTAACAGTTGTGTGAAACAATTTTCCTTTGTGGGGGCTTTTTACATTTTTTAATGAATGGTTACAATTATTTTCATTCTTGATAAAAAAGTACATATCCTGTGGGCACAATTCTTTCTTTGAGAAAGAATTCTAAATATTCACACATTTCTTTCAGGAAAAAAAAATCACCTTTGCAAAAATATTTTGCCACTGTCAAAGTTTTTTAGTGAATTTTTTTAAGTCAGTGATAATTTTGGATGTTAAATCATATAATCATAGAATGGTGAGAGTTAGAAGGGACCTTAAAGATCATCTAGTCCAACCCCTCTGCCATGGGCAGGGACACCTCCCACTAGACTACGTTGCTCAAAGACCCATCCAGCCTGGCCTTGAACACCTCCAGGGATGGGGCATCCACAGCTTCTCTGGGCATCCTGTGCCAATGCCTCACCACCCTCACAGTAAAGAATTTCTTCCTGATATCTAATCTAAATCTATCCTCTTTCAGTTTAAAACCATTTCTCCTCATCCTATTATTCCACTCCCTGATAAAGAGTCCCTCCCCATCTCTCCTGTAGCCCCCTTTAGGTACTTGAAGGGGCTCTAAGGTCTCCCTGGAGCCTTTTCTTCTCCAGGCTGAACAACCCCAACTCTCTCAGTTTACCCTCATAGGAGAGGTGCTCCAGCCCTCAGATCATCTTTGTGGCCCTCCTCTGGACTTGCTCCAACATGCCCATGTCCCTCTTATGTTGGAGCCCCAGAGCTGGGCACAGTACTCCAGGTGGGGTCTCGCCAGAGCAGAGCAGAGGCGCAGAATCATGGTGATACCAGGATGGCCATTTGGTCTGCAGAAGTGGTCCCACAGCACCCTCCTTTCCTGGTGCAGAAGCAGGTTGTGCTTCTTGTATGATATGGTCAGATTGGTGGATTTGGTTTATTGTCTTGCTCCAGCTATGGCAGTCAAGTTAAGGCTGCCCAACAGATATCCTAGACTGCACTGTTCCTATGGCTTTTGTACTTCAATATCTTTTTTTTCATTTCCTTTCGTTTTACCGCTTCCTCTGCCCTGGTCTCCTCTACAACAGCCACCTGATTGCTTTTTTCTACATTCCTCCAAATTTACCAATTCTGATACCATTATCTACCTAGGTAATCTCAGCCTTTTGTGGTCTTAGTGATGCAGTAACCTTGATGCCTTGCAAGATTTCACTCCCCGAAAGGTCTCCAGAACACCTTTCCAGTTATCTGTGAAGTTAGGTCTTCTTGTCCGTTTCTTACAAAACTCCCTCTTAACCACCTGTGAAACCCAGGCATCCTGTATGGCGCTATCAGTAACTTTAGTCATTTTCTCACACACTTATCCATCGTGTTCAGCACTTTCTCATATAATGTCCAGTAATTTTCCATATCCTGTTCTCTTACTTAACCTCAGGCCAGGGCTTAGTCAGTGGCCTAGTTTTTGCTCTAATGTTGATTGCCTAAAATAGGTTTCTGTATTTCTTTTTCCCATCCTTCACTCAATCCAGATGGATCCCCTTCAGTTTCCTTAATTTTCAAATCCCGCTGCATCATTTACCTATAAGCTTCTTCCTTACTTATCTTCCCCCCTTGCTCAAATAATCCACTTGTTCCCTGGATTAGGGATGTTACAGGATTAGTTCTTTCTCCCCACCTCTTCCTATCAGCCTGTTAAAATCTGAAGACAGTTGCTGACGTGAAAGAAATTTGTTTCACCGCAGAAAGACTTCAGCAAAAAGTCTTACTGTCAGGCAGAACCAAATGGAAGTGCTTATCTCAAAAACAGTGATGTAGAACTACTTCTTCCTAGCACACATTCTTAATGAACTCCATCTATGCTTGAGTACAGAAGTACAGACTCTGATGCAGGAGGATAACTGTATGCTTTTACATGCACATTACAGGGAATAGATACTATTGGATTAAGATTTAAAAAAATAGTTATTCTTAACCTGAAGCACTTTGAAACACTTTTTTTCCCCCATAAATTTCTACAATTCATGGCTCTTTGAAGGATTTCAAGTTAGAAACCCAATAATGGACATATCCAAAATGGCTAGAAACTCTAAAGATTTTGTTAATAACAGCAAAATATTACAAATGTATTCTTACATATTCCCATCATAGTGCAGTAGTCAGATACAGCACTCTGCATTATGGCTTTTTTGTCACCTCATATTTACTGTCTACTCAAAGCTAGATCCAACCATCACTGTAAGTCACTGTAAGTTGAACATAACATCCAGCAGAAAGGAGAGGATCTGCAGAGTGGGAGGAGGCAACACAATATGTTTGGAAGTAGATGTCGTACTGATGAGACTACTTGAGTAATTAAAGCAAGCACGGAAACTGAAATGATAATGTGGGCATCAAGATGACTCCAGTGAATTTGAGACTGCTTCATTGTATTGGGATAGAGGCTTGTCATTTTCCCCTTTCCAGTGCTCCCCCTGAAATTTATGCAGTGTAACAAAGATCTGAGAAATTAATTATTCCAATTTCATTAATGTTTTTTGGCTATAAACATACATTTTGAAAGAAAAATATTATAACTTTTGGATGGTCTGTAATGTAGGTTTTGATGGTTCTGAACTTCGAGTTGGTTTCATACAACTGACATCTCAACTGCACCTACAACATTTCATATACAACCATATATTTAATTTCTCCACCCTGCCTAAATCTTCTTTTCATGTTTTTTAGCAGCCAGCACATTTTTTTTCCATTAGGTATGGATTTACCAGTGCAGCATATACTCTTTTCTGTCATGTCAAAGTGGAGCAGCCATGAGATGGTTCTCCCTCTTATTCAGATGAGGCTGTCATTAATTATCTCTCTGTCATTAATTATCCAGAGCTAAAAGAACATCCCCTTTTTAACTGCAGTGTTAAATTTCATCATATTCTGAACAAAATCACATTAAATACCCCATACTAAGTGCAAAGTAATGCTGTTCTCTCTTAAATGTGCCTAGAGTTTCACTACTATTAACTTTTTATAAATTCAAATCTCTGTTACTATCCCTTATTTACATTGGGCTGGGGGATAAAAATGGAATTGAAAAAAGAATAAAATAAATTTTATTCTCTTATTTTTAGATTTACCACCCCAAATCTGCCTCTTAGTTCTCCCAGCCTTCACAACAGAATGCGACTGGTATAGTAAGGGAAATCTCCTGAATAGGACGGCTTCAATTAGAACAAATCCAGAGGCACCTAAGGCTTTAAAACTTCATGACAGCACGGTGTTCTCAGACACCTTTCATGGGGGCAGCCAGGGTATGGTAATGGGATGGATGTAGCTTTGCCTAAAGCAATCCTGTTTCTTCTCTGAAGTCAGCTAAAAGCTAGATCAGGAACCTCCAGAAAAATGCTTCATTGGTAGGCGGGAAAACTGACATTAGCATTGAGTTAGGAGCCTTGGATGAAACAAACAACCACCAGAGGTTATAAAGGACTGGAAGCTTTGATGTAGCTGGAGCAGGGCTCCTTTGTTTTCTGTTTGTAAAAAGCTCCCATGTGGAGTTTTTGTTTGGGTTGTTAAAATCTGTTTAACTCAAAGAGCTGACAATAAGCACTTGGGAGCAAAACCCCTCTCTTTGAAAGTCTTTTTGCTGTTCAACTGCATTGGCCAGCCCTGCCAATTTATAGCTCTGTTAGCTCTCACTGCTCCAAAGGCTGCTTAACCAAACAATTAAGCTTTGCTGATCACTCTGAGCATCAGAGTGTCAGAATATGCACTTTCTGTATAGCCTAGAAGACACCCAAAATAAAAACATTTTCTCACTTGCTGTTCCCCATGCCATGGTATTAGGCAGCTTGAGGTTTCTGGTTTTAGTAGTCAAGGGCAACCCTTGCTTTGCAAGTACTTAATTTCTGATGTATCAGACCTGGACTAAAAGCAAAGTGAGTATTAAAGGCAGGTGGTGTTTTACACCTTCTTTGAGTAAGACCATGTTTGTTGAATGCCTAACACAGTCAGTTTTTATCACCGATCAGGGTTGTTATGTTACGCCCACCCCAACTGATTTCGTATATATTATTCATTATTTCCAAAATGAACTAGTGTGGTCCCTGCCTCATGCTCACTGCATCGGCTGCCTCTTTCTTTGCTAGGACTGAAATGATGGGCACAACTGACTGGCTCACCACTGGCTGCACCTTGTGCATTTAATCCTGAAGCAGAAGAAAGATTTAAATGCAGCACAGCAGC
The DNA here is from genome assembly GCA_004320125.1 of Scolopax mira. Lineage (NCBI taxonomy): Eukaryota > Metazoa > Chordata > Aves > Charadriiformes > Scolopacidae > Scolopax > Scolopax mira. Next base: position 2,903 of record BJBW01001718.1, on the reverse strand, counting down.
AAGAGAGTGTTTATCTGCTAAAGTGGTCCTTGCAGTCTAGGTGACCTGGGTGGTGGGATGCCTGTGTATCATGTCAGCTGTCAGACTGGGCACCTCTAGCATGTGATTCAGCCTGCAAGTATGTGCCTGTGCCAACCGATTCCTACCTAAGGCAGCCTCATAGAGTTAGATTTGGGATGTCTGTACAGGCAGAAAAAACTTTGCTCGAAGGTGTACACCACTGTGTGTATTACAAAACTTACTGGATTTAAATGGTTCATAGATCAGGAATCTGTTGTGTGAGGTTCAATATAACAATAGACTTAAAAGATGGTCTGGAAAGTTTACTGTTTGTTCTGTTCTGAAAAGTCTTCTGGGGAACTGGAGAAATCTTTGCCTTTGTAAAACTGAAACATCTGAAAGATAATCTCTATGAGAGCTGATTTTATATGGGAAACCACCTTTGAAAGAAAGGAAGCCAAACTTTGATAAGTTTTTGAATCCATTCTAAGCTTACTATTTAGTAAATTCAATGTCTGCTAGATTTTGGACCGTCTTTTTCTTTCAGTCTGAGATATCTAGAATACCATTATTCCATCCAGGTCCTACGGCGTCTCCTCCACGCTCTTCCTTACTCCAGTTTACTCAGGTTGCCATGTCTGGGAAGTTGGTGGGCACAGCATAAAGAACAAGCATCTCTCACTTGCTTTGCTACCAGTACCACTTTACCCCCACCCTAGAAACAGTAACAGAAAGGAGTGATTGAGAGTGGAGTTTCTATGCTGTAATTCTTTGTGTAAATGAGCAGAAGGGCCCTCTGAGTTTGTCTCTGTGCTCAAGTTCCCGTAGAGATTTGTAAGCAGAGCTAACTGCTTCTACTCTCCTGACAGTTAAAGAACCTATTCCCACTGCAGAAGACACTGGATGGAAAGTCACTACATAGCAGTTCTTTGAGAAAAACAAAGAGGGAATTTTGCTTAATACAATTATTTTATACTGCTTTTATCTACCAAGAATGGCAGCACTTTTTAGAACATTTGGAGAAGGCAGGAGGTGGGAACTAGTAATGAAAAATTCATGAAGGATTAAAAATAGTTGGATTTTTTGGGTTTAATTCAGAATCGCTTTATATTTCCCTTCATTTCCTTCCCTATTTATATTGAATATAAACAAAGAACTTCTTCTAAAAAAGTTAGATGAATGGGAATGAACTAGAACAAAATAAGAAATAAATCCAGTTAAGTTCTAAAGTAGGTGGTTAAACTCTGGACCCTATATCCATGCCTAAGTGTCAAAGTGGCATGGTTTGTTTAGATATTTAGACTATCCATAAATTTATCCACAGTTGCAAGGAATTTGTCAGTGATGAATTCCCTGAAAATCTCTCCTTTTTCATTTTTTACCTGAGAAATGATGGCCTGAGACATTGTAGTTGCATTTAGCTTTCTCTATGACCTTTGCTGAGCCTGCACTCCTCTTTCACACTGCTTGTATAAAGTGTTCCTGTGACACAGGGCTGTAGAGACTTTAGGGAGAAGGGTAGAGAAAATGCAAGAACAGATAAATGATGTTATTCTGAATCATGTTAGCTGGAAGATCTCTTCAGCTGTAGCTTGCTAGATGATACCAAGAGGAGCACTACTCTAGTGCAAGCACCCTAGCACACTCTCTTACAATTATTCCTCCCAATTTACCCAGATGTTTCCAAGCCTTCAAAGGACTGCAGAAATGAGGTAGTAAGGGAATAGAAAAACACTGCCACTCCTTATGGGCAGTAAAGCCCCTACAAGAAGGATGCCAATCCATTTTGAGCCAGGTTCATGTGATGCCAGAGTACAGGTTGACAGGAAGATGTTTGAGGGGTAATTTCCAAACTGCTGTCTCTTTCTATGACTATACCTGCGCTTTTGTGTCGTCCCCACTGTGGTTAGGTCTCAGAGGGGCTAAGCAAATGTGCCATCTTTTTTTCTAGCTTTCTTCTATTAAAATAAAGATGTATTTGATGACTGTGAATCAAACAAAAACTAAGTATTTGGTAGTTTCACACAAAGCTGAAATTAAAAGAAGAGAACTTTCTATTCCTACCTTCTCTGGTAATGTGTTCAAGGATCTGTAGATAGCTATGAAAAAAGAACCCTGACTTAGGATACTCTTTCAATCTCTAAATTTCAGAAAGGTTTCAGGGTTAATATTATTTTTTCTTGTTTTCTTTTTCTCACTATAAATACGGTGAGCAGAAAGATGTTGCCATGGTGAGATTTTATAATGTACTTAAAAGCACTTGTTACAGTTATGTACCACAGAGCCACCTTCACTTATGTGTGAATTGTAAAGATATGTGCACACTCACCCCAAGGAAGCAAATAGTGTACTGTCTCAGATATTTGTAATACTTACTTAAAGTGCAGATGTCACAAATATTTTCACAGCCACTATATTATTTGGAGACCTATACATTTACAGTCAGAAAGGAGGAAAATGATTGAACAAAATCAATATACCTTACACCTAAAGCATCATCATTATCTGCAGCTCTGTGCTGCAGAGTTCAGCTCTGTGGTAAGCTGAATTAGAGATTACAAATGAAAAATAACACAGAGCTCGTGCAATTCAAGATATCCATTGCTACATGATGCACTTGAGCACATTTTTATGTAGACCTATGTGAAATACAATGGCTTTGCTTTTGTCCTGGTTTGAGGTAAAACAGAACTAATTTTCTATTCAGTAATTTTACTTTTCCAACTGGGCCTCTTCTAACTAACGAAACTCTGAAATTAACAGCATATTGTTCAGAAACTGATCAATCTCACAGTGATAAAACCTGATTATACCAAGGAATGGTATGCAGAGAGGCCCTTGCTGATACTTATTGATATAACAACCAAGGTCAGGCAAATTTGTTATTTGCTCCATTGGAGGGT
>BJBW01001717.1:180032-194758 GCA_004320125.1 Scolopax mira | reverse complement strand
GTTCCACTCAAATATGAGAAAATCTGCTTCACAGTGAGGGTGACAGAGCCCTGGAACAGGCTGCCCAGGGAGGTCGTGGAGTCCCCTTCTTTGGAGATTTTCAAGACCCGCCTGGATGCAGTCCTGAGTGACATGCTCTAGCTATGGGCAATCCTGCTTCAGCAGTTGGACTAGATGATCTCTATGGTCCCTTCCAACTCTAAAAAAAAAAATCAGTGAATGAATACAAATGAGACTTAATAATATAAGCAGAAGAGTGATTATGTTAGGAGCTCTCTGAACAAGAGGAACCCATGCTCCTCTTCAGCCCCTGCAACAAGATTAGCCACAATGAGGCTACCTACTCATTTTGTTTCAAGTGCTTACTAGTGAGCACTGGAGGCTTCATATGTGCGTTTAGCTCTCCACGATGACATACAGAACCTTCCTTATAAAAAAATGCAAGGAGCCAAGCCTTTTACCAAACAATGCAGGTTCCCAGGTCAGCACCTCTTTTATTGATGGGCTTTCAGAAATTGTCACCATCAACTCTGGATGCAGAGCATAGGTATTGAAAGTTTTTGTAAAATGTATTCTTATCTTAAATTCTGACCACATGGTAAGCAAGCTGTGGTTAACCTTTCATGAGCCAATACAGAATCAACTCTCTATAGATAATTAATACTGTAATAAATGGCTAGTTAGACTGTTGAATATTTCTATGACATTTACTGTTGGGTGCAATATTCATAATAATCTTTCCCAGTTTCTAGAAAAAGGCAAGAAGCTGCTGATTTTGGGTCATTTATATGCCAGGTGAAGTACAGGCTCCATTTGAAGACAGTATGAGATGCCATGAAGTTCTCACTAGTTCGAGATAGTGGCACTCAAGAAGAGTAATAAGCAAAAATCCAGCCTTTAATCCTGTAGCAAAGTCACTTATAGAACATCAAGGCCAGATAGATTCATTCCATTTGATGCTATAATGAGCTTTTTAGGTTTAATGCTACATTGGATTTTATACCATTACACTTAATTTAAGTCTTGAATTTTTCAGTATCTTTAATATGAATTAGTACAAAGAAGTTCCCAGAATCTCCTTGAGCATCCTTAGAACAATCACTCGTGTCACACCAGACAAGATAAAAACCCTAAAGATTCTAAAATATTATTTCAGACACTTACCAACCACCTGTGGGGGCTTTTCCCATCCCAAAGCATCCAGAAGTTTCTCTTCTCCAATGAAACAGCAACATTTTAATAAATATTGCATTTGCTAAAAAGTCGATTCAGTACAGTATTGATATAATATTGACAATGTAGTCAATTATTTTAGTGAATCTAAGGTTCTTTAGGTGTTCAAGCGGTGTCTTTTGTTGCGTTTTTTAAAAAAAATCATTTTCTCTTTACAAGATAGCTATGAAAGTTTCTGGAGATTTCATCTGACAATAAAATAAAGGATTTTCCCAGTTTAAGTCCTGTCAGCATTTGCTTTAACACAAGTGGAAGTTACAGAGATCAGCAGTTCCCAGGCTGTAATCTCTGAATTGGTCCAGAAAGTGGCATTAAACAGCAGAACCTACTCGTACATCCCTTACACACAGCCCAGCTCAGAGGTCTGGGAGCACTGGCAGTGGTTGTGCTGTGACCTTCATGGCAGCCTAATGTTTATGCACTGAGACAAGGAACTATTTACAGAAAGTACAGTTTTGTGAGGCATAACCTGGCAAACTGCAACAGAGCTTTCTCTCCTGATTTCTTCCTGAAAAAATAAAGCCACCAGTGCCTGTTTACCCCCTGCTGGGCTTGTCTTTTCACCAGGTGATACAGTATAACTAGCTAAAAATAAATAAATAAATAAATAAGATTAGGAGCCAACTTAATGTGTGAGACTTGGTGCAGGGAGATGGTTTTTTTAGAATGAATGTGCTCCGTTCAGTACTAGTGTGTCAGCCCTGCATGATGGGAGGTTTATTATTTGCTGGCTCCGAGACAGCAGCCCTGCATTATCCTGCTGGCAAAGGAGCCTCTCGTTCCACATCATTTGAAAGTTAGGAGCAGTCACTGAATGAAGAGGAAAAAAAGAAAAAAAAAAAAAGAGTGCAATGTTCAGCCACAGGCATATGTAGAAAATTGCATTTGTTCACAGGTGCTCACGTGCCTACTGAGGATACGCATGCATGATGTGAACATGAGCTCCTCTCCCCCATACCTCTTTACCAAGGCAGCTACACCTCCCAAAAGCTGCTACTCTTAGCTAGAACAAAACATTTGTTTTCTTCTAGATGATGTCCTTGGAGCACCTCTGTCAGTTCATGTCTGTGCACAAAAACTGCTTCAGCAACTGTTTTAAAATACATCTGTACAGATATCTGCAAGTGCTCAAAAAGAATAAGGAACCTAGGCTCAGTCACCGCTCAGCAACAGAACAGTCCAAGAAAAAAAAAAAAAAAAAAAAAAAAACAAAAAACAAAACAAAACACATGACATTTGACTTAAAAAAATGCTTTATGTATAAGTTTTTTATTGAATACTGTTAGATCACTGCCGCAGCACCTTAGATGACTGCTCTGGATACAAGCTTTCCACTGAATCTACCAATGCACCTCCCGTTTAGAGGCTGAAGCCTAGAACAAGTATATTTGAGAAAGAGCTTCAAACACAAAGGCAAGCATAGATTTGAATGGGTGAGCAGGTTGTGAAAGTAAAACCACTCAAGTTTGTAACAGAATAGGGAAAATATGACTAAAATCCAAAAAAACACAAGATAGGCAATAGTTTCTTGCATAACCATGCTCCATCTGGCTAGATTACTGTGAAACAATAACCAATACTGAAGTTTTCAGTGAGTAAGAAGAACACATTCTAACTTTAAAATTAGTGTTGATTTTTTAATTTTATTTTCACCTTCCTCCAAATAGGGCTGAATCATCTGGCAGGCATTACCCTCTTTCCTGTACAAAGCATACAAGCTCAGTAATATTACAAGAGCTTTGTCTGCCCAACCTCCAGGATAAAGAGATGCTTCTCCGTCAGACCTGCTTCAACAGAACGCTTACCTACACCATGGACATTAGCAACTTCCATCATACTTTTATCCTGTCTGAAGCAGATTTTAAGTTAATATCAGATAGCCTGGTTTGAATAGGAAAAAGATAAAACTGAAAGTGGTAGATAAACAAGTGCAAAAAGTTAAGCTTCACTGTACAAGACTATGGATGTTCTGAAAAATTATTTTTTTTCAAGTATCCTTGGAGCACCTCATGTGAGAGCCAGACAGCACAGCTGACAAGCTTACATTGCAGTTTCACTAAATCCTGGTTAAATTTAATGAAAAAATAACTGAACATAATTGTACTGATGCAGTGATCTCACATGTTGCTAGTCTACCCAAAAAACACCTAAAAATGAATCCAGGACTAAACAGGCCTTCTTGAGCTCTGACCCAGTGTCCTTTAGGGAAACATGCAGGTTGATTTGACACTCAGGCCATGGACCAAGGGCGTTGGTGCCCTCTTCTGGTTGTATTCTTTGGAGACCATCAAAATACAGTATCACTGGTATTTACACTGTAAGTCAATTCACTCTTTGCTCCTTATTTAACAGCATAAAAAGCTTCAGGTCTTTTCTCGTATGGATGAACCTGAGAACACCTGCTCTAGTGGGAGATGTCCCCACCCATGGCAGGGGGGTTGGAACTCAATGATCTTTAAGATCCCTTCCAAATCGAATCATTCTAGGATTCTATGAGCAGTTTTATGTGTCTCTTCAGTAAACAGAGGTGACAACCCATCACAGCACTGGGACAGGCATAACATTCCTAAGCATATGCTATACAAATATGATTTGAGGTGAACTTGTTTCTGCCACCTTGACATCTCACTCCACCGACACATGGGAGAACAGCACTGCTGTTGCTGCTCATCCACAGCCTGTTTTGTCATCCATTTTGTTAATTCCCAGGTATTTCTATCCTCCTTATGAGTGACAAAAAATACCCCAAAACTAATGGAGGATGATTCTCTTTTTGAGATACACTTTACAACTTTCTATTGTAAGCAGCTCACTGATTAGTACCAAACGCCTGATCTGTTGAATACTGTAGACTCTAGGGTTCTCTTTCCTAATTTTTCAAGTTATTTACACATCAAAACACAAAACAATAATAAACAAACAGAAAAGGCATCTTAGCTGCAGATGGTGGAGGGAGAAGATCTACTTCTTGCCAGAACTCAATGCTTTATCATGTGTCTGTTCTTCCAGCACTTGGCTCCAGTAATGCTCCTCTGTGTTCAAATAAAGATGGTCTGAACATTTGAAAGATGAGGACTGACGATTCCCTTATGGTTTAGCAAGGCATTTACTGGTGCTAGTGACAGGGACACCGGGGCAGACAGCAAGCATGAGCAATGAACACAGCCACCCACACAGCCCACTAGCTCATATTGACTATTTTGTCCTGCTCCAGCAAGCTCTCCCCAGGACAAATCTGCTTAAAAAGGAACTAGCCCTAAGCATCATGGAAAAAAGCCAAATGGAGACAGACATTTGGCCAGGAACCAGTCCTTGCTCAGCCCACAATTATTTTTCCAATACCAGCACAGCCTAACTAGACAAGCACTGTACAAAACTCCAGGACACAGAGCCATAATTTTGTCATCTTTAGAAGGATTAGGGCTAGAACCGCCTGGTCTTTCTTGCCTTGGCTTAGTTTAGACTTAAGTTAATTTGATAAAGATAGGCATGTACTTTAGGATTAACTGCATTATATGTTCAATATCTTTCTGTAGAGCATCCTGGAAGGTTGTCTGTGCTAATTCCCTTCAATGTTTGCACTGCTGCCATCTACACTGACAAACACCAAGCAGGGCACAGAAGAGCTGTATTAGAAGAGCTGTATTAGCTTTGAAAGCCTGTGTAATGAGTAGCTGATGTTTCTCTACATCTCTGCAGGAGCATCAGATGAAGCACACATGCTCCATAAACTCGTTGCCAGGCATGTTCATTATGGGCACCTCGTTGTGCAAAGCTTTGTATTTTTTTGTGTTAAGTGGATGCAATCTGAACAAGCATCAAAGAGAAAGTCTGAGCTTACCATACAAGAGAACTATGAAGCAGACACAAAAGCTAAAAATAAGTATTCAATGAAACTCTTATTTGTCTGCTGCAACAGGAAAATACAAATATCCACTATAAGCAGCACAGGACCTAAAAAAGTTTGTAAGACTCAACTTGACAGGGTTCTAGAACACCTGAATGGTAAGTGGTGGGTCTGTACCTCCTCCAGTTCACACCTGCCTAGCAGAGTCTGCACAGCTCTTCATAAAAAGATGATCTTGCTCTGGGACAGCAGGTGCTGAGGAAAACTGCAAGACAAAAAGCTTAATTCCAGGAAGCAATCACTGATGCTGATGGGTTGTTTCTCATCCTTAGGAGCAGCCCCACAAGCTGCTTCAAGATCATTGGCAAAAATAAGTACCAAACTCGGCACTCAGAGCTAATTCTAGTAATTTGTAGAACTGACAACAAGCAGGTATGTACACAGAGTAATCACACAGCCAGATTTCCCAGCAAGGCAGACACCCTTCAGTCATGAATTAATAGCTTAACTATCCTGACCACAGTTAAATCATTCTCCCCAATTACCCAATTACATCTCAGATATCCTTAACTCGCTCCAGAAAAGAGGAAAACAAAGACAGAAGCTATTTGTTAAATCAGTACCTTCCCATAGAGTATTATTTTGAGTTCTGCTTGTCCATTTTAATCTCAAGGGAACTATGGATCCACAACACATCCCCGGCACTAAAAGAATAGCTTTCTCAAGACACCAGAGACAGCTACAACATTTAGTGTTAGAAGTTATTGGTTTAAAAAAAATTAAATTAACTACAACACAGAAGAATCAGGATCATGCAACCGCAGTACATTTGGTTCTTCTGAAAGTCATGGCATGATAGTGTGGAAATTGCTATAAGAAGAACAGGGATCTTTTTATTGCTAAAACCAATGTTAAAAGGTTGTTGAACCAAATATCACGGGTCAAAGTTAAAATCCTCAACACTTTTCAATTCCAAGCCATTCCAGTTAAAGTATTGAATGATCATTCAAAGCTCCTTGGTTGCACTGAGCCTGCTGTCTCACTAATAGGTTTTATTCTTAGCATATTGTCCCAATACATTTTAACTGGGGGGAAGATGCTGAATATTGAGTTCTATGCAGGTCATAGTCTTTGAAATACACATGCTGGAAGTCAGAGCTAACTGAGCAACAGCAAGCTTAACAATCCTGAAGATGCAGTATTTTTACATATTTCCTGAACAAAGAAAATGAGGTGTTATTTGTAGCCATGGTCTACACGCCACTAAGTCAGATGGTCAAGAATTTCTATTGCCTCTGTTTAATCTTTAATGTTGACTCTCCTTTATTTCTTCTTCAGGATATAGTTGTCTTCAAGAATTCTGGTTCTGTTTCAGAGACCACACACAAAGCTGTAAGCTTTACAGGTGTTAGTTTTTTCTGTATAGGCACTACATCAATGAAAACTTAAAGCTTCCTTTTGGCTTGTTTTCATCTCCCTCTTTATAAATCCAGATTCCTATATACTTGATTATTTTCAGTACTTTCCAGTACTTTTAAGTGTTTTAATAAGACGAAGCATTCACCTTCATTACCACAGTATGCTGAACAGAAGCATCTCTTATACCTTTCCTCAAGTAGCAGCTGCAGAGGAGAGCCCCCATGAGGGGTAGGCCAGAGTTAAGTGTGATAACTCACAAGAAAATGAGAGAATTCACAGAATGAGAAAATTTCCCAGTTTTCACCTCGGAAAAGTCAAGGCTCACTTATACAAGAGCAGCAAAACTTTCCCTTGCTCTGAATGAGACAAATACAGGGGAAGTGAAAATAGAGCAGGAACATTCAAAATGCCATTATTACCCACAGATCTCAGATGACACCACTTCAAGATCTCAGAAGATCACCACTTCTTCTGTCTCACAAATTAAATGTAATCTGTCCTGCATAATCTTGTTATTAGCATTCACACTATGTGATTCTTCACCTTAACTACTTAACTTTTTTTATTTTCCCTTTTTATCCTTTGGAATAAAAGAATAATTAACCCACTAGCTCAGTTCCAAACCAATGACAAAACAAACAAGAAAGTAAACAAAGTGGTCTTCCTTGGATATTATAATTTAAAAAAAAAAAAATCAGACAAGTTTGTATACCAGATAATTAAAGCTTCAATGAAGTTAAATGCAACTATTTTATCTGTCTTGCAGCTAAATAAACTCTAAAAAGTAAAACTGAAGGAGAGTTCAGCTTCTAGGAAGCCACTAAAAGGTAAAACCTGACCACCTCCTATTGTGTTAGATACACCAAATCTGTTGTCCCAGGAACACAAGACATGACTACAGTCACAGACTGTTCGTAAGATCAAAACTCATTTAGGCATCACTGGCTCTGACCTTTGTACCCAGCTACCTACTTTAAAGGAGTTAGCTGCAGACATGGGTGAAGTTCACAGCCCACCTTTAAGACTTCATTCACAAGCCGTGAAATTCATTTCATGGAGAAAATCCATCGATCTTGGCCCCCCACCATAAAGTTGATACCATAGACACAAGTATGAGGTATCTGGTCACGTCTGTCATTATCAGTAAATATCAAGATGGATTCATATACTTGACTAGCAAACATTTGAATCAAGAGACCAATAACTGCTTAAGCTAGACTGCAACTTAAAGCTGCCTTCCCTTAAAGGTTATTTATTTTAAGACAAGTGAATCAGTCATTACCACTACCTCCATTCCAGAGGAATACAAGCGTTTGCATTACTAGTAGGATTCACCAGCCTGGACAGGGGGAAGAAAGTCTTGCACACAGAGAGAAGTGAAACCCCTGAAGCCAAGAGCCTCATGACATGTGCACTGGTATAATCAGATTTTAAAATTAAAGAGGCTTGCTAGCTAGTACTTAGTACTTCTGCTGAATTGCATATGAATGTCAAGTGTTAAGCATATTCTTGCTTGGAAACACATCAGGCCCTGCTCAGATTACTGAGGAAGCAGTAGGTGCTGAAAGTTTCAAATTCTTACAGTAAAAGAAAGCCCCAGAACTTACCTTGCCTTGTAGATAAGTTGAATATAGTTCTCTACATGTTGCCCAATATGACCAACTAGCTTTGTGGCTTTGGGGTTTGGTTTGTTTTTTTTTCGGTTGGTTGGGTTTTCTCCTTTTCTAACCCCTTTGGACAGCAGTTAAGGATACTCAAGGTAGTGTTTTGTTTCTTCTTTAAGAACACTACCTTACAAATAACTGGGTGGGCACAAAACAGTGCCCCAGGATAAGATAGTTAACAGTTAGGCAAGTTTGACTTTCACCTCAACGTTGAGGTCTTCTATACACAAGTTTAGAGTTCATAGACCACTTACATCTGGATGCTTTCGCTGCGATATGGTAAACAAGTTCCAGAAAATAAGTCCTGTTCATAACTGCTTGGTCTCACAGAAGAGGGAGAAAGAGAAAAAGGTACTGCAGCAAGTCACCCATGTCTATAGAGATGTCAGGTTGTGTTGGTTCAAGCCACATTTTAGCCACTTCAGATACTTTAAAAGCCTTGCTCACAGTTTTGCAAGAAGCCACAACCCCTTCCACTCACTGTTAAAACTGATATTAACAGGAGTCAGAAGATTCACAAAGGAACAGTGTAATAAGATATTTATTAAAAGTGCTGTCAGTTTTATTAAGAGCTATAGCCTAATATCCTTTTTTGAAAAGGCATGTAGTTTTAAAAAATACTAGCTTAAAACCAGTCTGATCACTGTGGTTACAGTCACATGACCTGCAGTGGTCTATAAAAATATTAGACCAGCTTTGCTGATTAGGAGGAAGTCATCTCCAAGTCCAGGATCCACAGTCTCTATTGTAGAGGAAGAACTGCTGGAGGTTCCAGAAGAGACACCTGCAGGTACCTGGAATAGAAATACGGTCACTGAAGATACTGGTTTAACTGACAAATTTAAAGATACCACCTTCTTGTGCCATACACTGAGGAAGAAAAGAATTATCCTGTAATTGCCTAAGAATTTTTCCCAGTACATCTGTATAACTATGGATGAACTAATCTTCTGATCAGGAAAACTCTTCCCCTCAAGAAGCTGACAGAGGCTTCCATTTCAGGAATAGAAACTGACCCCTATGAGAAGTTTTTCAGCTACAGCAGCTGTAGCCCAAGCTGCTAAACAGAGCCATGCTGTGCTTATCACCTCCCAAGTTACAGAACACTGGGTACTACTAAGTAACTTCCTGGTTACTTACTTTGAGTGCTTATACTTCTCCTTAATTGCTTGCAGTTGGCAATGGGGAGCATCAAGGCATGCTTTATGCAGATCAGTCAGGCAAGGCACTATCTCACTTAACGAATACCCAGTGAACGCAGCAAGTGTTTCTGGCTGGTCAGAGCAGAAAAAAAAAAATAATATTACTGTATTGTAGGCAATATTCATCTCTAAGATGCATTTTCTACAGAAGCAGGAAACTGTTTCCACTACATCAGTGCCCACTCTAGATTCTTTAGCCTTAAAAAGGATTCAAAATGTATCCTGCCATCAGTTTTACTCTAGGTCTTTTCTGGCGCCAGGAGATTTTAAAAAGGAGCTCCTTCTGCTTTAAGTATGTGGCATCCATTACATCTCTTCTGGATTTTGCTCTTTGCTGAAGCCATTCCCCCAACACACACCTGAGAGATCTATCAAGGCTAGTGTTAATACAGCCACTCAGTGTGATCACTGCACTCAAGTGGACACATGCAGCTTTCCCCTCCCTCCCAGAAAGCCCTAAGTTGTTTTGGGGGGTGGGAGGTATATTGAATTTTGCAGTTGAAGATTGACAAGGCCTTAGGTCCAGGCTTGATATGAGCAAGACAGCAAGGTCCCTCCTATTTCAGAGGAGGAGCAATGTATTTCAGATTGATTTAACATTAATTTAGCAGGTAGTCCCATGAGGTCAGGAACAGCAACCCATCCTAGGGTTTCAGCCTTTGTAACAACATACTTTGAAGCTACTCCTTCTGCTTCCTAGCCTAGTTCTAATGATAACATTAAATGCTTGAGCTACTTATTAACATGCAGTTGTTGTTCTTACCCAGAAAGATCTGTTCACAGTGTAGTTAGCTAGACAGTAGGCTGCTGCAGCAGTTTGTGAAGGAAGGTACTTCAGGAAAGGATCAGCTTCAAGGAGACTCAGCTCTGCAAGATACTGCACACAAAAAAAAACAACCAACAAACAAAAAACCCAACCACAAGTCTTGCAAACAGCATGAGCCTAGCTGGTACAGTCAGTCCAGTACAGCAAGCACTGAAAATTATTAATGTCTTAGTTTCATGTAAAAAACATCAGTTACATGTCTGGTGGGTAGAAACTGCATTCTGGTCATGTTAATCTTACAGGAGAGCCTTTAGCATTCTTCAGTGGCAACATGAAGACCACATCTTGTCAAAGCCTAAACAATCTACACTGCAATCTGAAGTTATGACACCAGAGCTGATGTTGGGGCCAGTTTACAGATAGAAACTTAGAAAAGTCATGGTTTGTAAAAATGAAAGACACTCTTCCCATCCTCCAAGGCTCTTGTTCATATAGGTGGACCTCACTTGCAGATCAGGGATAAATGGACAGCTTTAAGAAACAGAATTTGGGCTGCACTGGACTAGAGTCACACTCTACAATCCTATACCCTTTGCAGATAAGCAGATCATATGTTTTACTACAAGCTTGGGTTGTCCTGTTTCTAAGCAGGGCTGCCTATGCATTTACACAGGCATTTGTTGTGTTATTGTGTAGTAAGTACCTAATACCACCACATCCAGGACAGACTTGCTACGCCCTCACCATTAAAAAAACCAAACCAACCAGACTCTTAACACCCAGCTGCCTATTCAGTGTAGGCTGACTAGATAGGTAGACCAAAGGATTCTATGAGATATTTATCCAGAAGTCTCAATACAGAAACATCCGGTTTTAGGCCTATACTATGATCTATCTGCTCAGGTAACAGTGAAATAGAATAGTTCTGCTTCTAGGATCATTTCTCCCCCTCAGTCCTAAAAGGGATGATAATTCATACCCTTGCAAAGTTCTCTGTCCTCATACTGACTCCATGCCTCTGAATATACTGAAGGAGGAACTGGTTGATGGTTGGGGCTGTTAGGTCAAAAGCCAGTACTTTGAGAAGCAGGTGTTCCATTCTTAGCAGCTGCCTCTTTGTGTAGGTATCATCTGTTATATACACAAATTCATCCACTCCTGGTGGGTAGATCTCTTCATATTTCCTGAAAAATGAGTACAGAAGCCACATTTGTCATCTTAAAGTTATGGTAAAAGAAAGCCTTCTGTTGGACCATATCAGGATGAGCACAGCACATGCATTATTAATACTTGTCTAGAGCTCTTATTTTGTCCTTTCTCCAGGATAGCTAACAATTTAGTTTCAAATTTGGGCAAAGATTTTCAGAGGAACTCCAAGTCAGCCTACATAGAAACACACTCACAGTTAGCAAGCTCTCAGAGAGGAAGTCTTAGTAACATAGTGCACTCAAGATAAAAATCCAAGGCTATGCTGGGTATCCTTTCCACTTAAAGCAGTTCAAAGTTCATTACAGGTTGCAAGCATCCATCTATGACAGTCTTACAGGCTAGCAGCATAGCACAGTAGTGATTTTGCTCCTGCTGTTATGGTTTTCCCTCTACAGTTCCTCACATCACAAACATTAAATGTTTAATGTTGCTAGTGCCAAAGTAGGCAAAGTTGCTAATCTTGAGATATCATGAAAAGCTACCTTTGGTCCTTCAAATTAAGCTAAAAGATTCTGTCCAAGAAAAAGCTTTATCTCACTGGTACTTCAGGAAATGATAAACACTTACGCAGCCAGAAGAATTGCTGCTGTTCCTACAAGCTGCAGCTTCCCTCTGAGAACAGACATGCAGGAAAGAAACCTGTCCAGGAAGTTCACTGCCAAGTACAAAGTCTCTGTCCGAAGTTTATATTCTTCCCCTACTTCCACCAGCCAGTCAACCAAGATGGCACGCATTCCCATTGTGATATCTGGTTGCTTCCTCATGTAGTTGGGCTTGGGCCTGAATCTCACCTGTTTGGAGAAAGCTGAAGAATCAGGACACTCACACTGAAGAGAGCCATTGATGGCTGAGCTGGTTAACATTCTTCATACTTCTAATGAAGAGAGCATAAGTTGTTCCACTATTAATAACTCATTACTCCTAACTACAATTACAGTGTTTGTAGTATTAATTAGCAGCTAGTAGCATCTCTAGAAAGTAGTATTTCTACACTGAAGAGATAAAAGCTACTGCGTTAGTAGCAGGACTATAAATAGCTTCTGCCATCAAGCACATATTAGCCATTCAGAGGGACCTGAAAATGACTTTAAGCAAAATACATTTTTCCCCCTCTTCCTATTGAGGGACTGCACTTTATTTCTCCGATGCAGAAAAGTAGGAAAAACTACCACTGTAGGAAGAGAGCGGTCAGGGAGATCACATCCAACTGATTTAGTACTTTTGCAGCATTCAACAAGCATTGGGGTACTTCTGGAACACAGAGTAATCCTGAAAGATCTTATCACTGTCTAGGGGCTGCTCATGATTCTAGCTTCAGAGATGCCTCTTACTGCTTACTTCGTAACTCAATGGCAGCCTCAATTTATCCTGGGGCAGCCAAAGATCTTTACAGAATTGGAGCCCATCACAGAGACCACAAACATCCATGAGCTTGTTACAAGCCACTCACTTCAGCCTCCCGGAGGTACTGATGAATGTCTTCTGCATACTCTTCCACAGTCAAAGTTATGGGATCTCCCATGTGATCGTCAGGCTGGGACTGGAAGGATGTGTCTACTACCATTGGAGACCCTAACATTTAACAGGAACCAGGAAGACATTTTAGTAATTAGCCCCTTCGCTTTCTCCTGCTATTTCTAGCACAGAAGTTCTGTATCTCAGTAGACACAAAACAAGTTATCTTGAAGTGTTATTTATTGTAACATAAGCTACTCGCTAGCTTACCAGCATCATAATTCATAACCACCCTACGTGCACTTGTGCTGTAGAACCACCTCTGTAGAAACAGGCATTACCTGTGGTCAGATCCAGCAGTAGGTGGATACTGGATTTCATTGCACTAGTATCCAGTTCACACAGGCTTGATTCCAGATCTTCAGCCACTTGGCAGCTGTGGTTTTCTTTTTCTGGTTCATCTACGTAGATAGAAAATCCTTGCTTTGGTGCAGCGTTGACCATACTGTTGGGTAATTCATCTTTTCCAGATGAAGGGACAGTGTTTTCAGAGCCAGAGAAGCATCTGATAACAGCAGTACCCTGGAACAGAGCACACAGTGATGCTGTGGGAGGGTGACTCAGGAAGAAAACAACAGTAAGTATCACTTCGTTTAGAAAATAAAATCACTTTCCTTGCCCGACAGACACAAATAGTGTAAGAGTTAAGTGGGAAAACCACCAGCTACAACTGGTGCTTCAGAAGTACAGCTTGTTGCCATCTTGCTGCAACAGACTCCTCACAAAAAGAGTGAGGTGCAGTCAAAGCCAGGAACCAGCCTCATCTCCAGTGCCCACTCCTAAGGAGAATGAGGTGAGGGTGCTGCTTGGTTCTGATGGGGCTGGCGAGTGCAGGGTCTACTCCAAATTCAGTTCTGGCAAGATGCTGCTGCTTTAAAGTGCAGCAAGTTAAAGCAACAAAAACACTTAGGAAGAGCTTCACCTGCAAGAACAGATGTTCTGCTGAGTTACAAGCCAAATTTTGAACTTTTCGGTTGAAGAATCACAACCCCTAGGACTACAACATGTGACCAGGATACAATCCTTCACATCATCTACTATCAGTGAGCCATTAGCTTGGGTTAGGGGCTTCACAAAGTCACAACTGAAAGATGCTTGTTCACACACAACACCTGCTATTTTAGGTCCTGTAAAACACATTAACACTTTCCCTGCCACGCCAGCAGACCCCAGGAAGCCTCAAGGAACATAAATGAAGACAGACACCCTGCTTCTTGAAGGCTCTGGCATCCTCAAGGGGGCAGGGCTAGCCACATGGCAGTGGGACCTTCGGGTAAGCATCAGTGAACAGACTCTTCTTACACCACCCCAAATATTCTCCCCACATCTCCCTCCCTTCCAGGGGGGATTATCAGCTCAAAGCATTTCCAGGCGGGGAGTGCCAGTAAATGAGGACTAAGTTGCAGGGTTTCTCGGGAAACTCACGCTCATTAACCGCAGCCCGAGGCCGGTCCTCACCCCGCCGCCCCCAGGCCTTTACCCGCAGCCTCGGGAGAAGCTGCGTGCCCCATCACGCCCGCGCCAGGCGGCCAGCCCCAGCTCCCAGCCCGGGCCAGGGAATTGTCCCCGGCCCGCAGGGAGGGCCACCGGACGGGGGCTTTCTCGGAGAGCTCGCCAGGTGGCCGCAGCCCTTCGGCGGGGAGGGGAGGCGCGGCGATCACCGCACCGCTGCGGGGGCGGCTGAGCGGGCAGAAAGGGAGGCTCACCTGGCCGCCGGGCCGCTGCTGCCCGTTCTCCGCCAGCACCCCCAGCACGGCCCGGCCGCTGCTGCTGCGGGGGGCTGCGGGGCATGGCTCCCGCCGCCCCGCCCGGCCCTTCTCGCTGACACGGCGCATCGCCCCGACGTTGGTACCTTTCGGAGGAAAAAAAAA
>BJBW01001717.1:150623-180015 GCA_004320125.1 Scolopax mira | reverse complement strand
GGCCCTTTCGGAGGAAAAAAAAAAAAAAAAAAAAAAAAAGAAACAAGACAACACCACTAAGTAAAATTGGGGGGGAAAGGAAAAACAACCCAGAAACAACCGAGCCACCGCAAATGCTTGGTTACGCCTCGGGCATCCCCGCCCGCCCCGCAGGAAGGAAGGCAGGCTGGCTAGCGGTCCGCCACGCTGCCGGAGATCCCGCACCGCGCTGCCCGGCCCCGCTCGCCACCGGCCCCCGAAGGACGCTGCGCCACGCACCGCCGCCCAGGCTGCCCGCCCGCCCGCCCCCGCTATATAGGCGGCGGCCGCCAATGGAGGCGGTGGCTGTTGGCCGCGGCCAGTTGGAAGCCCGGGCCGCAACCCCCGGCGCCGCCGCCCTGGCAACCCAAGCGGCGGCGGGGTCGTCATGGAGACCCCGGCGGGGGCCGCCCGCCGCGGGCCCGGCCGCGCTGCCCCGCGCAGGCCACGCACC
This sequence comes from Scolopax mira, assembly GCA_004320125.1. Taxonomy (NCBI): domain Eukaryota; kingdom Metazoa; phylum Chordata; class Aves; order Charadriiformes; family Scolopacidae; genus Scolopax; species Scolopax mira. The sequence continues at coordinate 179,543 of BJBW01001717.1, read as the reverse complement.
GCCCCGCGCAGCGCCCGCGGGGTGGCCGCGGGCATCGGTGGCCGCCCGAGAGCCGCGTCCCCCGGCGCCGCCCCGCGCCTGGCACTGCCCGCTGCTTCTGAACAGCCAGAACGTGGGACGAGGATGTAGGAGCGACAGCAGCGGCTTTACGGGGCCAGCTGAGGTTGGAAGAATTTGACTGCCCTCTTTGATAAAGGAAAAAAAAGAAAAAGAAAAAGAAAAAAAGAAAAAGAAAAAAAGAAAAAGAAAAAAAGAAAAAGAAAAAGAAAAAAAAAAGAAAAAGAACAAAAGAAAAAGAAAAAGAAAAAGAAAAAGAAAAAGAAGAAAAAGAACAAAAGAAAAAGAAAAAGAAAAAGAAAAAGAAAAAGAAAAAGGAGATTTTCATTTATTAAAGTGTGGCTTTGACTCCCGTGGCACTTTTAAAGTCAGGGGACAACTGCAGAATGGATTGCACAGTTGTACACAAGAGCAGTGTCAGTGATGGAAACACAGAGCTTTATGAGGAGTTAAGTCCAGTGGCACCAAAGATTTTCACCAGAGATGTGGATAATGACACAGACAACACACTTACTAAATTTGTTGGTGCTGGGAAGACCTGTGGCTATGCTGAGGAGCAAGATTAGACTTCAGAAGTTATCTTGACAAACTGGAAAAATGTTCTGGAAAAGTGACGAGCAGAGTCAGAGAGAGCTATCGGCTGCAGAAATGCAGGATGGGGAACAGCCAGGTAGGTAGCAGCTCCATGAAGAATAACCAGGAGGTTATGGTGAACCTCAGGCTGAGCATGAGTCACCATACTCATGGCTGTCCTAGCGTGAGCAAACTGGAATAGAGCTTGTGTGGCACTTGATCCCTCTGAAAGTCCATAGTGAAGGCAAAAGAGCAAGCAGGATAAAAGCTTAGAAGTCAGCATGACATTTAGGTTAGATGTGAGGATTGTGATGCTTCAGAAGAGGCAGGATGGGAAATTGGGGGATTTCCCTTTTTGCAGATCTTTAAGAGCAAGTTAAAGAAACTACTGTCAAAAATGTCTCTGTCTTGGGCATTTGTGATACTTCTTGAGATACTCTCCAATGTTACTGAAATGTAGAAGCTATGATCCAAAATTTGGGTACATCTTATGCCAGACTGGGTTTTGCAGTTCTTGTCATCCAGGCTGTATTGTCTGCATTTTTTCTTTCCACTTTTCTTACATTTATTTTTTAACTTACATTCCCTCCTCTCCCCACCCTCAAATTAATTTACTATAGGAGGTAAGTGGAAAGGTGAAAAATGTTACCTGTGGTTGATCTCTTGCCCATGTAACACTCCATTTGCCTTTTCAATGGGAGGATCTCCGTGTCCTTGCAGCATCAAGGTCCTAAGCAGGTAGTCATTCATCACAGTGGAGCTGTCACAGATGTGGGCAAATGCAGGTCAGAAGTTCGCACTGTACTTCTGTGTTCTTCTCTTTCTTTCATGTCACCTCTAAACCCCAGGTTTGCACAAGAAAGACTTCACTCGGGGACACTTCTTTAAACATTTTCCTGAAAAGTTTTTATTTCTGGAAGAAAATCAGTCTAGCTGCCAGCCTTTGAAATTAGGTATCAGCGTAAGTGGAACTTTAAATACTTTTTATCCTATTGTTTTGATGGGATTATTAAAAAAAAGTTGAAAAAATCTGGTGCTATAATATTTATACCATCTACAGCAGTCTAAGGAAGGTGATTGATAATCATAACCATTTCTAAATGTGTGAATATTCCATATTTTAATGAAAAATTTCCATTGTAGTAACGTTAAACAAAAGGCTTTTGAAATTTTTATGCGCTATGCATGAAAAAAAAGGCCAGTCTCATACTTTTTAGCAATATTGGAAGAAAAAAATGGGATTTTTTTCCATCAAAGCAAAAAATTTCATTCTTTAGATTACAATTTAACAATGCTTTTCGAATTCAGGAGTACCAGGACTCTGCTTACAGTCTCTGAGTTCAGTCTTTCAGAAGAATGGAAGTTGTACATTCAAGAGTAAGATGCTAAAACATAAAAAAATAAGGGAATGAATATATATATATTTTATAAAAAATATAGAATAATTAGGAAACTCATTCTGTCAGGACATCAATGAGATGATGGTCCTAGGGCTTAGATCCCCAAAGATATTTATGTCCCTGCTGCCTTGGTTGCATTCAGCGTGGTCTGGCCTGCCATGGACACGGGCTGCTCTGCTCCCAGCCCCTCACTGCTGCTACCACCTTTCTGCTGGCACAAGCTTTTGTGTGGTCATGAAGCAAGCCAAGGATCTAGTCCACCCGAAAAGTAACACAGCTGCAACAGTGACACAGCCTTGTTACCTGCAAGGTCAGTTCTCTGAGTTCCATGAACGGCAGGTCCAGCCCAAAAGAAATGATGAGACTGAGGTACCAGCATCAGGAAGGCAGGGAGGTGGTGCCATCCCTCATCTTTACACACCTAGCGCTCCATGCCTGAAAAACTTTAAGTGCTGTTTAATCTTTCATAATTTTTAAAATGTTATCCTATTCTTTATTAACATTGAAAATCAGCTGTTCTTTCAAGGGATCTTGTTTTGGCAGTGCCAGAGCTGTTCTTTGGGTTTTTTTCAGTAAAAACATGTGGGTATGATACTGAAATAGATGAAACATTATATAAGAACATATTTTCAAATAGGTAATTGCTGTTTGTGAAAACTGTCTGTAGCTTATAAAAATAAACTTATCTCTGCCCAAATGTATTTCTCTTAACTGCTTAGTCTCTCCATATGATATTTAGCACAAGAAATGTCACAACTTGGTAGTTACAGGTCTAACAGGTAACTCACATTCATACAAAGATCACGTGTACCCAGCCAAATACATGGATAAAAGTTATTCACTAAATTCATGTTCGGTCAGTGAATATCCTTTACATCCAAATGCTTATCATATCTGTGTACCATATAGATATAACTGCAGAACCTCAGCTACTCAACAGATGACTTGTTCCTATTTTTATATATGAGCAGATTATGGGTATCCACCGTAGCCACATAGTACATTAATGTATCTGAAATGCCTCTCAAGTAGCTTTTAATGAGGTTATCTAAGCTCCAGTTTCTCAGGAACTCTTTGAAATAGCCCAATATGGATTAGTACCTGAGGGAGGCCAGTGAGCTTTGCCAGCCACTACTTAATTGTAACAGCAGATCAAATAAAGCTTTGTGACATTAATCATTTACTTCTGAGCTTTCCTGCATGTGCTTGAGAGGAAACTGAAGCCTTCCTGAGTGGACTCCTTGGGGCTTCTTGCAGTAATTACTGTCTTCTGATTTCTAGGAAGACAGAGAAGTCAAGAGCAATTCCTGACTTGGCGAGGATACTTCCTCTGTGGCTCTGGAGAAGATGGTATTTAAAGGGCTGGTTAGGACTCATCTTTGTCTTGTCAATCTTTCCTAGCTCCTTAGCTTTTCCTCCTTTTTCCATTTTTTTACTTGAATATCGAAATTTCCAGATTTGGCACCTTTTTCAGTTAAAGGGACTTCCCTTCTGCCATGCCATGGCACAAGGGACAGGCTCCTGCTTTCCTCTCTGAAGACCACTGTTAAGTCCCAGCTTCTACACAGCCAGTTCCATCCAGGCTTCAGTTTGTGATCCTGGGCATGGGGCGTGACTGTGGCTGACCTCCAGTTCTGCCCCAGTGGCACACCTCCCAGAGGTGCCACAGAAGGCATGATTTCTTTAGAGACTGAAGAGCTGGATTTTATTTTCAAATTTCCTTTAATATATACCAACCTCTTTGCAAGATTTTTTTACATGAGAGAGAAATGTCTGAATAAATGCAGGCGCTTGGTACCATGCCTGGGTGTAGGAGGAGAAATGAAGCATACTATGGTTTTTCCTTCCTCATTCAATTGAGTTTTCAAGCTACCACCACCACACACCCCTCCTTGGATCTTGGTCATGTTACAGAATCACAGAATCACAGAATGATATGGAGATCTGGAGATCACCTAGTCCAACCTCCCTGCCAAAATCCAACCCCCCTACCAAAATGTTGCCCTTATAGAGAGCATCTTTTACCTCTCTGGCTTGAAATCCCATAATTCACTCATGCTTATAAACATACAGGAGCAAAGATGGCTTTTGAAAGGAAATATTTCTGCATATTTCTTTCTCTCTTGATCTTGAGACGTACACAGCTGCTTCAGAAGCCTCCATTTGTCCATAAATCAGACCACTGTCAGCTGTCCCCTTTTCTCTTCACCCATTGAAGTATTTTTAGTCCCTAGTGTGTTTTGATCCCTAGGTTTTCAGCTTGGCCTTAATAGCTATTTGCAGCCTGGAAATAGCATCTTCACTGATAATAGAACAGCCATTTTCTTACAAATATGTGTCAGTACAAGATGAGAAGTGGTTAATGTAAAACTGTTGCAACTTCCCAGCCTTGTTTCTCTAAGTCTCATACTGAATTACAACACAATATTCATATAGGAAACCCATTCAGGCAGGTTAATGCAGAGTTATTATGATTCTGGCCACATCAAATTCAATATTCGACAATGTTGAAGGTGCGTATAGCCAGGGACCAGTCCCCATTGGCTGTAGACATATGGACTCCCTGTTTCAACAGATAAGAGAATCTAATACAGTTTTTCTGAGCCTATAGCTCAGAAAGAAGCATAGAAGCATAGAAGCATCCTAAGCATAGAAGAAATGGTCTGAGAGTAAGGATTGTGCTGGTTCAGCACTCTCCAGAAACTGAAAATAGTTTCTGGAGGCCATAATTGAAAGAGTTGTCAGGATGCAATCAAATTAGTAGTATCTGCCAACTGATTTCCTTTCATTTCCTTGTACATTTCCTTTTGCCATTCCTAACTTTTCCAAATGCCCTGAGTTTTTGCAAAGTTACACTTGTCCAAAAAAAAATTTATTCAAATTTATTCTGTTGCCTTCACAGGCAAAAAGAGGGCAGAGACAAAGACATAAATACTATGTTTAAATGAGAGTTTCAAAACACAAAATTGATTTTCTAAAGTATTTCAGGGAAGTTTTAGAAAAATAAACTATGTTCTGAATACTAGAAAATGGAATATAAACAATATTGAATTGTTTATAATCTGTTGGTTTGTGTGGGTTTTTTTTACTAATCCTTAATCTAAACTTAATAGTGCAGGTTGTACTCATTATCTAGTGTTAATTTAATAAATAATTTAATAATTTAAATAATTTAATAAATAATAATTTAACTGCTTGTCAGCTGGGACTATGTGTGATATTCACCTGTAAGTTACAGGATGTGAAAGAAAGTAACTTCTTCCAATGAACCTAGTGTTTAAAACTGTTGCACCTGATGTATTTTATAATCTAAATTTCTCCTCTGTGATGCTTCTGTGAATGATGTCTACATAACTTAAATTTGTAATGCATCACTATTCCTTAGGCTGCTCTAGAAAATACTTCATATTCGCCTTTCAGAATCATTTAGTGATTAAGTGTGATAACTTTGCCAGTGTTCTCTATTAAGCAAGTTCCACTAAGTTTCATGCACTGAACCTTTTAGCTATAAAAAACAGAACAATCAAACCACCACATACATACAATTTTGCATTGTCCAAAAGTACATTTTCTCTGTGTGCATTAGGGCTTCACTGTAATACAAACTTTTGTGTATTTTTAAATGCACTGGCTTTATAAGATCAGTTAACTCCAAGGCTTAGAATTAAAGCTTTTTTCCTAAATAGAGGTCTAAACTAATAACTCTTACTCATTATGTATATGACAGCAGATTATTAAATCTGAGAGCTGAAATGTATCTGGAAAGTGAATTGAGGGATTTTCCTCAAGCCAAATTGACAATCAGTGCAAGAGGTTCCTATTGCCCGGAGAATAAAAAGGCTCATTTTGTTATGTGGGACAATTTTTGTTATTATGAGACAATTTCTGATTCGTACTATAGTGTGTGCCACTAGAACACATATATTAAAGGTAAAGTGGGTGTGGAGTAATTCTTAAATAGAGATATGGAGCCAGGAGTACAAAGGAGGACAATAAATCTAGGACCTTAGTTAAGTAAGTTCCTGAAAGTCCATTCTGCAGAGCAGCCTGGAATCAAGCATGTGAGAGGCTGGTGTAAGAAGAGCTGTGGTGATCCCAGAGCAACCCTCAGAAGCAGATTTCTGTTCCCTAGATGCTGAACATCTTCAGAGTTACAGCACACAATCTGTATTCTTGGCAGATGCTGTGCAAGGTAAGACTGAGGTGTGCCTTTACTGTACACACGCTCATCCTCCACTTGCTATAGAAAACAGAAATAATCTGTGAAAGCCCCGGGATGTCTGAAGGGAAGAAGCAACATCTCCTATGTCTCAGGCAGAGCCATAAGCATCTTGTTCTGTCTACAGGAGGGTAATGCTGGCTTTGTGCTGGCAGCTGCATTGTTCATGATGTGGTTGATGCTGGCAGAAGCCTGATGTTCTCCACATTCTTATTATCTCCATAGGTTCCCTGACCTTGGAGCACCGTGTGCCTGTAAAACCCATAGCCCTCATGCTAGGTAATAAAGGGACCCTGCAGGAGCAATTCTCTGCCACCATATCTCATGTCTGATAATAGGCAGAACTCACCTCAAGGAGCAGTACAAGCTGCCAAGCTGTCACAGAGCACCAGCTGATGCCCACAGCAGGGAAGCAAAGCCTAAAGCCTCCAGCAGGTGCAAGATTTTCCCCCATGGTGTTGTAACAATCCTAACCAGAAGAGTGTTGTGCATCAAAGATTTAGTAATCCACATAACTGAACCTAAGCAGGCACATACAGCTTCTCCTTCAGGCCTGTGCTGGGCTGTGCAGGTCTCTTGGCCACAGAATAAACTCAGCTGGATGACAGTAACAGAGGAGCCTGCAGGCAGCTCCCACTCACTGTTGTCAATTGCACCACCTGCTTGGCCTTGTCTTTATCTTACAGTGGAGCAGCAGGTTCTCATGTGAACATATGGTTGTTTGATGGCAGAAATTATGAACACAGTATTATTTTTTTTTGTCTAAGGAAATCCTATAAGAGGTCTCGAAACCAAAACGGGTATCAGTGAACCTTTGTATGGATGGGATCTGTACCAGGTGCCCTCAGCAGAGGTCTGTCTGATGCTGCGCAACTTGAGGTTCCCAGCACCTGAAGGGATGTAAGATTATCTGTATTGTTTCTCTTTCTTGTATTAGCTCTAGAAAATGGTACCTTAAGCCTGGAGTCTGAGTGCCTTTCTTACTGGTATCGTAAGGGACACTCACCCCAGTACCTTGCACTACAGGGTAGCATCAGAATAGCCTAAAGCTGACCTCAAAAATGTTTCTTAATCAGGTGGTGTGATAGGTGAGAAATACTACTCCAAACATTTCCAGCTTTGGGGTTGCTTCTCCACAGCAATCTAGGGCTGCTCCTACTAACTTTGTGACCTGGAGATGTTCAAAAGACAGGTAGACATAGTCCTTAGGAATATGGTTTAGTGATTTTTGTCAGGGTTAGATTGATGATTGGACTAGGTGATCTTTAAGGTCCCTTCCAACCTAGACAATTCTATGATTCTATGTAGGCTGCCCCACAGCACTGCAGTTACTCCCATTTCACCCAGGATAAGAAAATTACTTTTTTTCAGTATCAAAACTATCATAGAATATAAACTATACCTGCATGCTGCATGTGAAGGGAAAATATCAAGCTTAAAATAAAATATTTCTGCTGTCTTTATTTTATTCCCTCAAAAGCTCCTCTGTATTGTAAAGCAGCTGATAGAGTACTGTAGCACTGTGCATGTTTTAAATGAATGTCCTTCACAGAACATTAATATCTCAACCCTGCTTTTCATTTCAGAACAACACAGGAAAACACCCATAACTTTGACAGAACCTTGAAACAGTTCTGTATAATTCAGAAATAGATATTTCCAGATTGTTCCAATCACTGTCTTCAATTACCAGGTAGCTCCAGTGCTAGGCCCTTCTGCCAGATGTTGCTGAAGTGCTGGCTAACATGCCCTTGTTGTACAGTAGACCTTTTCTCAATCAGGCCCTTGATTTATGGTCCCTATATTCACAGCATCTGTTACTCAGCTGTTTTTGACAGCTGCTGCTCATTTCTACTCAGAAGCTGACCATTGAAAAGTTTTAAAAGAAATTCATGTTTTGATTTGATGATCCTATGGAAGCTGACTCTTGGGCTCTGTTTCTCAGGTTACAAACCACAGACAAGTTCTCAAAGTTCAGCATCTGGACGTTAAAAGATCAGTTATTTATTATTTGTTGCTATCCGTTCTACTTGTTTGTGTTAGTAATCCAAATGGAGTGGCTTGTATGCATATAAAGCAGATGAGTTTTTTATGCATGACTAGTTGGAGATCAACTCCCTGTAACAAAAAATGAGGCAAAATTTATCACAACAGTAATCTTGAAAAACGGCTTTTTATCTCTGTTGTTTTGAAAAGCAGGTGCAATGATCAACATGTATAGTGTTGTGAAGGCAAAGGCTATTCATGAAGGCCTCAGCTCAGCACAGCTCTGAAGGGTCGCTGTAAATGCTGTGTGTTGGATGTTGACAGGGTGGTGACTTGTTTGGGACTTTTCACATGCTAAAATTCACACCGTAAATGTGTTTTTGTTACCACTAAACTAAAAGATGTGAGCAAACTTCATCACTATAATTATCTGAATCCATTTTAATAGTTTTCTTAGTAGAATAGCAGTTTGATATGGGATTTCCTTTTTGACTTAGAAAGACAATAAACACTAAAACTTTCAGATTTTTCCTTTCTGTAATATAACTTTTTGATATTATAAGCATTTATTTCAAATTAAATTGAAAATACCTGTTGAAGGCACAAACAATATCTCTGAACAAAGGCAATGCATGTTTTGGTTTGGGAGGGAATGATTAGAATGACAACTATTTATTGGAATGAATAATGACAAGCAACTGCAAGGCTTGGATCTCACAGTGGTTTTCTCTAAATTGGAAGAGAGGTTGTTGTCTGAAGTCTATGATTTACATATTAAGTACATGACTTCATGCCACCATGTGTGGGTGAAAGAGATACATGCTTAGATACAGGATGGCCATTGCCAGAGCCATTGCCCCATGGTTTCGTGTCCCTGGCACTCTTTCCCTTATTTCCCCTAGAAGTCAGTGATAAGAGTCATCAAAACTGTTAGATGACCTGTTTATATATCAGAGCATTAGTGTGGAATTTATAACTTGTGAAGAAAATAAGCTGTACTGTACTCATTGCACCTAGAGCATTGCAGTCTTGCCTTTCTCAAACTAAAGAAAATTACAAATATATGGCAGCGATGCACTGCTCATCAGAAACTGCATACCAGGATTATTAGCCCTATGGCTAGGAAAGTGTATTGAAAAAAGAAGCAGAAGTAGGCATAACCTGTAGAGTTCCCATGCCTTTTTTATTTGGTTTATGTGGTTATCTGAGTATGTTAGTTAATGATGCTTGCTCATTACAGTTACACTTTCCCATTGCAATTATCTGAATTCTGCTGTTTCAAGTCATCTGTAAAGGATCTGTGTTCATAATTACAGCATATTGCTCATAAAAGTTTGTAGTAGATGTATGCTACAGCACTGCTTATGTACATATACAGCAGCTACTGTTTAATGAAGCTGAGCTCACACATTCTTATTGCTTACTGCATGCTTTGCTAGTGATAAATGATAGCCATTTTTCTCCACTGCTGCCAAGAACAGAGATTAAAACTCTAGATACCAATCTGATCTCACAGGTCACAGCTTGTCTGTGTAACCTGTTTTATGTTATAACTGATAGTAGTAAAAGGCCTTTCATCAACCTTGTTTATTTATGTCTGTGATTCACAGTGATGATGATTTATAAATCACCTGTAATTGCAAGTGTATACCTCTCATGAAAATGCAATGCATAGCTGGAAAAAATGACCTTGAGGGAGGGAGAGATGTCTAGTATGAATTAAAGAAATCCTAACAGTGTGAATAAAAGAAATCCAAACAAGAGGATAATCCAATCATGAAATAAAGGGCAGATCTGTATATAAGCAGTGGATAATTAGAAGGAGAAAATAGAGGACTGGAAAATTCAGCACATTTTTTACAATATTTAAAATTTTAAAAGCTCTATTCATGTAGTCATCTATGGTGTTTGTCTTGATAACATTCATCTTGACTACATCTTAAAAAGCTTTGAGATCACAGAATTTGAATTTCCAATGTGGTGGAGAATAGAAACTCATGAGATCTATAGTGTAGAAAACATGCATGATGTTTTTAATAGGGAAAACCAATGTCTGCGTATAAAAAAGATGTTGAAAATGTAGCAAGGGATGCAGTAAAGAATAAATAAATAAGATGTGGAGGTTCTTAATAATTAAAAAAAAAAGTGCCTTACAGGAAGATATTTAAAAATCTCAACATCTTACTAAGCAAAAGACTGAAAGATGATAGGATTGCATCGGGACTCCCATGAGGAGACGATACCAAGCCTGAAAGGCTCATTTATTCTAGAAGACACTGAGATAATAAGACTCAATGACAGGTGCCTGAAACCAGTCAGATTTCAATTAGACATAAAGCAAATGTTTGTAACAATGAGATTGATTACCCATTACAGCAACCCCCCAGGGGAAAACAGGGTATCTTTGAACTTTTTCAGTAAGCCTTTACTTAAGATATACATTATCTAGAAGATATACATGCTACCAGACTACATACTAGAGTAAATGGTGAAAAATATTATGGTATGCTAATAGACAGAAAGTTCAATGAGACAATCTAACAGACTCTTGGTCCCTAAGATCAAAACAACTCTTATCTGAAAATAGTTCCTGTAAAGCTGTATTTGGGCTATGTCACTAGTGACTAGATGACCCCATAGCTTTCACTTGTGTATTTATATTTACCTAATTTCCTACACTGGAAGCAGCTCTTTCCTCAGAAAACACAGTAAGAGAACTGCAAACTCTTTCCTCCCTTCTTAGTCTGGCAAATCTAGAGACTGGTGTCACATTCTTCTGTCCTCCAGATGCTGCCTCCTCCCTGTTTTCATCATTCCCTACTTTACACTCCAGAAGCCAATGGTGTCCTATTCTCAGGTAGTAATAAGCATCCATAGGTTGTCTCTAGAGCCAGGGAAAGCTTTGCCTCTGATACCCTCCTAAAAAGGGACCAGCATCTGAGAGCTGAAGGAACTATAGCCATATTAGAAGAGTTTTTGTCTGTTATATTCATTTGCTAGCCAGAAGAAAAAAAAAATCTGTTTATCTCTAGCTTACAGACTATCACTGTATGTGGTAATGATAAGATAGAAACAAATGCCTTTCTTGAAATAGAATATACTATCAGAGAGAGTACTTAGAGAACTCTGTTTTGTTTACTGAATTTGTATTTCTTTTTAATGTCTAGCATAGGTATTTAGACTTTCTTCTTTTATTTTTTATAGTTGTTTAGTACCAAGAGAGTAAAGAGCTTTTATCTTTTTACCTTTTAACTTTTTAGGTTTCATTTTTGGACAGCAATGCATGATGCCCTTTAAGATCACTAAGAATTTTCCTGGTGGTCATTTTCCAGCATGTAGTTGTGCCCTGCCCAGCTTTATACCCGATTCTTTCATCAACCTCAGCACTGGGGTAATAGAGACATGGAATCTCACGGGTTTAGTGCAAATAAGGAAGCCTTTGGAGATATACCAAAACAGGACATAAATGTCACTGCTTTCCCCTTCTCCTGCCTTGTTGTTGTCCATTTAGTCTCAGTATCCCTTTTAGACCATTGTGATTATGTCTTTGCCTGCAAATGACTGGGTCGACAGATCAGCCCCAGAAGGCAGGGAAGTCTCTGTGCAACAGTCCTGCTCGAGAACCATATGGCCATCCCCCTTCTCCAGGGTTGGTCCCCTGGAGTGCCTGCAGTGCCTGTGTGGTTGTTTGGGATTCACAAAATACACTCCTTCACCAGAGAGAATCTGGACCCAGTCCTGGATGCTGATGAACATCTTTAATATGTGCAAACAGTCCCCTTTCGGAAAAATGAAGCTTCTCAGAATCTGTGTGGAAATGCCCAGAAGAACTTCTCTGCTGCATGCCTGTGAAACAGGGATGTACTCAGGTCTTGGAAAGTTTAATTAGTATTTAAATAACCAACTGTTTACCTCTACACCTGATTCTTGTCTCACATTTATTGGCATGACACAAGAAACTCTCCTTTGACTTTTAGATACTTTCCGCTCTGGTTTGTGCAAGCATAACGTTCAGGGGATCGGGTTCTCCTCTTCTCATGTGATGCTCTTTCTCAGTTGCTGCTTATGAAATGGACTCACAAAACAGTCCTAATCTGGAGAAATTGAGACAAGTGAAATAGAATTCCTAATTTGCTGTAAATGATGACTTTTTGAGATGTCTTCCTTGCCTGAAGACACATTTTTAGTTTCCCATGAAATAGGATCTGGACATAAAAATTAATATGCAAAACTTCTTTCTAAAATTTGAGAATGTAATTTAAAATATTTTTAATGTTGAATTATTTCATAAAATACCTATTGTAGTATACAATGTACACCACCACAGACATACTGCATATAGAGAGAGGAGATATTCTTGTTATTTTAATTTTACTCTAGAAACATGAAGATAAATTACTCCTTTGTGGTTGGACAGAATACCTTCTGTAGATTCTCTGTGTTCTCCAATGAAACAACCTGAGATATTAATCGCAAAAAAGCCTATATGGAAATGCAATAGTACAAACAAAATGGTAAAGGATTTGTAAATATTGAACAGGGCACTTAATTGTAGGGAATATTATGTTTCTTCAGAGCCAATAACTACATAAATATGACTTCTTTCAGAAAGTCAGGTTGAGGTTTTAAAATGTAGTGTAAAGCTGTTACAAAAATATGAAAATAGGTAAGAATAAGAATGCATGAATAGGTATATAATGACAGTCTTCTCAGCAGATCTGTTGTTCATGTAGTTGAACAGGCTACCTCAGGCAAGGACCAACATTTTATTATTCAGAAAAATATGAAATTCCTTTCATGTGCACATTGTGTGAATACAGAAAGTGCTGCATCCTCTTTATATTCCAGATTTTCAGTTGTGATAGTGATCAGTGGCATATAAATCAGAGAAAATTTTCTTGTAGTCCAGATACAGAGAATATATCTTGCTTGAAAATTTTTCTTGCCTTGAAGAAAAATTTAAAATTTCTCTTCTCTTGCAATAGAAGGGCATGTCTTATTTTAAACTGGGGTCTAAAGGCTGAAAAGCTGAGTCAGCCTCAGGAGGTGCCTTTCTTCCTCCTTTGGCTGTATAGAGAGACTATATCAACAAGTTATGTGAAGTGTACACAATCTCTTGTGATTATTTTGTATCTAGAAGCATATTGATGTGTTGGTTTTTTTTCAAAATCTAAAACTAAACTCTCAGTCTGTGATCTCCGATGGCAATACGTAATATATACTCTGTATTTAGAAATAATACTGTTATCAGTTTCCCATGTGTGGATGTTTTGGGCTCATTTCTGCTAATATTGTCATAGTTTTTTGTTTGGCTTCTGCTGGAGTCAGTTCAAGCTTTTCATTCTCCTATTGCTGCTCTCTTCTAAAACGCGGGCAAAGGACACTAATGACTTGACCTGTGTTCCTAGAAGGTCCAGTATCCCTGAATTTTAACACTGACAAAGTTTTGGTAGTATTAGGGCAGGTTTTTCCCTGTAACTATTAGTTAGTGACAGTTTTTTGTTACAAATACTATACTGACTTCTTTTAGACATTCATATTTAGCCACCCAATGCTATTGCATCATTACGAGAAATGTCCTAGTTGTGCTGGGACCACATTTAAGTATTATTTATTTTTGTTTACTGACATCAAAAAATTGTGCTCAAGATGTGCCAAGACACAGGAAAAAAAAATAAAGCAACTCATATTAATTAAAGATTTTATTAAAAGCATACAGAGGACTTGAAGCATAACCAAACAAACAATCACTGTTCTCTCACCCTAGTAGAAGGGGGGAGGAGAAATTCCAGTGTCAGGGAGCTTAGTTGCTTTTGACAAGAAGGGAAACATAGACTGCCTAATTAACAGTGCAGTTAAAGAAGGGTGAGCAGCTTGTTGCCAAACATAACTGCAGGAAAAACTGTAACTGCTGTAATCAAGGGAGTTGTTTACCCAGTCAATAAAAATGGACTGAAGCAAATGACATAAACCCCTGAATAACTGTCATCTAAGAATAGGAAGTTACCAAGGAACATGGCCACTGGTGGGTGGTTCTCCTCTTGGTCCCGAGGAGCATGAGCTGACACGGGTACTAGACTGAAGGTGTCCTGTGTTCTATGTGCAGTGGTGGGCACTGAGCTTGGATATCATCCCTGTGAGAGAATGATCAAAGAGAAGATCATGGCCACAGACTATGACTATCCAAAGGGAAGTGACCGTCCAAAGACTCGTATTGATCAGGGTCAACTTCCAGGCTGTACCATTTTGGATTTTGTAATGAATCCCAGGAGATCTGTATCTTCATCTAACCATGACTGGACAGAAAAAAGGTTTTCCATTCACTCCAGCATTTACTGGGTCAGATATATAAAAGACATATAAAAGAGCTAGTGAGCCTTTTTCACAACCTTGACAGCATCTTCCAGTGTCCCAAAAGGAATGAAAATCACTTTTACACATCTCAATTCAGAATTGATTTGTCACACATTAAAAAGCAAAATGATACTATATATGCCTTGGCTGACATTTACAAAGATACCAGAAAATGAAGATTTAGAGCTTGCCCTGGACCACTTCAGTGCTAAGGAACTCAATGTCAATGCCAAGTCCAGTGCTGTGAGCACTGTAAGGAGTAGGCCGTTGATAAGGGTCACAGCTAACTGTAGGTTTGCTTTTGTTTCTCTCAATATTAGATTATCCAGAATGTCTACCATAGCCTCACGTGATAGTCCATAGGCTCGGGCCTACATTCTTGATGCTCTGATGTCTTGATATCAAAGGGATCAGTGACAAAATGTGGTTCAGATACAGTAATGGCTGCATATTTGGGGAATGCTGAATACTGTTGATTCAGGTACCAATTAAAATCTTAGTGCATATAAATTATTTCTTTCTTAGCTTCAAAAATACTAATGTATTGAATCTTACAGTTGTATTGAGCCCATTCCAGGTAATATGTGATTTTCTCAGACTCTTCAGTGCTCTTTCTCCAGATGAAGAGTGTTCTGATAAGGAGGAAGCGGTTGTGTGAGTCAGATTATGAGGCAACAATAAGGATTTTCAAGACTTGGACTGACATGACATATCTTAGCTTTCAGCTCTAAAACCGGCTTTTTGATTAGCTTTGATGTAATCTTCTCAACAAGGAAGCCAGACAGTATTTTTTGTGTGTGTGATTGCAGCTAAAAATAACAAGTAGCATAAAGGTGCATGTGCAATTGAAATGCTTTCCAGTTTTTGGACCTCTGAGTACCTGTGTCTACACTGAAGCCAGCTGCTCTGTTATTCAGACCGTCATTTCTACGTGTGTCCTCTTTGTGGACACAAAGGATGTATCTCCAAGCAGATTCTCTGTCAGTTAAGACACTTCTGATATTACTGCACACACCCACCAGGTGTGAGTCATTGTGCTGATAAATCCTCAGTCCTCTCTTGTTTTTACAGGTTTAGTAACTACCTTAAGTCACACCAATGCAAATAAGCAGAAGATGACACCTAGCAGATCTGACTGACCTCATTTTCTCATCTGCACAAAAGTGAAGTGAAAGTAATCTGTGGAAACAACCAGAAAAAAAGGATTGAAGGTAAATGAAAGATCTGAGCCAGATGGAAAATCTGCTTTTAAGTTCATGAGTAAAATCTTCAGTTGTTTCACTTTCCTAGAAAACAACTGGAGGGCAAGTTTCCAAGGTACGTGGGGCAGTGACAGAGCAATTAAAGAGTCTCACTACAGTCCCTATGCCAGAAATTTAAACATTGCATAGTGCTTGCCATAAAGGGTGTCCCCTGGAGGCCTGGCTGCTAGTGGGCATCTGGTCCACAGTAGTCAGAGTGGGCAGTAGCCTTATCATATGCCTTTGGCTACTGAGTCTAAACATGCCTCAGATGCATGTGCCAAAGGCATTCCTGCAGCGTAGGAGAAGATGTAGAGATGAGAGGGAAATGGATAAAACATGGGATTTGCATAAAATCATAGGAATGGCCGGCGGGAGACAGTTTGAGCTGATTTGTCTGTTCTGTTACTGTTATTTAAGCTTTCTGTAAAGCAAACACTGGGTGAGAGATGACTTTAACCTGGTGCAATGCACATCACCTTTAATTGGAGCATAGTGGCAATGGCACCTGCTCACAGCATCCATCAATCTCATTTGTAAGTACCTCCATCATTTCAGAACACATTTACAGTTGTCTCCTAAAAGTATATTATTTTGTTGAGTGATGAATGGCATTGTGAAATATTACCTATAATCAGCAGCCTTTATTGCAAAACTCATTAAATTCCTGACAAATCTAGTGTTGGCAGCACTTTAACTTTGTTTTATTGCCTCATTTTATCTCACCAATTTCTGTCTCTGGTTTACAGTTAATAATGAAAGACAGCAGAACTACACTGTGCTTGAGAATCAGAAAAATAAGTATTCATCTTTTTGAAAGTCCCTAATTCAGGCCATAGGAACAACGGGTATTAGACAATGCTCACATTGAGAAGGTGATTAAAGTTTAATAAAACTGTCAAGTGAAATAAACCAATCTCCTTGCAAAACATTCTGTTTGCCAGGTGCTTGGATTTTAGCTGTTAAAAAATTCTCTTTCAACAGTCTGTTTAAATGTGCAGCAGACTAATGTTGTGACTGCCAAGTCACAGTTCAGTTTTTTGCATAATCTGTTGAGACTTGGTAACAAAAAAGATTGCTAAAACGACACATTCAGAAGCCACTACAGTAAGTGCTATATAGAATAAGTGTGCTATTATTTAATGAATTGCTACAAAGCTATTCCTATTTCTTACTGTCCAAGTTAGGCTTTGGAGCCTGGTCTTTCACCACTGTCTTCACAGAAGAGGGTCTGATTCTCCAGCCATGGAGTCATTTGCCTCTATCCAAACTGTGTATTGCTACCAGTGTGATTTAACAGCGCTTTCTAGCATTTTTTCCATATACATGCACATATACAAAATCCGAGGCAGTGAGAAATCAAACACACACATACACATATCAAATCTATGCTTCCTATAATCCCCTGAAACAACCTTTCATCTAAATTCAGCACAGAACTCTATTAAACTGTAAAAATTTCTGGTTATTAGTGGATTACTAATTATTAATTGATGTGTTATGCGGTACCTCAGGTAACATTTTAAGATTTATTTTTTTTTACAAGTCATATTCTCTGTAGAGCTATAGGTGAATTAATACACATCAATTCATAAAGACATATTCCCATGATTCTGCCTGATGTGTCAGTGTGGGTACCGTCTGTCAATCCCTTCCTCCCCAGCAGCCTCTCTGAACAGAAGACGCCAAACAACAAATTGAATTTCTTGAAGGCCATGATGTTCTCAAAGGATTCACAGTTACTTTAATGAGAACATCAACTGGCTTCTCGCAAGCAGCCTTTCAGTATCTGAAGGGAGCCTACAGGAGAGCTGGAGAGGGACTCTATCTCAGGGAGTGTAGCAATAGGATGAGGGGTAATGGTTTTACACTGGAAGAGGGAAGACTTAGGTTAGATATCAGGAAGAAATTCTTTCTTGTGAGGGTGGTGAGGCACTGGAACAGGTTGCCCAGAGAAGCTGTGGATGCCCCATCCCTGGAAGTGTTCAAGGCCAGGCTGGATGGGGTTTTGAGCAACCTGCTCTAGTGGGAGGTGTCCCTGACCATGGCAGGGGCGTTGGAACTCCATGATCTTTAAGGTCCCTTCCAACTCTAACCATTCTATGATTCTAAGGTTTCACAGCAAAAAGCGTATCAACTCCCTGAGTCAGTGGCAACCCTGATTGACCAGAGAGAGATCTTAAATAATGAGGAAACCCCGGCGCTGCCCTGACTTAAAAAGGCAGCCTGGCTCTTAGGAAGACAAGCTTTTTTGGGGCCACTCTGAAAACTCTGAGTGGCCTTTAGAGTAGAGAAAATGTCCTCCTGAACAAATCTGTCTGTGCACATCCCAGCAGAGCAGGCTCCTACTTCTCTCTGGTATCAGAGGCAGCCAGAAATACCTACCCAGCCAGGTGCTCACTGCACATGAAATTAAAAGAAGGGCTTAAATCTAAATCTACAGTGGCTCATGTATCACACTGCTATCTGTGATATCCCATCTTCTTTCCTCATTCTTCCCAGTAATTGTTATTCCTCACACTTGCAACTTACTTACTTTAAATTGTATTGCAAGGCTCTTAGGAGGAGACTGAATGTCTCTGTGTGTCTGTATTAACTCAGCTCCATGTGTGAATTTTGTATTCCAGCTGCAGGTACTGCTAGGGCTAGTACAGTAACACAGACACATATATGAGAGCTCTCTAGATAGGACAGCATTAATTTCCCCCGCAAAATTCTTGTTCAAAACAAAGAGAGCAAAAATATGCAAAATTAAAAGGTCACATGCATATCAGCAAAGTTTGCATTTTTAATTTTCCCATACCTTCTCTGTGCTTGTGACAAGATGTGTGAATTTATACAAAGCTTTAATTAGTACTGGGTGGTGAGAATGGTAAAGCTTTATGAAAACGCCATTTACAATTTTATCTGGAGGCTCCTAAAGATAATGAGATAAACCTCATATTTTCTTCCCCTGTGCTTGGCTTTTCAATAATACTGCCAACACACACTGTGCCATGTACAGCACTATCTGTAGGAAACCACTGCAAAGTAAGATCATAAGAAAAATAAGATATGCTATAGTGAAGGAAAAATAATTTTGTTTCTTTATGTTTTTGACAATGGCTTTGAACAGAGTGTAGTTTGAAATTATGTGGAAGTGTGCACGTAGACTCTAAGTAAGGAAAATTCATTACTTTTTCAGGGAACAAAAATCACCCTTTGTGGCAAGATCTGTATAAACTGACATGCTGAATGTATTGCCAAAGAGTCTGGCTGAAGGTGCAGCCCTGCTGCCTGGAGGGAGGCTGTCAGTGAGCTCCATTTCCCCACTCTCAGGCTAATAAAAACCCAAGGTTTGAGTCTGCTGCCTGGTAGTACAGACCAGGATTGTGCCAATATCCTTTCTTGTGCCTTAACCATAAAAACCCACAAACTCAAAACCAACCCAAAGAAGAAGGGATGCTAAGATAAAATAAGCATTTTCAGGGGATTGTATTTATTTTATTCTATAACAAAAGAAATGCTTTTTCTGAGGATTTGTTTTAAGAACATTGAAAAGCATGGGAAACCATAGAATGGTTTGGATTGGAAGGGACCTTAAAGATCATGGAGTTCCAACCCCACTGCCATGGGCAGGAACACCTCCCACTAGACCAGGTTGCTCAAAGACCCATCCAGCCTGGCCTTGAACACTTCCAGGGATGGGGCATCCCCAGCTTCTCTGGGCAACCTGTTCCAGTGTCTCACCACCCTCACAGTAAAGAATTTCTTTCTGGTGTCTAATCTAAATTTTCCTGCTTCCAATTTAAAACCATTGCCCCCTAATGTCACTACACTTCCTGACAAAGAGTCCCTCTCCAGCTCTCCTGTAGCTCCCTTCAGATACTGAAAGGCTGCTAAAAGGCTTTTTTTTTTTTTACCTACTGCACCTGGAGGCCAGTTGTTCCCTGTTGCAACGTCTACTTTGACCCTCCGTTAGGTTGTGATGCCTCTGGGTGTGGTGAGCAAAGATCAACACTGCCAGGAGGAGGAGCTTCCATCCTCCTGCCTTACCTGCACGGGACCCTTTTTTGGTCTGATTCAACACACCAGTCTGACAGAAGGCTGGTGAAATTGCTCCTAGGAGGTCCTGACAAAGAAGGGAGATGAGACCTCTCCTGGCTATCTCAACTGCTTGCGGAAATGCAGCCTGACTCGGTCAAGTTTTATTTAGAATACTTAACACGCCATTGCAGGAAACTTGTAATTCAGGAGCTACCTTTTTGTTTTGTTTGGAGCTTGGTGAAATTTTGGTTTTGCTGTCAGCCTGCTGCTGGCTGATAAACCCAAACTGTGTGCTGAGGAGCCTGTTACATGCTTTTCTCTCTAGAGTGTGTGAAAAAGCTATTGCGGTTGGTTTTGTGTTTATGGTTTGAGTTGTTTTGCCATTCTTCTTCCTAATGATAGAACAGTGCAAGTTGCTCTTCCTGATGGGTGACATCTGCTGGGTTTGTTCCCAGAGAGTTTATGTAGCTCAGGTGAAGGAAGAAAAGTGGGCCATCCAAACCCGGATCAGAAGAAACACAGAGAAATTCACAATGGAGAAGCTGAAATGGTACTGTAGTTTCTCACACAAATGCCAAGTTGCTAATACAAAGGGATGTTTCCATCCACAGGCAACTTACTCTTTGAAATTAATGTCCTAAAGAAGACAGAAGTTCAGCTTCTGTCATACAATCAGTCATCAAACAAAATTTTCGTTATTTTTGGTTTGGTGTTACCACTGGGAAAAAAGCTTGTAGACTTGCCCATTTCTTTTTTTAAAATCTGAGGTTTTTAATGATGTCATGTAATGGCTTTGAAATGTTGTGCTTATAAAGCATAATTATTTAATTGGAGAAGTGGGGTTGGAATGCAACAGGACAGTTTTATTTGGATCATGAAACGTTTTTGTGTATGTATTTCCTATTTTCAGGAGCATGGAAAGTCTTCAATGTTTGTCCTGCAATTTTGATGGAACGTGTGGTAGTAAGCATTTTCTGCAGTGGTTTGCAGTGCTCAGTGTCAGGCTTGCAAAGCTGCTTTTCCAGCTCCCTAACTAAGAAGTAAAATCCTCCCTGGTAAAGGAGACAAACCGGAGCAAATATTTTCTGTGCTGGGAATTTCCATTTTACTGAAAGATGGAGAACTGTCATTTTAGTTTTGTAGTTATTATCCTCTTAGAAGCAAAACTGATCTTTGAACTACTGTGGCTAAAAGCTGTGAGGACAAGTTTGAAAGAGCTATTCATAAAGAGGAAGGCTCGAGTATAGGGGCAAAATCATTGTCTTCCCATCATCCCATTCTTTTTAGCAGTAGGAAGAGGACAGAAGAGAAATGTTGCTTGTTCTAACTTCAAAATAACTTTCTTCTCAGAGAAAATGAAGTTTCTGAATGGTGTCTGTGGCCTTATAGGAAACCTTAGGTGGTAAATGGAGTTATTAGACCTTTTCTCAGGGGCTGTGTCCCCAGCTGTAACAGTGGCTTTTTCTGCCTGATGACCTTTGTCCTGAGACTGAGTAGAAAAGCTGGCAGCTTTTTCAACCTCTCCTTATTCAGACAAGCACAGAGAATCCTCCTCCTCGTCACTGGAAAAGTGTGGGAGGTTTGCTTACACCCCTCGAGAATGGCTTTTCCTGTGAAGTCTCGCTGGGACTGTAGTGGTCTTCTTGTGAAAGAAACTCAGAATTGACCTCTTCTTTCTTCCCTGCAGTGATCTTTGCTTTCCTTGGATCAGTGGCATCGATTTTATTGCTCTTCTCGTCCTCTGCAGCCCGGATCTTCCCTTGCAGCTCTCCTCTTGCTCCCACGTTTTCTGCTTCATAGCTCTTTGAGGGGACAGAAGCCTTAGTAATAACATCAAGACTAATTAAAAGAGCTCATTCATATGCCTTGCTGTCACAGCCGTAGTTTGATGCTATTCTCTGTGATACATCTTTTAATTTACAAAAGTAATTTTGTTACATATACACAGAAATACATATTGTATAATGCGGAAGGAATTTATTCAAGGGAAGCATCTTTCTCATTATGGCTCAAAACTAAGTGTATTTGAGAGGTTTGGCCAATACAAACTGTCACCCATTTTGGTCTTTATTAGCAATTTTTTTTTTCTTAGAGCATGCTATAAGGTGTCTGCCTCTGAGAACTTGGCTTTAGTTAGAGGCACTGGAAGGGTAGTGTGCTGGGTCCCCTCACTGAGACTTTCCAGTAGAAAGGATTACATGGTGAGTCCTCTTCCCGTAGGTCCTGTCTGCAGAAAGGAATTGCCAAGGCATGAATGCTGTGAGAACGGAATTGGAAGCAGAGATGGCAGATGAGTTAAAATGGTTGACGGTTTTGTTTCATGATGAATTATCAAGAATTATGGGCAGCTGTTCTTTGAAGCGTTTTAACTTTGTGCCCAATAGCTCAACGATCACTTGTTTATTTACAAATATTGCAGGAGCAAGAGAAAAGCTAACTTTTTAAGTGAGTGGTGACCTACCTTTGGCTCTGCAGGTGGAGCAAAGAGCCACATCACGTATTCTGTAGATGAGGAAATTCTGAAGCTGGGCTTTTTCAATCACCTTCAATGTCACCTTCTTACAAGGAGTGGTGCCTGGGGTTTGGATGAGCTGAGCAAGCAGAGAGTAATCAAATCTTAGCAGGGGGTGTCACCTGGGTATCTTTTGTGAAAATCCGGTTTCTGGGTATTGCATCAGTGAGGAAAGATCTAAGTCTTGAGCTGTCTTTGTGAGTCCTTGGTGGGTTTGGCAAGCCTTCTTTTCCTGCATTTCTAGCTGAGAACCCAAACGTGGTTCTGTTCTGCCTGGGCACTAAGTCGTTCTTGTGCCTGCCATCTGGTGGCCGGATGCCACAGCTAACTGGACTGGCTGCAGAAACCCAGCTGAGGCTCTGTCTTTAGGACACTGGATAAAAAAGTAGATTCTTTTGTCACTGAGCTGTGTCTCAAATGGAGATTGGTTTTTTGCATGGTTATGCAAAATACATTTGATAAGTTTTGTTACCACCTTTCTTCTCTTTCCTAGGATATGATGGAGCTCCTAGAGGAAGATCTCACCTGTCCCATTTGCTGTAGCCTGTTTGACGATCCTCGCGTCCTGCCCTGTTCACACAATTTCTGCAGAAAGTGTCTGGAAGGAATTCTTGAGGGAAACGTGCGGAATGTGCTTTGGAGGCCCTCCCCTTTCAAGTGCCCCACATGCAGGAAGGAAACTCCCGTTACTGGAGTCAACAGCTTGCAAGTCAACTACTCCCTGAAAGGTATCGTGGAGAAGTACAACAAAATCAAAGTAACTCCGAAAATGCCCGTCTGCAAAGTGCACAGCGGGCAACCCCTTAACATTTTTTGCCGGACGGACATGCAGCTGATCTGTGGGGTTTGTGCCACCCGTGGTGACCACACAAAGCATGTCTTCTGTTCTATTGAAGAAGCTTATTCTCAGGAGAAGCGGGCTTTTGAAACCCTGTTCCAGGGCTTTGAAACTTGGCGTTGCGGAGATGCCCTCTCACGGCTGGATACCTTAGAAACCAGTAAGAGGAAAGCTCTGCAGATGCTGACCAAAGATTCTGACAAAGTGAAGGAGTTCTTCGAGAAGCTGCAGCACACGCTGGAGCAGAAACGAAATGAGATTCTCTCTGACTTTGAGACCATGAAGCTTGCAGTGATGCAGGCCTACGATCCGGAAATCAATAAACTGAACACAATTCTGCAAGAGCAACGGATGGCTTTTAACATCGCAGAGGCCTTCAAAGATGTATCTGAACCCATTATATTTCTGCAACAGATGCAGGAGTTCAGGGAAAAAATCAAGGTGCTCAAAGAAACTCCTTTACCTTGTTCCAGTGTGGACATCAGCCCTACAATGAAGAGCTTCGATACCAGCCAGTGGAATGGAATAAAACTGGTTGATGTGGACAAACTTTCCTTGCCTCAGGAGAGCAACACTCTTAAATTCAAGATCCCCTCACTCTTTTCACGCAGATTTATAGTGACCTCTCTTATTTGCTTGCTTATCCTTGCTGTCACCAGAATGTCCTTTGTGGAGTCAGTCGTTGACAATCTCCAGTGCTGGAAATCTCAGTTCTTTACAATTAGCTTGTCCTATCTGGCAGATACAGTGGAGATAGCAGATCATGCAGTCTTTTACTGGGAACAGATGACAGATGGAGCTTCACTTCTAAGAGAAAAGTGTAAAAACTATACATTGGTTGTACTGGATAATGTTGCACAGTTTGTGTGTAAATATAAACTGTTGTGAAGTTCCTGCTGAAATATAAGAACTAAGAGAGATATGGTGAAGAAAACATAGAACCTCTTAACACTAATTGGTTTTTTAAAGAATTCCAGTGAAAAAATTCAAAATCTTTCCAAAACATTCTGCTCACCTATTTTGAGCACTGATAAACTGGAAGATGAAATGAAGCTTTGAAAATTACACTGTTTCTGGATTCTTCTTCCAGTGGTGATTATAGGAATATTAGTCACTGTAAATGATTTTTATTATCAAAATGTAGGGCCAAACTGTGTACTTAGTTCAATGTTAATGTAATTGTAGGATAAGATAAAAAGTGTCAGTTTCTAAAACATTAAAAAAAAAATCAAATGGCTAACTGTGAGCTGTTTTGGAAAGAAGAAGACCAGCTGTGATTGAGAAGAGCTGCTTGTTGAGCTCTGCCCCTCCACTGCAAAATACAGGGCACGTCATTCGCTTTCGGGAACCACTTTCTGTCTGAGGATGTTTCTTCTCACTGAAACAGACACACATATTTTTTTGTACAACCAAATGTTGTAATTACCCTGTGCATTTATATTACTGTAGATAATGGTTATTGTTTACATATTCTATACAAAAATGTATCTTCAGGGCAAGCGTAAATTCTAGGGGTGAGAGAAATCAGTTGAGGTTGGTAAGAGAAGAACAAGCTGGAAGATAGTACATACTTTGCAGTTTACTTCTCCAACATCAAATTGTTGGGGTGACGGAGCTGTCTTGTGAGATCCATGTTTCTCTGAAGCCACACTTTCTTAAACAGTGGCCCTAGTGTAAGGAGTTCAGTGCAGCTTGTGCTCTGGCCCTGCAAAGGTGGAGGGTGGAGTGGTTTCTCTCTGTTCCTTCTCTGTCTCTCCAGATTGTAATTCCAAGAGCTGGGGAAAAAAGTTGTGATGATTCCTTGCAAGAGAGCATGTAACGGGACAGGAGTGTCAGATGCTGTTGGTGTTTGGAAGTGCTCTAGCACTGGAGTGTATCTAGGCTCTTCTACTGTATTTTTGTATACCTCGTAATTACATTTTCTGAGTGTTTTGACTTGGCTGTAGGATAACAGTGATTTGAAGTGAACCGTCAGTTTGAGTTCTCTGAAGTGCCCTTCTTCAAGAGCATATGATACTGAAATATATTGCTTGAAACACCTCTAACCTCTTTTTGCAGTGGTCCTATGAACGGCAGTATATAGAATGAAAACATTTAGTTGACATTTCCAGGAAACGGATGTCATGCGTGTCATACTTTGGGGATATTCGTTGGCCTCTCCCAAGGTTTAAAAAGTTGTGACAGTCAATTCACTGTCCTCCTGCACTGTCAGTCCTTGCAAGCTGTTAATTTCAAAAATTGAACATTAAATGCCAAGAATCAAAGTTTCCGAGCAACCAAACCCTGCAAACAAAAACGACTGTATGTGGTATTTACATCTTTGTTGCCCGGGAGTCGCGTCGCTGCTCCACACCTCACTCCAAACACTTGCTGAAAGCACCGAGCAGTTCTTGGAGCTGCAGTTCAGGAAAGATCAAGTCACAAACACGTAGATCAGAGGGTTCTTGAGTGGCTGAGAGCGATGAGTAGCCGAGAGGTGGTCATTCTGAGCGTGGGAGGTGTGAGATTTGTAACCCGGGCCTCTACCTTGCAGCAGTTCCCCGAGTCCAGGCTAGCGCGGATGTTGAATGATGATGACCAGGAATTTAAACTGGTGAACGGAGAGTTTTTTGTGGACAGAGATGGAACTTTGTTTAGTTACATCATGGACTTCTTGAGGACTCTCCAGGTCTCCCTACCTACTGATTTCTCGGACTATCAGAGGCTGCAGAGAGAAGCAGAATTTTATGGGCTCTACCCTCTGGCCGACCTCCTGAGCCAGGAACACTTGCTGAAGCCGAGGCTGGAGATCTTGGAAGTGCGTTTTTCTCTCCAAGAGATGCAGGCCTTTTTCCGGGTCTTTGGTTCCTGCAGTGCCACTGTTGAGACACTGGCTGAACAGATCACTCTGTTCACAGGGCAGCAGTCGGGACAGAGCTGGAACAGCGCTTTTTCTTCTCAGATACCACTCGTTCCACTTCCTTTGGAAAGACCTTCTCATCACGACATCGTTTTTCAGTGTGGTACCGACTACTCTGCTGGTGACCAGTTTGTGGCCAGGTACTCTCCCTAGGGTGACTTCTCATTATGGAAATGTCTTTGTGACTTCTAGATCATGAAGTACACGCTACGTGCTGGCAAAGCTCATTTTAAAGAAACTATTGGAGACGGCTATCATCTGAGAGAAAAGAATATGTTTCCTTATTTCTGCTAGTTCAATGTTATCTTTTTCTAGTTCTCAAATACCCAGTTAATTTTCTCTTACACTGTTTTGATGTTTCTTCAGCTTTCTCAGATACTGTTCTCAGTGCTTGGGTTTGAGTTCTGTTGGGTCTTTCTCTCTGCCCTTTCCTCCTCACTTGCCCTCTCAGGCTTTAGAATTTCATGGCATCAGTGACCTTCTAGAGGACTTGAAAATCACGGACTAAAATGAAGCAAAGGAAACAAAACAAATAAGGAGTGAGTAAAATGCTGGGGAAGCCTAAAATCTCCAGTAGCTCACGGTCCAAAAGACTTGCATATGAAAAAGTGGAAAAAGGTAATGGTTAAACAGGGTTAAAAACACCAGTGGAACCAAGATAGCAATTCAGGGACTAGAAAGCTTTTGTAGAGCCTTTTCTTGGGGAGGGGGGGAGGAGGGGTAGATTATTAACTATATGCTTCACAGTGGGTTTGCTTTGAATTCAGAGCCAGGTTCTGTTTTTATTAAGATTACTCTATATCAGTGATCTTTGTGACAATAGTATCGTATTCTAATGACAACTTACATTTTTTAAACAAGCTTTTTGCTGGATGTCTCTGTTGTATGGAGACACGTTCTTACTGTATAAGAAAACATGACCTAATTTGTCCTCTGTGGCTGTTAGAACATCTGGAATTTTATGGAAATTTCATTGAAATATTTCCAAAAGGGTTATTTTCTCTGAATATATGAATCAATGCAGCAGTCTTTTGATTATTAAAAAAAAATAATAAAGTTTTATCTTTCTTTTAGCTTTCTTTAGCTAAGCAAGTAGAAGAAAAACTACTTTGCATTTGCCAAACCTTAACTTTATAACACACTACGAATTTTAATGGAGTAACAATGGGCTAAGTAGGTTATGGCAACTTAAATAGTGGAGAAAATATTTCTGATTCTTTCCTTTATTTCTTCGGACTTGGTAAAAATTTTCTTCTGCAGATCAATAGAAAACTTTATCTTGAGTAATGAAACAAGTCGAGTTTGGTTATGCTGCCTGCTGAATTTTTATCGACTTTTGGTCTTTGCGGTGACACGGACTCTTTTCACCTTTTTTGTGCTCTCCATGAATGTTTGTTGTTCTTTCCTGTGAACTGTGGAACAGTTTTACCCCCGTCAGCTGATGTATTTTGTAATAGTATTTTTACCTGATTTCTGTTCCTCGAAACGCCGGGATAGATTCTTATACTGTACTTTATATCACGCCAAGTCATTTGAGGCAACGTGAAAACGATTTTCGTACTTGTTACCACAAGTACCTGCTGTACAAGGTAACTTTGCAATAAATGTCACTGTTTGTAGAGAGAGAATCCCGTGTAGTGACAAGTGATGCTGCTGGGGGTAATAATTGTGACTTCACTGTCCTTTCCAGCGTTGCAGCTTTATGTAGAGCATGCCATTGACCTCGCCTCCGTTAAATGAAACGAGATGGAGGTTATATCACAGCTATATCTTAAGAAAGAAAGTTCTGGAGTGGCGGTGAAAGAGAGGTGCTTCTTCTCCAACACGGAGCTGGATGAATTGAGAAATAGTGTTCTTATAATGAGGGAAAGAGTTAAATTGTCCTCAAAGGAAGGAAAAAAATAATCCAGAAATTTGGTTGCTGTAAACCTGTGCAGCTGTGCTGACCTGCACTGCCTGAGGACCTGGTTTGTTTTAAAAAAAACCAATTGGTTCCATCCTTCAAGAAGTAACTAAAGTGTGTTGTAACTGCTTTTTTTCTTATTTTAGGTATGTTTCCATAAAGCCTGATAATAGAAAGCTGATTAACGGTACTAATGTGCTAGGCCTGCTGCTTGACACTTTGCTTAAAGATGGATTTCGCCTCCTAAGCACCAGGACAGTCTCCAGTGAAGAAAAAGTTGAATGCTACAGTTTTGAGAGGCTGAGGAGGACCCCAGGCCCTATGGTCACGCTGAGCCAAAGCCCAGGCTGCTCCGGGGCTGCACAGGCAAAGAGAAGCCAAGCGCAGAAAGGAAAATAAAGCCCTTTCCTTTCATCTTTTGAAGGTAGAAGAGGGGTGTGTCACCACTACTGGCTTTTTTTCTGTTGGCTTGTTTGAAACTGCAACTATTGAGGGAAGTAACAAACAAACAACATTTTTTTTTCCCAAGCATTGGGAAAAAAAAATGCTTTCCTGCCTTTTAGCACTCCACCCTTTTCAACTCTAAATAAAAGAGCTACAGACTCAGTACTGGTTTTGGGGACCAGATTCCAGCATTTTCAAGGCTTGTTTTTGTTTTATTTTGTGGCTAAAATTTATTTTGGGACGTGCAAAAATTCAACCATTCCTACTAGAACATCATTCTTATGTTCTGTAAGTAGATTTTTAAATATGTGATAATACCTGGAGCAATAACAGCTCGACACAACTGCCGTCCCAACCGTCTGGAGAAGTGGCTGGAGGAGGAATGCAAACTCCAACAAGAATCTTCTCAACCAGAGAGGCTGTGGATGCCCCATCCCTGGAAGTGTCCAAGGCCAGGCTGGATGGGGC